>CM039733.1:19286263-19545083 GCA_022539455.1 Dendrobium nobile
AGGTAGTGTACATGAATACATCTTCTTTCCCTTTCTAAAACAATACTAAACCCAGTCGATGCACAATCAGCAATATCACTGAATGTCAGATATGCAGGAAACCTAGACATTCAGCCTTCAAATGTTTGCATAGAACCAATCTTCAGTATCAATAAGCTGCTTCCTCTGCATTAGTTGTGAGTTCAGTGACTGACTCTACCGAATGGGTGATGGATTCCGGAGCAACATCCCACCTTACTTCAGATCTCAATTTGCTCAAGCAACCACAAGCTTACAACGGCACTCAGAAGGGTGTGCTAACCTTTAGTTGAGCTAATTGTGCTTTGTACATATAATCCCAAATAAAAAAGCATCTACTTCTCGCACTTCGTTTGGGACAGCTTTCTAAAGCAATTTTCTAATACAAAAATTTTTTGAACCTAAAAATTTTGTACTAATAAGCTATTTTAGAAAGCTAAAAAAAATTTATCTCAAACAAAACCTTAATTGCTCAAATAACCATTGTTTTCATTGAACAATAAGAAAATAATTAGTAGCCTTAGAAGGCCTAATTAAAATTAGTATTGCATAAAATAGCTACCCTCTTGATTTTATGCTTATCCTGATATAATTTGTATAATGATATTATAAGATAAGTTTTAATTATTAACAAATATGTCTAATGGCCTATTTGGTTTGTGTTAAACAGCAAATGATGAAATTTAGATGAGGATGATAAACACTACTTATTTGATTTCTTGAGCTTAATTAAGCTATGTCACCTTCACCCTATCCTATCTTTTTTTTTATCTCTCGTTTGTTGATATGAAGAACACGAGTTTAAGAATGAAATAAATCTAATATGTATTTTTTTAATTTATTTGGTATTTTGAAAAAAAAAATAGAATTTGAAATTAATTTAATTTGAAAATGAAACAAAACTATTTTAAATTTTAAATGCAAATAATCGCCAATTGAGGGGGTGGAGAATTCTCCATCACTTTATTTTTACAATTATTTTTATTTTTTTTAATTTCAAAAAATTTTATCCCATTACAACTAAAAAAATTAATAAAAAAAAAAACAAATCTAGAATAAATATTCAACCAAAAAAGTGAAGTATACTATGTTTCATTTTAATGGGGCAAAAAAAATTAAAATTAATATTTAAAAAGAGTGTGGAAAAATATCTTTATTTTTCAAATTATAATTAACTTTAAATTCCCATGAAAAAATCCTTTTAGTTATCTGTCCTTTCCACTTCGTATCATTTTTCACCAACTTAACTACTTAGATTTTATTTGGAACAGCTTTCTTACTGTTTTCTAAAGCAGCTTTTTAGTATAAAAATTTATTGAACTAAAAAGGTGTTTTATGAAGCACTTTTGAGTACAAAAATTTCTAATCATGCATAATTTTCGGCATGATTAGAATATAATTTTTCTTAGCATTTTGGGCAAATGTATTTATTGAATAGGGGAATACACTACAGGAAAAACGACGATTACCGGCGGTCATGACTGGCGGTTAAAGGACCGCCGGTATTACCGGCGGTTACGCCGGCGGTGTAGCCGCCGGTTAATACTGGCGGCCTAACCGAGGGTTTCGTAACGTTAGGCCGCCGGTTTTACCATACTAACCGCCGGAAAAAACCGCCGGTTTTTGATATTTTTCCTGTAGATATAGTTAAGATACTTATTATACCAAGTGAATAATAATAATAATAATAGTAATGATAATAGTATTGGGCAATTGTCCGCCCTGTCCCCTGAGCTCTTTCTAGATCTACCCTTATATAAAGTCGCATATTATAAGAAACTTAAGTGATGAAGAAATCCTAAAATCTACATTAAATGACTTTGAGGACATGCGAGAACTTCGTTAAAGCTCCTAAAAGTTACTTCCATTGCATGTATACGAAAAGAAATTATCATAATGGTAGAGTAAATTAGGACAAGTTAACTTCCGAAAGCTCTAATAAAAGTTACTTTTATTGCGTGGAAATTATCACAAGGCATTAATTACTTAGCAGATTTACATTAAAAATAGCAATTAATTATAACTCAATTCAATATTATGTAAACAATTAGCCAAATAATCACAAGCTTGGATGGAAACATAAAGAAAATGTCGAACGAAAGAATGTTAGGTCCAACGTCCAAGTCAATTTTACTTGTACATTTTTTGGGACATTTGGGTCAATTACGGCATACTCGTACACACATCACATAAGAAAGCTTCGAACCCAAAACCTCTAAGCGGGCAGTCAAAATTCTTAACCAACAGACTAAAATGCAGGGGCGTAACAAACCTTAGTTGTTAGGAGCGGGCAGACTTATAAATAACATCTCTACACAATATTTTTAATTCTGCTAGGGGGCAATCGCCTAAAGACCAAAGTATTTTAATTTTTTTAGAGGGGGGCAATTGCCTAAGTACTCCTATAATAAAGAGTAAAAAAACAAATATGGATGGGGACAAGTAACATAAAGATCCATGTAATAAAAAAAATTTAACTTTTTTTAGGGGGGCAACTGCCAACCCCCCGGTTCCCCCCGGGCAATAAGGGGTTCCGCCTCTGTCAAAATGAGTTGTGTATTTTACTTATACTTTTAAATCAACATAAATTTATAAAGCATGTTGGCTTTTATAACCAATCACATAAATTATAGCTTTTTCATTATCTTTAGGCTTCATTTGTGATAACTTTCTTACTGTTTTCTAAAACAATGTTTTTGAACTAGAAATTTTTATATTAAAAAACAACTTGTAAAAGCATTATAAAAGCTATCCCAAACGAAACCTTAATTATATTCTCAGCCATACGTTAGTTGATAAAGTGGATTAGGAAGAAATTAGCTTGCTTGAGTTCTCATCGTACCAAGTTGTTGAGGCGTGTAAGAATCTTTAGTAGAGTCTTCATAGGTTGTGAAAAGATAAGTATGGCTGTAAGTTATTTCCTTAAGTTGTTTTCTTGAATAGTTATGGACCAGTAATTAGTCTTTTATGCGGCTCAGTTTGAAATATATGTATATTTGGCATATAAGTTAGCTTTTTCTATCAAATTTTTCAAAATCAGTGCTAATTTTAGCTACTAACAGTAGTTATTATCAATGTTAATTGGTAATGGATTAAACTGGTACAAGTAATTGAGGCGATTTTAGGTTTTTTTTGGTATAAGACACTATAGAGAGCATCTTATTACTATAAAAATATTTCAAAGCAGCGAAAAAATAGTAGGCAAATAAAAATTATGATTGAGGTCTGAAAAGAAAAGCATTAAGAAAGTTGCCCCAAATGAGGCGTTAACCATTGCAATATGTTAACAGAGATTAAGGTTTTGTTTGGGACGGCTTTCCTATTGCTTTTTAAAGCAGATTTCTAGTATAAAAATTAAGATTTTTGTACTAGAAAGCTACTTTAAGAATGAGTAAGAAAGCAGTCCCAAACATGGGACAACTTTCTTGCTATTCTTAAAGAAGCTTTCTAATACAAAATTTAAATTTTTATAGTAAAAAACTGTTTTAAGAAGCAATAAGAAAGTTGTCTCAAACAAAACATAATATTGATACAATTACTTGTGGCTTAAACCACACGCTATTACTTTGTTCTAGTAATAACTATTGATGTGATTCTTTTCATGATCAAATTCATTCTTCATGTGTAAAAATTACACTTATCATTTCAAGTCTCATCAAGATCAAAAACTCGCCTCCTGCCGCTCTGCTACCTAAAGCTATGATCATCGGACGCTATCCCTTGCCCCATAGCCCGGAGTAATTATTATGTCCGGATACCGAACATGTCTAGAGACCAATAAAAATGTGTCACATCACTAGGTGCTCGGTCCAACAGCGGTACCGCTCGGTACCCTATCCGGACAAAATAATTTTTCTATTGCCCGACACCACCGGCCGCTCCTTGCTCCTGCCAATTTGGACTTGAGGTCATATAAAAAATCAACGAGAATCAGCATCCAAGATATATATTGAAAAGTTTGTTGAAATTGAAAATAACTTGGCTTGATCTATTTATTGGTTATTTTGATCCATATTGAGTTAGTATTAAGGTTGATTGTACTTGGTTTGCTCTATTTCCTTTAAGTTTGAACTTTAGGAAAAATTTGGTCAGACAAAACTTTATTGTAAGTGATAGCAGTATACCAAAACTACTCAAAACTATCAGCTCATATAACATCACAAATACTCTTCTAAAATTGCATGGCTAATCCTGGCCATACATCTAAAACAAACTCTGCTTCAGTAATTATACTCTACCTTCCTCTTCCTCCATACTCCTTTTCACAATACTCTTTCATAATAGGTGAAGCTTTAGCTAAGCATTCATGGTGTGAGAACCATCTTCCCGTTCACTCCATGCTCCAAGCAATCATCCTCTAGAGATATAAACGGGACGAGCTTGAGCGAGTTGGATGTTTTCTTTAGGGGTGTAAACGAGCCTAGTTTTGACACTATCGAGCTCAGCTTGTCAGTCAGAAAGCGAGTCCGAATTTGAGCTCGTCCCACTAGAAACGAGCACGAGTTGGCTCACAAGCCTCGATGGTCGTCCGGGTCCGAGCGAGGTGCTTCGTCAGGCGATCACTCATCGGAGTTCCAACCGGGTTGTCAACCCTATGGCCAGCGTTCGACCAATAGTTGTAGGCTCGACCGACCCAACCGTGAGCTCATTCCTCCTCCTCACGAGCTCATTCCTCCGCCTCACGAGATGTTCGATTGTCCGTCCCAACGCCATCCGCCCTCGTCAGGCATCCCATCAGCACGCGGCATGCGTATACACGGCCGCCTCGACTCTCGAGCCACACGAGCTCCTCGGGAACTGTTCTTCTCGAGTTCGAGGGAATTAGGCGGGAAGATTAAACATTTAGTACTAATCTTAGGCGGGGTTAGGAGGAAAGATTAAAATATTTAGTATTAAAAAAAATAAAAAGTATTTTTAAAATAATCAAGCTGGCACCTGAGCTATCGAGCCGAGCCTCAATCAAGCTCGAACTTGGACTTGTTTAATAAACGAGCTCAAGCTCGACTCGTGAGCTCGATAAGCTCGACTCGTGAGCTCGTTCAGCTAGAATTTAACTCGAATTATTAAAAAAATAAGTATATATATATATATATATATAAAGAAGGATTCACAAGCGAGTAAATTCATTTAAAGATCACAAATATTTCTTACTTAAATTGTATTATTACAATAGCTAAATTAAGATTAAAATTTACAACTCAACAAATGAACTTATTGTCATCCATTTAAAATTTCAAATAATAAATATATTATAAAATTGAAAACTAATTTAAATATAAAATCAGAACACTTTAATCTATAATTTTATTATTTAATTCTCCAATCTCAATGAATATGCTATACTTTTCTTTATGTGCACCAAACAACAACCAAACTGCCAAAATCTGAATTGTTTATCTGAACTAAAAACATTGCAAATTGTTATCAAAATATGAAATAATCTAATTTATGAATATTGCACACTTTAAAAGCTGTTAAATGAATATTTTGAGGCACATATTAATATTAATATTAATATTTAAGCTATATGCAATATCAGCTCCGGAAGAATCATAACTTAGGCTTTGTTTGAGATGTTTTTATTTTTTACTTTCAAAACTAACTTTTTATTATAAAAATCTCTTGATTAGAAATTTTTGTACTAAAAAATTACTTTATAAAGAAAAAAAAAATTTTTGTTCCAAATGAAGCCAGGGGTCTCAAAATAGATATTCAAGTCAGGTTTAAGGCAAACCTAGAATTGACTCGGATCCAATTCAACTAGCTGGAACTTGTCCTGGTTTTGTGAATGGGTTAGAAATTCAGACCCAGAACGGGCGAGCAGGCGAGCCTGCAGGCAAGGCGGGGAGTGTGGCCTGCGCTGGTGTGGGCGAGGGAGTAGGATAGGGTGCGGACATGGGAGTGGGCGTGGATACTAGCGTGGTGCGACCGCAGCTCTGGGTGCAAACGCGAGCACGTGTGAGTTGCAGGCGGTCGCTAGCTCTGGATCCAGATCATTTTCTAGTAGATTTCGGGTTCCCGGCTTAACAAAAATCTGATCTGATTTTAGAAATGGGTCAGAAAATGAAATCCGAACCCAACCCGTCTAGCTAATGGATTGATTTGAACCTGAAATTTTTCGGATCAGATCAAATACGGACACCTCTAAACAAAGCCTTAATCTCAGGCAAAATGATATGCTTTCAATTTCACAGTACTGAACATGAATAAGCCATCAAAGCCTTCATCTGAAAAGAGCACAGCAAGTCAGAAAGGCAATAAATTTTGACAGCAACTGAATAGCAATAATTGTGGAAACTTCAATGATATAATATAAGTATCATAATCCAGCAATTAGTTCGGAAGGCACTGATTAACTAGCTAGGATAATTATGGAACTCTAAATAGATTTATGGAAACTTATTAGCCTTAACAAGTTGTTCCTCTATAAGTTGAGTAGCAATATTCGGATTATTATTCCTATTTTGTACTTCTACTAGTAATTGATAGCCAAATGATAAAAATTGAGAAGTTCCAACATTAACATGGCAAAATACTAAGGCCATCTCGAGTCTAAACGAACATTTGCAGCTTTCGCGAGCCTCCGCCCGAATGCCAAAAAGAAACATATTTTAGCAACTGCGAGTAGTGCGATGCCAATATTGACATCGCACTATTCACATAAACCCTTTTTTCGACAAAAATGAAGATGAGAAAAAAATTTATATGAAATATTCTTTTTTTTGTGTTAGAAATGGAGTTCGGTTGGAGATGAATTACTTTTTGATATGACTATTACTGCATTTTAAAATGTAAAATGAGGGGTTCGGTTGGAGGTGCCCTAAGAAGCAGTTCATAATATGAGATGTGAATAAGGCCTTGTTTGGGACATCTTTCTTACTCCTTTCTAAAACAACTTTTTAGTACAATATTTTTTTTTTGAATTATACATTTTTAACTAAAAAACTACTTTAGAAAATAGGAAAAAAGGGCTTCACTTGTGATATGACTTTCTTACTGCTTTTTAAAACGCTTTTTTAGTATAAAAATATTTTAAAAGCAACAAAAAAGCAGAGGCAAAAAAACTATCTCAAAAGAAACACAAGTGATCACCGCAATTTGCTAAGGAACTCCCAACATAAATTAAAATTGTACCATCGAAGGATTTAATAAACACTCAGCAATAAATCAATAACTGTAAGAAATTATATTTACTAAATAATATAATTATAGAACCCTAATACGAAATAAACAATTATAAACAAGCTAAGTAACCCGCAACAAAGCAATTGTTAAGATGTTATATATGTTATAATGAAAGTAAAACTAGATTTAAAATTCAAACTTAGGATTTTAAAATATGCATATTTAGGACAATTTTTTAACTACTTTCTAGGACGGCTTTTAGTATAAAAATTTTTAATTCAAAATATTTTTTCTAAAAAACTGTTTTAAAAAAGCAACAAAAAAACTGTCCCAAACAAAATCTTAGGCTTCGTTTGAGAATATTTTTTACTAAAAATTAAAATTTTTTTATTAAAAAACTGCTTTAAGAAGCAGTAAAAAAACCATCTTAAACAAAGCCTTAGGCTTCGTTTGGGACGGCTTTTTTATTGCTTTCTAAAACGGAGTTTTAGTTAAAAAATAAAAAATTTTGTACTAAAACTCCGTTTTAGAAAGCAGTAAAAAAGTCGTCCCAAACGAAGCCTTAATATGACAGTCATTTTTGAAGTTATAAATAGACTTTCGCAAAAGAAATTTTTATGATTCATTTACTTTGTATTCCTAAGCCATTTCCTTGTTTACTCTTCCTTTGCAACTCTTTGAATTTTTCCCTCTATAATCACCACTATTTGGCCTTCAAGAAGAGAAATGAAGCATAGTGGCCTTCAAGAATAGCAATGAAGCACTTCTAGCTTGCTCTATGTCCTTGCCCACTAAGTTGTTGTTGAAGGAGAACTTGCACTTGATTCAATCGGAGTGCATTTTTAACAAGATCCTCCAAAATTCGTTGTGTGGAGCAAAGTACCCTAACATAATAATAAAGGATGAGCTTTGTTGTCATCAAGATCAGTTCAAAGTTCGCTAGCACTTCCCGTTCTGTCGAGAGTTGACTAACTTTATGAATTTATATAGGGCGACACCAGCCCAAATCATGTCGAACAGCTTCGCAAATATCACTATAATTGTATGCTATATGAGACAAGAAGATACTGTGAATAGAATACCATTCAAAACCTCTCATTTTCTTCTCTTCTTACCTGCTCATATGCCAACACCCTCTGGCCACCACCGCCGATCGCTAGCCACCACCGCCGCCACTATTATCTCTTCTAAATTTTCACACAATGCGTGAAAGGAGCAAATGGAAATTGAGAATTCATAAAGAAGAACCATATTAAGATAGAGAGTAATACATAGAAGCAGATTGATTTCAATGTAAACTTGAAGTAAACAACACATTAAGAAAGAGAGTAATAATCACAAAGAACTTCAGTTCAGAAAGAAGAATCATCACAATCTATAAAACATGGGTACAGAATGCATGATATTGTGTATCCTTGTCTTCATAAAAGAGAATGTCTCTTCTCCCATCTCAAAAGCTCCAGAACTCATCTTAGGGGCAGAGCCGCCCATTGAGTGGCACCACTAGCTGGAAAAGAAGGCCGGATAAGTGGCATGTAACGAACCAGTGAAATTGCTTTGAGACGGGCAGAGCGAGCCACAAACTGGGAGGCCTTCTGCATCATTCAGAAAAGATTAAAAATTATCAGAGGTCTTTAGTCCTTACGCAGGGAAGATTCAGGCTTCGTTTGGGACGGCTTTCTTACCCTTTTTTAAATCAATTTTCTAGTAAAAAATTAAAAACTTTATACTAAAAAGTTGTTTTAAGAAACAGTAAGAAAGCCGTCCCAAGCGAAGCCTCAGTCTCTTAGGTTTTAATTAATTGTTGTACCAAGAATTAATCCAAATGTCTTTCCTACAACCACTAATAGTACCATAGATTACCTTGAATGTATAATAGTTAAAGCTGTAGCAAGACTAGATAAAAGAAGCGAATCACTAATGGATTTAGTAGAAAAAATCAGGCATAAAATCAATTGCGAAAAACCTTACACAAACAGAATGACAATGGACCTAGAAACAAATCACAAGAAGCATCTGATTTTGTACTTGTTTTAGTAGCAAAAGTCTGTATGGTATGTAGAACGTGCAAGAAAATAAAGTAGGCATACCAAAGAACATCAAATATCATTTTACATTATTAGTTGAGGTTACTAGTTGCCAAAGTGACATAGAAGATGGATGAACAAAGTAGGGATTTCGGTTGCATATTTTAAAATAAATGAAAACTGTCATGATTATGGTGTGAAAAGTAACGCTGTTCATGGTGGAAACATAATTATACTATCCAAGATAAAACAATAGGCAACTTACCATTAAATTCTACATTTGCTAACTACAAATAAATTTGAGAAGTCATTCTCATGCACTGGAAGAGCATATAAAAGATTTCTATTTATTAGATATATAAAAAAGGGAGAGTACATATAGGAAGAGCAGGCAATGTATGTGAAACATTAAGAATGAATGTATTTTTAAAAAACTTGATGAAAAACAGAAGGAACTAAATATATGAAGCAAAAAATTTGATAATTTCAATCATGCCAAACCAGAGTATGGAATATATAACCTACCATTACTCTTGATTCTTGAAAACTAATAAACCTATCAGTTAGTCAACCTGCCGGCCATGCAAAAGACACCAAATTCAGAACTTTTTTTTTTAAGAACCTGCCCTACACTCAATTTATCAGATATCTTTGGCATTTAACTTTAATCCATCATATTTTCTCTGTGCTCTCTAGGAATTAGAGAGAAGAGATTGATTCCCAGAAGTCACTAATCACAGGGATACAAGGAAAATGGTCTGGCTAATGTTAACTCTTAAATTAGTTTGAGTTGCTTTTTTTTAACTAAGGCTAGATGAATTTCAAAGGAACCAAGGAATATTATTGAACATTTCCAAGGTTCACTTAATGAATCTTAGGATAACCTTGTGAACAATCTATCTGTATAACAATAATATTAGGATCAAAATGTATCAGCACTTTCTTCTTTTAATTGCATGAAAAACTTCACAAATCCTTCAAACAATTACAGACCCCTTCTTAAAAAGGTCTAACATATTTATTTATGAATTTGATAAGGAAACACTTGATGTTTTAAAGTAATTCCTATCAATTTTGAAAAAACAACGAGAAAAACTCTTCCGAACTCAACGAAAATCAGAAAAAACAGTAGTTTTTATTGCAATAATCAATGGTACAGACGGAAATTACCAAGATACAATTGATCCTCTATTCGATAGGAGGATCTTTCTCTCCCAAATCCCTAGGCATAGAGCCCAAAGAAACTCATAGATCTCAAATTTCCGCCACATTCAAGATGTCCTAATCCTAGGAAAACAAACTATAAAATGCACACAATCAAAAAGGAAATCTCTAAACAGTCCCTACATTCAAATTTCCCTCCTAACTCCCTCAAAAATCCTTCCTAAACAGCTCCCTTTGACTCTGGCGGTTCGAGCGACGTACAGGAGGCGGAATCTGACCGGTCCAATGGACCGGTCTAACAAAATTCTTTCGTAAGTCAAGATAACCATCAGCAAGTTTCACAGGAAAATTCTTTGGGAAACCTATTAAACCAATTTTGTTGCCCCAGTACATACAATTCGAACGTCATCCATACAGTGCAGATAGTACAAAAATCTATCAAAATTAAAGAAAATTATGCCAAGGCTAGGCCTCTAGTCGCATCCATGGAAACATTGTTCAAGCAAATTTGCTGGTGCCATCAGCAAGTTTCACAGGAAAATTCCTCAGGAAACCGATGTAACCAATTTTGTTGCTCCAGTGCATACAATTCTAACGTTTTCCATGTAGTGCAGATGATACAAAAATCTACCAGAATTATAGAAAATTATGCCAAGGCTAGGCCTAGCCACATCCATGGAAAATTTGTTCAAGCAAATTTGGTGGTGCCAATATTTGCTTTACAATAAAAATAACGCCAAGGGACACGGGAGCCAGTTCTCTTTAGTTTGACTGAGGGCATAATGCTTCTGAGGCAGATTTCACAAAGATGTCCATCACTGCTTCCATCATGATTGCTCCCACCGCAATGCAAGTCCTCTAAGCACGACGCAATCATCACCATTCCAAATTATTAGATTCACTCCAATAGTCCAATGCAAAAATGTTTACTTGATTTAATTCTGATTCACTTCCGGTTCCAATGACTAAGTCAATCCTCTTGGCCCAAATTAACCTCGGTCCAATTCCAGGTCAAATAAAATAAATTTGGTTGACGAAAAGTGTGTCAGGAGGTTTTTGGGATGGGTGCCTCTTCTAGATCAGCCGAGGATTAGTCAAGCCGCCAAACACCCTGAAATGGGTGGTAGCGGGTGGATACCCCGTTCCCCAAAAACAAAAACAAAAATCTGAATCAAATTAGTCCCAGTTGAACCAAATTAGTTAAAACAGACGGTTGCCTTCATATAGGCCTGCATTGAGAAACTCAGTAAGTTGAAATTCATGTTAATATCTATATTATATATTTTATTTAGATATTTTATATCGAGTCAGATTATGAGACAACTCAATCTATATTCAAATAAGTCAAAGCAAACTCAAAATTGACTTGAAACTGGTTTTGAGTTTGAAATGAAACTCGACATTGACTAGAAATTGAGTTGAACCAATTTCAAATTGAGACAGATTCTATTAAGTTTGGAGCTTTTTTATTAGCTTTTGGGAAATATAATTTCGATTAAAGAAATCATCATATCACAACCATCGCTCTTCATCAACCAAAGGCTACAAAATACTCCTAATTGGAGAATTTCGTTACATGATGAGCACAAAATTCAAACTAGATAGTTTACAAAAAAAGCTAAATAATTTATATCTTTTTCGATAGCTAAAGGATGTTTTTTGCAATTCTATTAATTATCGATTAGTGTGAAATAGAAATTTAAAAATTGATTTTATTTTGAATTTTTATGTGCTTGACTCTTATAACCAAGAAACCCAAAAAACCAATTGGAAGCCAGCATTAATTTTACTTGGTAGTTGGATAGTTCTGGCTTGACTTCAGAATTAAGGATTAAAAGGGAGGGTTGTGGATATTTTTCACTTGGCTGAGAAAAGAAAAAGGTGTGCCTATGGGATTGAAAAGCAAAAAGAGAAAAGAGAGAAGGGAAGAGAAGAAGAAAGAGAAAGAGAAAAAAAGCGAAAATGATAAAAATAGTCCCTTGACTCTTTACGAAGGATCAAAATAGTCCCCAACTATATTAAAAGACTATTTTGATCCATCAAGCCTTTAAAAAGGAATCAAAATAATCTAGTGGAACTATTTTGATTCCTCATTAAGGAGTTGGGGAACTAAATTGTCCTTTAATATGATTGAGAACTATTTTGCTCTTTTATAAAAAGTCAAGGGATTTTGATTTTTTTTTTTTTTAAAAAAAAAAAAGAAGAAAGAAAGAAATATAGGAAACTATATGACTCTTTCGTTTCTAGCCATGGCGTCCATTTGTCACGAAACAAGTGCATGGCGTTAGTAAAAAATATGTTATAGAAAAGCAAAAGATGATTCTATAATTCAAATATATGTTGTTAGTGTGAAGAGAGAAAACTGACCCAAATTCTTGGTCTCTTTTCCTCCAAATCTCTTACTTTATTGTTTAATAATCTATTAGTCTCCGAAAATATACATGACTAAGTGAAATTTTTTATGCACCCTCTCTTACAGTGGAATATTTTCTTTGTGTGGTCATGGATGGAAGTAATTCAATCTCAAAATATAAATTTCATTGTTCTATTTTTACTTTTCTATAAATATTTTTCATCTTTGCTATTGCTCCCACAGTTAATTTTCAACCTTCGATGACAATTGATATCAAAGACAACCATGAATTTTTAAGTGAAAACAAAGAGTATAAGCAAGAGAGAGATATGTGGAATCGACCTATTTAATGAAAAAGATTTTGGACATAAGGGGCAGCTTGGTTTAATGAGAAAGGAATGCACATTAAAGAATGTAGTGTAAAGTAAAATTAGTGTAATGAAAATACTTTTCAGTTGTTTGGTTAAATATACTACAAACGCAGGATCTTAATTTTGTTTGGTTTGAAGGAAATGCAAATTAAAATAGCAATGCATATGAAAAATAATTCATCGGATGTAGTCAATGACGGTGGTTGGTGGCCGATGATAGACAACAATAAATTATGCAAGCACATATAAAGTTTGAAGGAGAATCCATAAGTTTTTATATGGAAAAATCTAAGATGAGAAAAAACCCACAAAGCTTAGGTTAGTTGCAACAATCCACTATATGATTGTTAGATATAAAAATCCACTCTTTTCCATAATTAAAGAAGACGATATTACACAATTAACTAATTTTTATGTATGGATTAAAGAAGTCTGGGCGCCACAAGTAGATAGTTGAAGTCGAATAATAATAGCCATGGAGACAATAGTATAAAGATGGAAGTCAGTTGATGATGGCGGCAATTGTTAATGGTGGTTGTTAACATTGATTGTCGAAAAATATAAAATAGAGTTCTTTAGCTCTCCCAGCTCTCGAATCCCTCCACACCCAACCCAAAAAAATGTAGAAAAAGGAGAGCTATTTATAATTTTATTTTAAAAGGGCATTTTGATAAATTTGATTAGAATCCAAACATTCCATCAAATGACTAATATTAATCTCCTTGATCATATGTCATTTATTAAGCATTTCAGTACCTTAATGACCTCATCATAATTGAATAATATTAGGTTTATTAAATTCGTCCTATTGGTACACTCAACTTGATTATATCCTCCAATTTATGTCTTAAAGTTTCTAAATATATTTTAAGTGCTTCATTTGGGTTCATTTAGACTCAATATTAGATCACTTATGATATCGATAGAATTCTTTGTCGAGACATTTATGTTGATCAAATAATTTTAGATAATTTTTTAGGCGCTATCGCTCCCTAAACATCAATGTGGACCTCCCTTTGAAACCCTTAACTAAGTAAAATCTTATTAATTATAATTTTACCTTTCATATAGTTAGCATATCGATTAGAGAAAGAATTATTAAAAAAATTTGCTTCGAACTCTTCAAGTCTGCTTGAATTTGATGATAAAGACTTCATTGGGCTTAGAAGTATCAATATTAAGTTCAGAATGTTGAAAAGTAGTTTTTGGAGACTCCCAAAAGCTGGAACAGGCCTATTCAGTCACCACTGATGATGACGCTAGCTAGCGCTAGCAAGCATTTTAAGATGCGCCTCATTACAAAGGCACATTATATGTTTATTTTTTATATAAATTTTTGAGAATTTTTTTTCTTCTTTTTTTTTGAACTTTTTTCCATAAATACAAAAATCCCTTGTTGTCTTGTATAGGCAGCGCATAATTCCTCATAAGTATGCTCTAGTTAAAATACTATCGTGAATAGTCGTTGCATACCTCCCTTGCATGCTCCAATGCTCATCCACCAATAGAAACAAATTGTCCTTCATAGTAATAGAATAAGTCCAAATCTCTTAATTTCTCTTTAGTACATTTGGTTCTAATGCTTAAAAGAGGCCTGATGATGTATTGTTTATGCAAAGTAGTTTCCCTTTACTAGCTTTAATATTTTCCCTATTTGGAGTGCCAAAGCACCCTATAGATGGAGTCTATGTTGCACCGATACTCCTATTTATGAAGGCGTGCTGTATCCGATACACCGATACATGAATACGCCTCCGATATGCCACCGATATGTGTCGGATACACCAAAGCCGTATCCAATTAAAATACTATTTAATTTCAAAAGGACACGCATATCCGATACGCGTGTCCGTTGAAAAACAAAAAGAAATCCAAAAAAAGACGCATCGTATTTACCTCCGGGGCTGCGAGCAAGGTTCTCTCATTTTCGAGATGTATTTGAGTCTCTTGATGATATGAGAATATTATAAATTACTAATCTTTCACTTGATGAGCCTGAATTAGAAGCTATGATATTTATTGAAGATGATATAAAAGTTCAAAGACAAACCAATGAAGAAGCTAATCATATCATTCATTCTATTGAATAGTTGAAACTTCATGTGCTAGATAATTTATGTTTATGCTTTTGTCGTTGTACTAGACATTTAATGCTTTCTTATATTTTGATATTATAAGCTACAAAGCTACAAATGATGTTGTTGTTTTTTTTTGTAATTTCAAATATTATGCTTTGATTGTTTTCTTAATTTTTATGTATGATTTATAAATTATAATGTCGTGTCCGCGCCGTACCTGTATCCTATATTTTTAAGAATTGACGTGTCCCGTATCCATATCGTGTCGTATCCGTGTCGCCGTATCCGTATCGGTGCAACATAGGATGGAGTTCTAAGTGACTACCAAGATTTTTAATCTTTATAGTTGAATTTTGGCCTTCCTCTTGCAAGGGGCTTGATTCTCTCTGATTGGAGAGATTATTCATTCAAAAAAACTTTCACCTCATTTTGAAGCTCCAATTTTCTCTCGATAGGAAGATAATTAATTTTAAAATTTAATATAATAATAATGATGTGATGATAATGATGATATTGAAAAAAATATATATTTCAATTCATGGAGTTTAATTTTCAACATGATATAATATTGGTAATACAAAGTACCAGCATTAGCATGAAGTCATTGTAACAATTTGAGATGTATTGAAGAAGAGAAAAATTTGATCAACGTATCAAATTTCAAGGGGGAAGATAGTGCTCGTTAGAAGTTGGTACAAGAGTTTGGAGATTTACTGTGTTAATATCATGTAAATTTAATAGTTATGAATGCAGCTTTAAAATGACTATTTTTTATTTACAAAATTGATTGATGCTCGTAATCAGTTTGTTAAAAACAATGAACTTTTCATCTTCGTATAAGAGTAATTCATATTTATAAGAGCATGCTATTTAGTGGTGGTAGAGGTCGCCAATAGGCGACGACGGAGGCAAAGGCGATGACAATGAACGATGACAGTGGCAGCCACTGGCTATAACAAATGAAAAGCACTAGCAAAGGCGGAAAAGGTGACTAGTGGTCCAAAGCACAGGCGACTAATGGCAACAAAAGACGATGGGCTATGATGAGGGTTCAGCAACACTTTTACCCAAGCTGTGTAGTTGAAATTCACTAAAAAGTAAACATGCCCAAAATTTAAAAACCACTGCGTCTGCTTCACACTTAAAATATTATCAACCAAACAACACCTAATAGATACAAATTGAAGAGAGCAAACGCAAAAATGACTTTATCTACCAATCTTGGAGAAATAGTTGACATGCATGAACAAAGAAGATTGGAATCTCCTAGGCAAACAAGTGTTAAGGTTTGTACATCTATGACTTACCAAAAACTTTGCCTTCAACACATTACATGAGAAGATGCAAGCTAGATTGATGAAATATTGAAAGTGCTTCTTAGAAATGAATGAAAAGTCATCTACAGTAATTAAAATATTTCTATGAGAAAATTATTGAATTTCAGGATGGCAGAAATTGCTTAAGTAGTTGATTAAGATGCTCGGACACTAACACAGTGACACGGACATGGACACGGGACACGGCTATTTTTGAAAATATAGGGCATAGGTACGGTGCGGATACGACATTACAATTTTAATGTGATTTGTAAATTAATATATTATATAAATAAATATTAAAAAATATTTACCTTTAACTAAATCTGGCGACCTCGCTTGCCGAAATAAAAAAAAAAATCCAATAAATTATACTGCAAAAGAACATATAGACCTCACACTCCCTCCTCTACCTTAGAATTGAGAAGGCGCCTGCTCGGTTGGCCTTGCCTCGTCGCAGAATTGACGAAGCGTCCAAAACGAACGAATAGGGAAGACGAGGAAGACGAGAGAATGGGGATATATCGGGCTTCAATCAAACAGTAGATCAATCGAGCCCTCCTCTACCCTCGACAAAGTAGGCACAAGAGTCGAAATACTTAGATGCCTAGTGCCTGCGAAAATGAAGAAGACAAGCGAGTCAGATGCCTGCACGCGAAAATGAAGAGAAGGATGAGAAAACTGCTTCAATCGAAACATATCGGGCTTCAAATCGAGACGTCGCCTGCTCGGTTGGCCTCGCCTTGTTGCAGAATTGAAGTGTCGAAAATTTTTTGAGTTATAACAGACTTTCGCAAAAGAAATTTTTAGATTCATTACTTTGTATTCCTAAGCCATTTCCTTGTTTACTCTTCCTTTGCAACTCTTTGAATTTTTCCCTTTATAATCACCACTATTTGGCCTTCAAGAAGAGAAATGAAGCATAGTGGCCTTCACGAATAGCAATGAAGCACTTCTAGCTTGCTCTATGTCCTTGCCACTAAGTTGTTGTTGAAGGAGAACTTGCACTTGATTCAGTCGGAGTGCATTTTTAACAAGATCCTCCAAATTCGTTGTGGAGCAAAGTACCCTAACATAAATAATAAAGGATGAGCTTTGTTGTCCATCAAGATCAGTTCAAAGTCGCTAGCACTTCCCGTTCTGTCGAGAGTTGACTAACTTTATGAATTATTAGGGCGAAACCAGCCCAAATCATGTCGAACAGCTTCGCAAATATCACTATAATGTATGCTATATGAGACAAGAAGTACTGTGAATAAATACCATTCAAAAACCTCCATTTTCTTCTCTTCTTACTGCTCATATGCCAACACCCTCTGGCCACCACCGCCGATCGCTAGCCACCACCGCCGCCACTATTATCTCTTAAATTTTCACACAATGCGTGAAAGGAGCAAATGGAAATTGAGAATTCATAAAGAAGAACCATATTAAGATAGAGAGTAATACTCATAGAAGCAGATGATTTCAATGTAAACTTGAAGTAAACAACACATTAAGAAAGAGAGTAATAATCACAAAGAACTTCAGTTCAGAAAGAAGAATCATCACAATCTATAAAACATGGGTACAGAATGCAGATATTGTGTATCCTTGTCTTCATAAAGAGAATGTCTCTTCTCCCATCTCAAAAGCCCAGAACTCATCTTAGGGCAGAGCCCGCCATTGAGTGGCACCACTAGCTGGAAAAGAGGCCGGATAAGTGGCAGTAACGAACCAGTAAATTGCTTTGAGACGGGCAGAGCGCGAGCCACAAACTGGAGGCCTTCTGCATCATTCAAAAAAGATCAAAAATTATCAGAGGTCTTTAGTCCTTACGCAGGGAAGATTCAGGCTCGTTTGGATGGCTTCTTTACCCTTTTTTTAAATCAATTTCTAGTAAAAAATTAAAAACTTTTATACTAAAAGTTGTTTTAAGAAACAGTAAGAAAGCCGTCCCAAGCGAAAGCCTCAGTCTCTAAGGTTTTAATTAATTGTTGTACCAAGAATTAATCCAAATGTCTTTCCTACAACCACTAATAGTACCATAGATTACCTTGAATGTATAATAGTTAAACTGTAGCAAGACTAGATAAAGAAGCGAATCACTAATGGATTTAGTAGAAAAATCAGGCATAAAATCAATTGCGAAAAACTACACAAACAGAATGACAATGGACCTAAGAAACAAATCACAAGAAGCATCTGATTTTGTACTTATTTAGTAGCAAAAGTCTGTATGGTATGAGAACCGTGCAAGAAAATAAAGTAGGCATACCAAAAACATCAAATATCATTTACATTATTAGTTGAGGTTACTAGTTGCCAAAGTGACATAGAAGAGATGAACAAGTAGGGATTTCGGTTGCATATTTTAAAAAAATAAAGAAAACTGTCAGATTATGGTGTGAAAAGTACGCTGTCATGGTGAAACATAATTATACTATCCAAGATAAAACAATAGGCAACTTACCATTAAATTCTACATTTGCTAACTACAAATAAATTTGAGAAGTCATTCTCATGCACTGGAAGAGCATATAAAAAGATTTCTATTTATTAGATATATAAAAAAGGGAGAGTACATATAGGAAGAGCAGGCAATGTATGGAAACATTAAGAATAATGTATTTTTAAAAACTTGATGAAAAACAGAAGGAACTAAATATATGAAGCAAAAAATTTGATAATTTCAATCATGCCAAACCAGAGTATGGAATATATCCTACCATTACTCTTGAAAACTAATAAACCTATCAGTTAGTCAACCTGCCGGCCATGCAAAAGACACCAAATTCAGAACTTTTTTTTTTAAGAACCTGCCCTACACTCAATTTATCAGATATCTTTGGCATTTAACTTTAATCCATCATATTTTCTCTGTGCTCTCTAGGAATTAGAGAGAAGAGATTGATTCCCAGAAGTCACTAATCACAGGGATACAAGGAAAATGGTCTGGCTAATGTTAACTCTTAAATTAGTTGAGTTGCTTTTTTTTAACTAAGGCTAGATGAATTTCAAAGGAACCAAGGAATATTATTGAACATTCCAAGGTCCAGTTAATGAATATTAGGATAACCTTGTGAACAATCTATCTGTAAACAATAATATAGGATCAAAATGTATCAGCACTTTCTTCTTTTAATTGCATGAAAAACTTCACAAATCCTTCAAACAATTACAGACCCTATTCTTAAACATTTTTATTTATGAATGATAGGAAACACTTGATATTTTAAAGTAATTCCATATCAATTTCGAAAAAAACAGCGAAAAAACTTTTCCGATCTAAACAAAAATCAGAAAAACAGTAGTTTTTATTGCAATAATCAATGGTATACACGGAAATTACCAAGATACAATTGATCCCTATCGATAGGGGATCTTTCCTCTCCCAAATCCCTAAAGGCATAGAGCCCAAAAAAATTCATAGATCTCAAATTCCACCAAATTCAAGATGCCCTAACCCTAGGAAAACACAAACTATAAAATGCACACAATCAAAAAGGAATCTCTAAACAGTCCCTACATTCAAATTCCCCTCCTAACTCCCTCAAAAATCCTCCTAAACAGCTCCGTTTTGACTCGGCGGTTCGAGCGACGTACAGGAGAGGCGGAATCTGACCGGTCCAATGGACGGTCTAACAAAATTCTTTCGTAAGTCAAGATAACCATCAGCAAGTTTCACAGGAAAATTCTTCGGAAACCTATTAAACCAATTTGTTGCCCCAGTACATACAATTCGAACATCGTCCATACAGTGCAGATAGTACAAAAATCTATCAAAATTAAGAAAAATAATGCCAAGGCTAGGCCTCAGTCCATCCATGGAAACATTGTTCAAGCAAATTTGCTGGTGCCATCAGCAAGTTTCACAGGAAAATTCCTCAGGAAACCGATGTAACCAATTTTGTTGCTCCAGTGCATACAATCTAACGTTTTCCATGTAGTGCAGATGATACAGAAAATCTACCAGAATTATAGAAAATTATGCCAAGGCTAGGCCTAGCCACATCCATGGAAAAATTGTTCAAGCAAATTTGGTGGTGCCAATATTGCTTTACAATAAAATAACGCCAAGGGACACGGGGCCAGTTCTCTTTAGTTTGACTGAGGGCATAATGCTTCTGAGGCAGATTCACATAGAGTTCCATCACTGCTTCCATCATGATTGCTCCCCACCGCAATGCAAGTCCCTAAGCACGACGCAATCATCACCATTCCAAATTATAGATTCACTCCAATAGTCCAATGCAAAAATGTTTACTTGATTTAATTCTGATTCACTTCCGGTTCCAATGCCTAATCAATCCTCTTGGCCAAAATTAACCTCGTCCAATTCCAGTCAAATAAAATAAATTTGGTTGCGAAAAGTGTGTGTCAGGAGGTTTTGGGATTGTTGCCTCTTCTAGATCAGCCGGATAGTCTAACCGCCAAACACCCTAAAGGTGGTAGCGGTGGATACCCCGTTCCCCAAAAAACAAAAACAAAATCTGATCAATTAGTCCCAGTTGAACCAAATTAGTTAAAACAGACAGTTGCCTTCATATAGGCCCGCATGAGAAACTCAGTAAGTTGAAATTCATGTTAAGATACATTGCAGCAAACTGGACCACCACTCCAAAATCCAGTCCTTTAGTTAAAACCACTCAGAACAAAAAGACCAAACTTATCCATAGCTACGCTTAGCTTTGAAAACTATGCAAGGAGACGGTCCACTTCATGGTCATCGACCTAATCAACTAACCTAGGCTAAGGCAAACAAAATTTAAACATTTCAGTTGAAACAAATGCACAACATGAACAGACTCAAAATAAAAATTACTGGCATCAGTTGATGCACCCAAAATAACACCATGTTAATATCTATATTATATTTTTATTAGATATTTATATCGAGTCAGATTATGAGACGACCAATCTAGGTTCAAAAATGTCAAGCAAACTTAAATTGACTTGAAAACTGCTTGAGTTTGAAATGAAATTCGACATTGACTAGAAATTGATTGACCAATTTCAAATTGAGAAAACAATTCTTAAAAAGTTTGGAGCTTTTTTATTAGCTTTTGGAATATATTTTGATTAAAGAAATCTTCATATCACAACCATCGCTCGTCATCAACCAAAGGCTACAAATACTCCTAATTGGAGAATTCGTTACATGATACACAAAATTCAAACTTGATAGTTTACAAAAAAAGCTAAATAATTTATATCTTTTTCGATAGCTAAAGGATGTTTTTTTTGCAATTCTATTAATTATCGATTATGTTGAAATAGAAATTTAAATTGATTTTTATTTGAATTTTTATGTGCTTGACTCTTATAACCAAGAAACCCAAAAAACCAATTGGAAGCCAGCATTAATTTACTTGGTAGTTGGATAGTTCTGGCTTGACTTCAGAATTAAGGATTAAAAGGGAGGTTGTGGATATTTTTCACTTGGCTGAGAAAAGAAAAAGGTGGGCCTATGGGATTGAAAAGCAAAAAGAGAAAGAAAGAAGGGAAGAGAAGAAGAAGAGAAAGAGAAAAAAAGCGAAAATGAATAAAATAGTCCCTTGACTCTTTACGAAGGATCAAAATAGTCCCCAACTATATTAAAAGCTATTTGATCCATCAAGCCTTTAAAAAAGGAATCAAAAAAATCTGTGGACTATTTTGATTCCTCATTAAGGAGTTGGGGAACTAAATTGTCCTTTAAATTAATTGAGAACTATTTTCTCTTTTATAAAAAGTCAAGGGATTTTCATTTTTTTCTCAAAAAAAAAGAAAGAAAAAGAAATATAGGAAACTATATGACTCTTTCGTTCTAGCCATGGCGTCCATTTGTCACAAAACAAGTGCATGGCGTTAGTAAAAATATGTTATAGAAAAGCAAAAGATGATTCTATAATTCAAAATATATGTTGTTAGTGTGAAGAGAGAAAACTGACCCAAATTCTTGGTCTCTTTTCCTCCAAATCCTCTTACTATTGTTTAATATTCATTAGTCTCCGAAAAATACATGACTAAGTGATTTTTTGTGCACCCTCTTACAGTGGAATATTTTCTTTGTGTGTCATGGATGGAATAATTCAATCTCCTCAAAATAAATTTCATTGTTCTATTTTTACTTTTCTATAAATATTTTTCATCTTTGCAATTGCTCCCACAGTTAATTTTCAACCTTCCATGACAATTGATATCAAAGACAACCATGAATTTTTAAGTGAAAACAAAGAGTAATAAGCAAGAGAGAGAAAGGTGGAATCGACCTATTTAAAATGAAAAGATTTTGGACATAAGGGCAGCTTGGTTTAATGAGAAAGGAATGCACATTAAAGAATGTAGTTGTAAAGAAAATTAGTGTAATGAAAATACTTTTCAGTTGTTGGTTAAATATACTACAAACGCAGGATCTTAATTTTGTTTGGTTTGAAGGAAATGCAAATTAAAATAGCAATGCATATGAAAACAATAATCATCGGATGTAGTCAATGACGTGGTTGGTGGCCGATGATAGACAACAATAAATTATGCAAGCACATATAAAGTTTGAAGGAGAATCCATAAGTTTTATATGGAAAAATCTAAGATGAGAAAAAACCCACAAGGCTTAGGTATTTGCACATATCCACTATATGATTGTTAGATAAAAAATCCGCTCTTTTTCATATTAAGAAGACGATATTACACAATTAACTAATTTTTATGTATGGATTAAAGAAGTCGGAGCACCACAAGTAGATAGTTGAAGTCGAATAATAATAGCCAGGAGACAATAGTATAAAGATGGAAGTCAGTTGATGATGGTGGCAATTGCTAATGGTGGTGTTATAACATTGATTGTCAAAAAATATAAAATAGAGTTCTTTAGCTCTCCACAGCTCTCGAATCCCTCCACACCCCACCCAAAAAAAAGTTAGAAAAAGAGAGCATTTATAATTTTTTAAAAGGACATTTTGATAAATTTGATTAGAATACAAACATTCCATCAAACGACTAATATTAATTCTCCTTGATCATATGTCATTAATTAAGCATTTCAATACCTTAATGACCTCATCATAATTGAATAATATTGTTTATTAAATTCGTCCTATGGTCCACTCAACTTGATTATATCCTCCAATTTATGTCTTAAAGTTTTCTAAATATTATTTTAAGTGCTTGATTTAGGTTCATTTAGACTCAATATTAGAATCACTAATGATATCGATAGAATTCTTGTGTGAGACATTTATGTCGACAATTAATTTTTTGAAAATATTCCTCCGACCCCACCTCACCCCCCCCCCCCCCCCATTTCAGATCTTAAGCTTGTTATATATAAAATTATATTAAATCTTGAAAAACTTTGCAATATAAAATTATAATTTAGATAATTTTTTAGGCGCTACCGATCCCTAAACATCTATGTGGACCTCCCTTTGAAACCCTTAACTAAGTAAAATCTATTAATTATAATTTTACCTTTCATAAAGTTAGCATATCGATTAGAGCAAGAATTATTAAAAAAATTTGCTTCGAACTCTTCAAGTCTGCTTGAATTGATGATAAAGACTTCATTGGGCTTAGAAGTATCAATTATTAAGTTCTGAATGTTGAAAAGTAGTTTTTGGGACTCCAAAAGTGAACAGGCCTATTCAGTCACCACTGATGATGACGCTAGCTGGCGCTAGCAACTTTTTAAGATGCGCCTCATTACAAAGGCACATTATATGTTTATTTTTTATATAAATTTTTGAGAATTTTTTCTTCTTTTTTTGAATTTTTTTCCCATAAAACAAAAATCCCTTGTTATCTTGTATAGGCAGCGCATAATTCCTCATAAGTATGCTCTCGTTAAAATACTATCGTGATAGTCGTTGCATACCTCCCTTGCATGCTCCAATGCTCATCCACCAATAGAAACAAATTGTCCTTCATAGTAATAGAATAAGTCCAAATCTCTTAATTTCTCTTTAGTACTTTGATTCTAATGCTAAAAAGAGGCTGATGATGTATTTGTTTATTCAAAGTAGTCTCACTTTACTAGCTTTAATATTTTCTCATTTGAAGTGCCAAAGCACCCTATAATTGATTTGAACCTGAAATTTTTCGGATCAGATCAAATACGGACACCTCTAAACAAAGCCTTAATCTCAGGCAAAATGATATGCTTTCAATTTCACAGTACTGAACATGAATAAGCCATCAAAGCCTTCATCTGAAAAGAGCACAGCAAGTCAGAAAGGCAATAAATTTTGACAGCAACTGAATAGCAATAATTGTGGAAACTTCAATGATATAATATAAGTATCATAATCCAGCAATTAGTTCGGAAGGCACTGATTAACTAGCTAGGATAATTATGGAACTCTAAATAGATTTATGGAAACTTATTAGCCTTAACAAGTTGTTCCTCTATAAGTTGAGTAGCAATATTCGGATTATTATTCCTATTTTGTACTTCTACTAGTAATTGATAGCCAAATGATAAAAATTGAGAAGTTCCAACATTAACATGGCAAAATACTAAGGCCATCTCGAGTCTAAACGAACATTTGCAGCTTTCGCGAGCCCCCGCCTGAATGCCAAAAAGAAACATATTTTAGCAACTGCGAATAGTGCGATGCCAATATTGACATCGCACTATTCACATAAACCCTTTTTTCGACAAAAATGAAGATGAGAAAAAATTTATATGAAATATTCTTTTTTGGTGTTAGAAATGGAGTTCGGTTGGAGATGAATTACTTTTTGATATGACTATTACTCTGCATTTAAAATGTAAAATGAGGGGTTCGGTTGGAGGTGCCCTAAGAAGCAGTTCATAATATGAGATGTGAATAAGGCCTTGTTTGGGACATCTTTCTTACTCCTTTCTAAAACAACTTTTTAGTACAATATTTTTTTTTGAATTATACATTTTTTAACTAAAAAACTACTTTAGAAAATAGGAAAAAAGGGCTTCACTTGTGATATGACTTTCTTACTGCTTTTTAAAACGCTTTTTTGGTATACAAATTTTTTAAAAGCAACAAAAAAGCAGAGGCAAAAAACTATCTCAAAAGAAGCCCAAGTGATCGAGTATTATTAAGTCCAGACACCGGATGTAGCTCTACATCCAGAGGCCAATAACATGCCACCACGTGCTCTTACTCTTTACCGTGCAGCCCAATGACCCGAACCGGACCAGAACCCGATATTGCTATGTTCGGGTATTGCTAGGTATTTCTTGACAATAACGAGAAATACCGCTCTGTCAAGACCAATACCTAGCAATACCGAGCAATACCGAACAATACCTAGCAATACCGAGCAATACCGAACAATACCTAGCAATACCTAGCAAAACCGGGGTATTGCTCGGTATTGCTAGGTATTGGTCATGACATAATGGTATTTCTCGTTATTGCCGAGCAACATCGATCAATACCTAGCAATACCCCGGTCTGCACAAATCAGCCAATACATAGCAATCCCGGGTCTGATCCGAGTCGGGTCGTTGGGCGGCACGGTAAAAAGTAAGAGCACGTGGCACCATTTTACTGGCGTCCGAACGTAGAGCTACGTCAGGACACCGGACCTAATAAAAATTCCAAGTGATCACAGCAATTTGCTAAGGAACTCCCAACATAAATTAAAATTGTACCATCGAAGGATTTAATAAACACTCAACAATAAATCAAAAACTGTATGAAATTAAATTTACTAAATAATATAATTAAAGAACCCTAATACGTAATAAACAATTATAAACAAGCTAAGTAACCCACAACAAAGCAATTGTTAAGATGTTATATATGTTATAATGAATAAAATGGTTAGCCAAACACTTTAATATGCATCAAATCGACAAAGTAATAAAGAATAGATGTTAGACATTCAACTCCTAGAAAAAATAACTAGAGCCAAACAATGGAATAATGCAGAAAATAATATAAATGATTTACATTAATATAATTATAATGAAATAATATAATTATATCTAATACAAATAAGAGAAGGTGGTTTAATGACTAAGAGAAGTTCATCTTGAAAAGGGACTCATTCATAGTGAAGAAGTTCTCTAGAAATGTCGTCACTGATCATTCTCTTCAGTTTCTCTTCATTTTTTTGTCTTTTGAGAGCCGGCTATGAGTCATTTTGACAAATACAATTTTTTGATTGTAACAAAAATTTTATTTTAAGACATTTTTTTTGTTTCATACATTAATATTTGACATAACTATATGTGATATTTTGAATTAAATATATTAAAGTAATAACAGATTATCAAGTAAAACTAGATTTAAAATTCAAACTTAGGATTTTAAAATATGCATATTTAGGCTTTATTTAGGACAATTTTTTTACTGCTTTCTAGGACGACTTTTAGTATAAGAATTTTTAATTCAAAATATTTTTTTCTAAAAAATTGTTTTAAAAAAACAACAAAAAAACTGTCCCAAACAAAGTCTTAGGCTTCGTTTAAGACTGTTTTTTATTAAAAATTAAAATTTTTCCATTAAAAAACTGTTTTAAAAAGCAATAAAAAAACCGTCTTAAACGAAGCCTTAATATGATGTGATGAAGCCTTAATATGACAGTCATTTTTGAAGTTATAACAGACTTTCGCAAAAGAAATTTTTATGATTCATTTACTTTGTATTCCTAAGCCATTTCCTTGTTTACTCTTCCTTTGCAACTCTTTGAATTTTTCCCTTTATAATCACCACTATTTGGCCTTCAAGAAGAGAAATGAAGCATAGTGGCCTTCACGAATAGCAATGAAGCACTTCTAGCTTGCTCTATGTCCTTGCCCACTAAGTTGTTGTTGAAGGAGAACTTGCACTTGATTCAGTCGGAGTGCATTTTTAACAAGATCCTCCAAATTTCGTTGTGGAGCAAAGTACCCTAACATAATAATAAAGGATGAGCTTTGTTGTCATCAAGATCAGTTCAAAGTTCGCTAGCACTTCCCGTTCTGTCGAGAGTTGACTAACTTTATGAATTTATATAGGGCGATACCAGCCCAAATCATGTCGAACAGCTTCGCAAATATCACTATAATTGTATGCTATATGAGACAAGAAGATACTGTGAATAGAATACCATTCAAAACCTCTCATTTTCTTCTCTTCTTACCTGCTCATATGCCAACACCCTCTGGCCACCACCGCCGATCGCTAGCCACCACCGCCGCCACTATTATCTCTTCTAAATTTTCACACAATGCGTGAAAGGAGCAAATGGAAATTGAGAATTCATAAAGAAGAACCATATTAAGATAGAGAGTAATACTCATAGAAGCAGATTGATTTCAATGTAAACTTGAAGTAAACAACACATTAAGAAAGAGAGTAATAATCACAAAGAACTTCAGTTCAGAAAGAAGAATCATCACAATCTATAAAACATGGGTACAGAATGCATGATATTGTGTATCCTTGTCTTCATAAAAGAGAATGTCTCTTCTCCCATCTCAAAAGCTCCAGAACTCATCTTAGGGGCAGAGCCGCCCATTGAGTGGCACCACTAGCTGGAAAAGAAGGCCGGATAAGTGGCATGTAACGAACCAGTGAAATTGCTTTGAGACGGGCAGAGCGAGCCACAAACTGGGAGGCCTTCTGCATCATTCAAAAAAGATCAAAAATTATCAGAGGTCTTTAGTCCTTACGCAGGGAAGATTCAGGCTTCGTTTGGGATGGCTTTCTTACCCTTTTTTAAATCAATTTTCTAGTAAAAAATTAAAAACTTTATACTAAAAAGTTGTTTTAAGAAACAGTAAGAAAGCCGTCCCAAGCAAAGCCTCAGTCTCTTAGGTTTTAATTAATTGTTGTACCAAGAATTAATCCAAATGTCTTTCCTACAACCACTAATAGTACCATAGATTACCTTGAATGTATAATAGTTAAAGCTGTAGCAAGACTAGATAAAAGAAGCGAATCACTAATGGATTTAGTAGAAAAATCAGGCATAAAATCAATTGCGAAAAACCTTACACAAACAGAATGACAATGGACCTAGAAACAAATCACAAGAAGCATCTGATTTTGTACTTATTTTAGTAGCAAAAGTCTGTATGGTATGTAGAACGTGCAAGAAAATAAAGTAGGCATACCAAAGAACATCAAATATCATTTTACATTATTAGTTGAGGTTACTAGTTGCCAAAGTGACATAGAAGATGGATGAACAAAGTAGGGATTTCGGTTGCATATTTTAAAATAAATGAAAACTGTCATGATTATGGTGTGAAAAGTAACGCTGTTCATGGTGGAAACATAATTATACTATCCAAGATAAAACAATAGGCAACTTACCATTAAATTCTACATTTGCTAACTACAAATAAATTTGAGAAGTCATTCTCATGCACTGGAAGAGCATATAAAAGATTTCTATTTATTAGATATATAAAAAAGGGAGAGTACATATAGGAAGAGCAGGCAATGTATGTGAAACATTAAGAATGAATGTATTTTTAAAAAACTTGATGAAAAACAGAAGGAACTAAATATATGAAGCAAAAAATTTGATAATTTCAATCATGCCAAACCAGAGTATGGAATATATAACCTACCATTACTCTTGAAAACTAATAAACCTATCAGTTAGTCAACCTGCCGGCCATGCAAAAGACACCAAATTCAGAACTTTTTTTTTTTAAGAACCTGCCCTACACTCAATTTATCAGATATCTTTGGCATTTAACTTTAATCCATCATATTTTCTCTGTGCTCTCTAGGAATTAGAGAGAAGAGATTGATTCCCAGAAGTCACTAATCACAGGGATACAAGGAAAATGGTCTGGCTAATGTTAACTCTTAAATTAGTTTGAGTTGCTTTTTTTTAACTAAGGCTAGATGAATTTCAAAGGAACCAAGGAATATTATTGAACATTTCCAAGGTCCAGTTAATGAATATTAGGATAACCTTGTGAACAATCTATCTGTATAACAATAATATTAGGATCAAAATGTATCAGCACTTTCTTCTTTTAATTGCATGAAAAACTTCACAAATCCTTCAAACAATTACAGACCCATTCTTAAACATTTTTATTTATGAATTTGATAGGAAACACTTGATATTTTAAAGTAATTCATATCAATTTCGAAAAAACAGCGACAAAAACTTTTCCGATCTAAACAAAAATCAGAAAAAACAGTAGTTTTTATTGCAATAATCAATGGTATACACGGAAATTACCAAGATACAATTGATCCTCTATTCGATAGGAGGATCTTTCTCTCCCAAATCCCTAATAGGCATAGAGCCCAAAAAAATTCATAGATCTCAAATTTCCACCAAATTCAAGATGCCCTAACCCTAGGAAAACAAACTATAAAATGCACACAATCAAAAAGGAAATCTCTAAACAGTCCCTACATTCAAATTTCCCTCCTAACTCCCTCAAAAATCCTTCCTAAACAGCTCCGTTTTACTCGGCGGTTCGAGCGACGTACAGGAGAGGCGGAATCTGACCGGTCCAATGGACCGGTCTAACAAAATTCTTTCGTAAGTCAAGATAACCATCAGCAAGTTTCACAGGAAAATTCTTCGGGAAACCTATTAAACCAATTTTGTTGCCCCAGTACATACAATTCGAACATCGTCCATACAGTGCAGATAGTACAAAAATCTATCAAAATTAAAGAAAATTATGCCAAGGCTAGGCCTCTAGTCGCATCCATGGAAACATTGTTCAAGCAAATTTGCTGGTGCCATCAGCAAGTTTCACAGGAAAATTCCTCAGGAAACCGATGTAACCAATTTTGTTGCTCCAGTGCATACAATTCTAACGTTTTCCATGTAGTGCAGATGATACAAAAATCTACCAGAATTATAGAAAATTATGCCAAGGCTAGGCCTAGCCACATCCATGGAAAAATTGTTCAAGCAAATTTGGTGGTGCCAATATTTGCTTTACAATGAAAATAACGCCAAGGGACACGGGGGCCAGTTCTCTTTAGTTTGACTGAGGGCATAATGCTTCTGAGGCAGATTTCACATAGATGTCCATCACTGCTTCCATCATGATTGCTCCCACCGCAATGCAAGTCCTCTAAGCACGACGCAATCATCACCATTCCAAATTATTAGATTCACTCCAATAGTCCAATGCAAAAATGTTTACTTGATTTAATTCTGATTCACTTCCGGTTCCAATGCCTAAGTCAATCCTCTTGGCCAAAATTAACCTCGGTCCAATTCCAGGTCAAATAAAATAAATTTGGTTGACGAAAAGTGTGTGTCAGGAGGTTTTTGGGATTGTTGCCTCTTCTAGATCAGCCGAGGATTAGTCAAGCCGCCAAACACCCTGAAATGGGTGGTAGCGGGTGGATACCCCGTTCCCCAAAAAACAAAAACAAAAATCTGAGTCAAATTAGTCCCAGTTGAACCAAATTAGTTAAAACAGACAGTTGCCTTCATATAGGCCCGCATTGAGAAACTCAGTAAGTTGAAATTCATGTTAAGATACATTGCAGCAAACTGGACCACCACTCCAAAATCCAGTTCCTTTAGTTAAAACCACTCCAGAACAAAAAGACCAAACTTATCCAGTAAGCTACGCTTAGCTTTGAAAACTATGCCAAGGTAGCGGCCACTTCATGGGTCATCGACCTAATCAACTAACCTGAGGCTAAGGCAAACAAAATTTAAACATTTCAAGTTGAGAACAAATGCACAACATGAACAGACTCAAAATAAAAATTACTTGGCATCAAGTTGATGCGACCCAAAATAATACACCATGTATTAATATCTATATTATATATTTTATTTAGATATTTTATATCGAGTCAGATTATGAGACGACTCAATCTATGTTCAAATAAGTCAAAGCAAACTTAAAATTGACTTGAAACTGGCTTTGAGTTTGAAATGAAATTCGACATTGACTAGAAATTGAGTTGAGCCAATTTCAAATTGAGACAAATTCTAAAAAGTTTGGAGCTTTTTTATTAGCTTTTGGGAAATATAATTTTGATTAAAGAAATCTTCATATCACAACCATCGCTCGTCATCAACCAAAGGCTACAAAATACTCCTAATTGGAGAATTTCGTTACATGATGAGCACAAAATTCAAACTTGATAGTTTACAAAAAAAGCTAAATAATTTATATCTTTTTCGATAGCTAAAGGATGTTTTTTGCAATTCTATTAATTATCGATTAGTTTGAAATAGAAATTTAAATTGATTTTATTTTGAATTTTTATGTGCTTGACTCTTATAACCAAGAAACCCAAAAAACCAATTGGAAGCCAGCATTAATTTTACTTGGTAGTTGGATAGTTCTGGCTTGACTTCAGAATTAAGGATTAAAAGGGAGGGTTGTGGATATTTTTCACTTGGCTGAGAAAAGAAAAAGGTGGGCCTATGGGATTGAAAAGCAAAAAGAGAAAAGAAAGAAGGGAAGAGAAGAAGAAAGAGAAAGAGAAAAAAAGCGAAAATGATAAAATAGTCCCTTGACTCTTTACGAAGGATCAAAATAGTCCCCAACTATATTAAAAGGCTATTTTGATCCATCAAGCCTTTAAAAAGGAATCAAAATAATCTGGTGGGACTATTTTGATTCCTCATTAAGGAGTTGGGGAACTAAATTGTCCTTTAATATAATTGAGAACTATTTTTCTCTTTTATAAAAAGTCAAGGGATTTTCATTTTTTTCTCAAAAAAAAAGAAAGAAAGAAATATAGGAAACTATATGACTCTTTCGTTTCTAGCCATGGCGTCCATTTGTCACAAAACAAGTGCATGGCGTTAGTAAAAATATGTTATAGAAAAGCAAAAGATGATTCTATAATTCAAAATATATGTTGTTAGTGTGAAGAGAGAAAACTGACCCAAATTCTTGGTCTCTTTTCCTCCAAATCTCTTACTTTATTGTTTAATATTCTATTAGTCTCCGAAAATATACATGACTAAGTGATTTTTTGTGCACCCTCTCTTACAGTGGAATATTTTCTTTGTGTGGTCATGGATGGAAGTAATTCAATCTCCTCAAAATATAAATTTCATTGTTCTATTTTTACTTTTCTATAAATATTTTTCATCTTTGCAATTGCTCCCACAGTTAATTTTCAACCTTCCATGACAATTGATATCAAAGACAACCATGAATTTTTAAGTGAAAACAAAGAGTAATAAGCAAGAGAGAGAAAGGTGGAATCGACCTATTTAAATGAAAAAGATTTTGGACATAAGGGGCAGCTTGGTTTAATGAGAAAGGAATGCACATTAAAGAATGTAGTGTAAAGTAAAATTAGTGTAATGAAAATACTTTTCAGTTGTTTGGTTAAATATACTACAAACGCAGGATCTTAATTTTGTTTGGTTTGAAGGAAATGCAAATTAAAATAGCAATGCATATGAAAAAATAATTCATCGGATGTAGTCAATGACGGTGGTTGGTGGCCGATGATAGACAACAATAAATTATGCAAGCACATATAAAGTTTGAAGGAGAATCCATAAGTTTTTATATGGAAAAATCTAAGATGAGAAAAAACCCACAAGGCTTAGGTTAGTTGCAACAATCCACTATATGATTGTTAGATATAAAAATCCGCTCTTTTTCATAATTAAAGAAGACGATATTACACAATTAACTAATTTTTATGTATGGATTATAGAAGTCGGAGCACCACAAGTAGATAGTTGAAGTCGAATAATAATAGCCATGGAGACAATAGTATAAAGATGGAAGTCAGTTGATGATGGTGGCAATTGCTAATGGTGGTTGTTAACATTGATTGTCAAAAAATATAAAATAGAGTTCTTTAGCTCTCCCAGCTCTCGAATCCCTCCACACCCCACCCAAAAAAATGTAGAAAAAGGAGAGCTATTTATAATTTTTTTAAAAGGACATTTTGATAAATTTGATTAGAATCCAAACATTCCATCAAACGACTAATATTAATCTCCTTGATCATATGTCATTTATTAAGCATTTCAATACCTTAATGACCTCATCATAATTGAATAATATTAGGTTTATTAAATTCGTCCTATTGGTCCACTCAACTTGATTATATCCTCCAATTTATGTCTTAAAGTTTCTAAATATATTTTAAGTGCTTGATTTAGGTTCATTTAGACTCAATATTAGATCACTAATGATATCGATAGAATTCTTTGTTGAGACATTTATGTCGATCAATTAAATTTTTTGAAAATATATTCTCCGACCCCACCTCACCCCCCCCCCCCCCCCCAATTTTCAGATCTTAAGGCTTGTGTTATATAAAAATTTATATTAAATCTTTGAAAAACTTTGCAATATAAAATTATAATTTTAGATAATTTTTTAGGCGCTACCGATCCCTAAACATCTATGTGGACCTCCCTTTGAAACCCTTAACTAAGTAAAATCTTATTAATTATAATTTTACCTTTCATAAAGTTAGCATATCGATTAGAGCAAGAATTATTAAAAAAATTTGCTTCGAACTCTTCAAGTCTGCTTGAATTTGATGATAAAGACTTCATTGGGCTTAGAAGTATCAATATTAAGTTCTGAATGTTGAAAAGTAGTTTTTGGAGACTCCCAAAAGTTGGAACAGGCCTATTCAGTCACCACTGATGATGACGCTAGCTGGCGCTAGCAAGCATTTTAAGATGCGCCTCATTACAAAGGCACATTATATGTTTATTTTTTATATAAATTTTTGAGAATTTTTTTTCTTCTTTTTTTGAATTTTTTTCCATAAATACAAAAATCCCTTGTTATCTTGTATAGGCAGCGCATAATTCCTCATAAGTATGCTCTAGTTAAAATACTATCGTGAATAGTCGTTGCATACCTCCCTTGCATGCTCCAATGCTCATCCACCAATAGAAACAAATTGTCCTTCATAGTAATAGAATAAGTCCAAATCTCTTAATTTCTCTTTAGTACATTTGATTCTAATGCTTAAAAGAGGCCTGATGATGTATTGTTTATTCAAAGTAGTCTCACTTTACTAGCTTTAATATTTTCTCTATTTGGAGTGCCAAAGCACCCTATAGATGGAGTTCTAAGTGACTACCAAGATTTTTAATCTTTATAGTTGAATTTTGGCCTTCCTCTTGCAAGGGGCTTGATTCTCTCTGATTGGAGAGATTATTCATTCAAAAAAACTTTCACCTCATTTTGAAGCTCCAATTTTCTCTCGATAGGAAGATAATTAATTTTAAAATTTAATATAATAATAATGATGTGATGATAATGATGATATTGAAAAAAATATATATTTCAATTCATGGAGTTTAATTTTCAACATGATATAATATTGGTAATACAAAGTACCAGCATTAGCATGAAGTCATTGTAACAATTTGAGATGTATTGAAGAAGAGATAAATTTGATCAACGTATCAAATTTCAAGGGGGAAGTTGAAGTTGGTACAAGAGTTTGGAGATTTACTGTGTTAATATCATGTAAATTTAATAGTTATGAATGCGGCTTTAAAATGACTATTTTTTATTTACAAAATTGATTGATGCTCGTAATCAATTTGTTAAAAACAAAGAACTTTTCATCTTCTTATAAGAGTAATTCATATTTATAAGAGCATGCTATTTAGTGGTGGTAGAGGTCGCCAACAGGCGATGACGGAGGCAAAGGCGATGACAATGAACGATGACAGTGGCAGCCACTGGCTATAACAAATGAAAAGCACTAGCAAAGGCGGAAAAGGCGACTAGTGGTCCAAAGCACAGGCGACTAATGGCAACAAAAGACGATGGGCTATGATGAGGGTTCAGCAACACTTTTACCCAAGCTGTGTAGTTGAAATTCACTAAAAAGTAAACATGCCCAAAATTTAAGAACCACTGCGTCTGCTTCACACTCAAAATATTATCAACCAAACAACACCTAATAGATACAAATTGAAGAGAACAAATGCAAAAATGAACTTTATCTACCAATCTTGGAGAAATAGTTGACATGCATGAACAAAGAAGATTGGAATCTCCAAGGCAAACAAGTGTTAAGGTTTGTGACTTACCAAAAACTTTGCCTTCAACACATTACATGAGAAGATGCAAGCTAGATTGATGAAATATTGAAAGTGCTTCTTAGAAATGAATGAAAAGTCATCTACAGTAATTAAAATATTTCTATGAGAAATTGTTGAATTTCAGGATGGCAGAAATTGCTTTAGTAGTTAATTAAGATACGCAGACACTGACACAGTGACACGGACATGGACACGGTACACGGCTATTTTTGAAAATATAGGGCACAGGTACGGTACGGATACGACATTACAATTTTAATGTGATTTGTAAATTAATATATTATATAAATAAATATAAAAAAATATTTACCTTTAAATAAATCTGGCGACCTCACTTGCCGAAATAAAAAAGCCAATAAATTATACTGCAAAAGAACATATAGACCTCACACGCCCTCCTCTGCCTTAGAATTGAGAAGGCGCCTGCTCGGTTGGCCTCGCCTCGTAGCAGAATTGACGAAGCGTCCAAAACGAACAAATAGGGAAGACGAGGAAGACGAGAGAACGGGGATATATCGGGCTTCAATCAAACAGTAGATCAATCGAACCCTCCTCTACCTTCGACAAAGTAGGCACAAGAGTCAAAATACTTAGATGCCTAGTGCCTGCGAAAATGAAGAAGACAAAGAGAGTCAGATGCCTGCACGCAGAAATGAAGAGAAGGATGAGAAAACTGCTTCAATCGAAACTTATCGGGCTTCAGATCGAGACGTCGCCTGCTCGGTTGGCCTCGTCTTGTTGCAGAATTGAAGTGTCGAAAATGAAGGAATGGAGAAGACAAAGAAGACGAGGGAACAATGATATACCAAGCTTCAATTGAACAGTAGCTCACTCGGTCGGCTCACCACACTCGTCTGGTCACAAAAAGGAAGAAGATGATGGAGATATAATCGTGAAAATGAAAACCCTAAAGCATACGGGCGCCACTAAGACGTGAATACGGGGATATACATGAAAAAGAATATTAAAATATAAAAAAATTGTAATTTAAATAAATCTAATTATCAAATATTAGGACACGCGTGTCCGTTTTAATTCAAATATTATTTTAATCCGACGTGGATTGTCATGTCCAACACGTGTCCCAGGCATGTCGGGCATGTGTTCGTGTCTGACACACGTCTGACACTACATTTCCTCAAATGAAGGACTGTTGGAGCATCATAGAGCATATCCGCTCTATCAACAAATTCAATATGATTACAAGTCAATTGAGTTTGATTAGAATCAACTTAGATTACAAAGTGCCTCAAGCTTTTTTGTCATCACTCCTGAAAGTTGGAGCAACAAAAAATAATTCTTACAAGCCTACAAAGCTAAAGCACAATGAACTCCAAAACAGAATTCCAAGTGAGTTCCAAAGAGCACATGTCTAATTATTCGATAAGAAATTATAATAAAGACTTTCCTATAAATATTGTGGGTGTTAGTGATAGTCAAATCAAAATTGTCAAAGAGTCTACATAGAATATTCATAAAGTGAGATATATTCCAGGCTTTAAGAGGCAAGGTCTCCATTGGATAGCTTGATGAAATATATAATTTAGCCTTCAATACCCACACTTCAAAAAACCAAAGGTGCAATAATGAAAACGCATGATAAGCAAAAATGGTGCATACTAATAATGGACTGTTGAGAGCAATAATAGAGTCAGATACTGAGGAAAGGACATACGAGCGGTAAAATGATGATATTTCAACGTTCAAAAGTTACTTCCAAATCTTAATTATTTTTACTCTAATTCTTGTGATTATATTTTTTTAAAATATAACGAGGCTAATTTTTCAAAAGCTGAAAAGGAAACCAAAACTCCTAAGTTGGAACTAATACACACTAGCATTAGAGGACCATCCCAAGGAGCATACCTTGATGCCACAATTTATTAGAGCACCTTCACCAATGACCACTAAAAAAGTATGAGCTTATTTTCTGAAAGGTATATCCGAAGTGTTTGATTCCTCTAAAAGAAGAAAAAGTTTTTTGGAGAATAAGTATGGCATGAAGATCAGGTTCTTCGAATCATATTATAAATGAAAGTTAGCAGTAAGGAGTTCAGGATATTTTTAGTACAATCTGTATGGAGAGGATAGCTCCAAGAACATCACAAAATGGGATTGATGAGCTCATGAGCACAACCTGAATGAAAGAATTATAAGCATGAGGTTACATGCAGGATTGCTGGAATTTTTTTGGATGAACTTTGTAAGCATTCATCTTATCTAATTAATAGAAGACTCTTCGTTTCTTTATCATTTAATGATGTTTTGTTTTATAATATAAATGTGGGTTATGTGGGCGGATTTAAGCTAGACCTCAAGTATGTTCAATTGGATATGAGGTTGATAATTTTTTGCAATAAATTTTAGGATGAGCAAAATTGAAAGATCAACAAAAGCAAAAACATTATATTTCATGAAACTGACTTGTACAAAGATAGGAAAAGCAATGTTAAGAAGCAGCTCTTAATAGGTGAACAGCATGAGCATTAGAAATTTTAAAGATAATGTGCAATAAGGAAATCATTTCAACCATATATATATTGCAAGAGTTACATAAGACTTCAGAGTCTGCTGATGCTAATATGGGTGGCGAATCAAATATTCTAGAAAGTATGATGAGATATGTTTAAAGCTTGGATGGTCTTGTTGTCAATTGGATAATGTATTCAAGTAAAATAGTGGTACTGCCAACCACATAAACAAAATATGTAGTAGTTACCAAACTTCAAAATTTTGTTATTTATAAATTGGTTTAAAATTAAATTTGAACTTATTTTATTTTAAATTGCTACCTCCTTAAATATTATAAATAAGAAACCTAAAGAGGATATTGGAGACAATATTTTGTGTTTATAAAAAGTGGTTGACTGCTTTAGAAAAAAAAGATAAAGAGATGGCTTTGGGCTATTTCACTTGCCTGAAGAAAAAAAATTAGGCCCAAGGCTCAAAAAACAATAAGAAAAAGAAAAGAGAGTGAGAAGAAGCAGAAGAAAGAGAGAATAAGTGAAAAAAAAAAGATACGGAAAGAAGAAAAATAGAAAAATTTAATTGGCCTTTCATTTATGGCCATCATAAAACATTTCAATGCAGTGCTCAAAACAAGCATGGTGATTTAGCAAATAAGCACAGTAGTGTAGGAGACAAGTTCAACAGTAAAAGAAAATATACTACTGATGTAAACATCAACTCAAGATCTTCAGTATCTTCTCCTTCAAATCTCTTAGTCTGATGTTTGCTCCTTATTATTCTCCCAAAATATAAAAAATTGAGTAAAAAAAATTGATGTACCCTATTCTACTATAGTGGCATTCTTTTCTCAATGTGATTGTACGCATGGGTGAGTGAATATTAAGTGAGCACATAAATTTCATGTCTATTATTTAGGTCTCTTGCAATTTCCTTTTTCTCCTTATTATTAATCTAGCTGATTTTTCTCCAACAAATATTTAAATAGAATATAGATTAAAGAATTTGGAACCTTTATAGGATCCATCCCCAAATACTAATTGGGTAACTTGCACCAAAGTTTAAAATTGGACAATTGGGTATTGAAGCATTTTCCCTCCATAAGGCAAGGCATAAGCCTCAAAATCAAAAAATTGCATAAAGTGAAAAACAAAATGTCAAAAGCGATTTTTTTTTGTATGATAACCAAATAATATATTAAATGATATATATTAACTTTCTATTGAACTATGAAGTAACAAATTGATATACATATAAAAAAAAAATTGCATAAGACAAAAAATAACAACTTATAAATTGTGTGAAATAAAAATGAAATACAAATATCAAAAAAGAAATACAACATTAAATATAGAAATTGCATAAAAATATCATATAACATCAAGTTCAACTCCAAATTCATTCTTTCTCAGTTCTCTTATCATCCATATTTAATTTCTAAAGAAAGTTGAAATAATATGAAAACAACTTAGAAACCACTGCGTTGTCATCACTGAGAGGATCTTCATTTGAGTCATCATTGCAACAAATTGCTCTTCCCCTGCCTCATCACCAGTGGAGTCTAATGCTTCCCAAGTTGAAATAGTATGCACGACAGTGGAGGCTGCGACAGAGGCAGCAAGCTAGAGGTCAAGCCGTCGAGAGGAAGCAATCGTGGCTCGAGGGTTTGTGTGTAGGTGTGATTTGTTCAAGACTTTAGTTTAGGATTTAAGCACATTTTAATTAAAATATATATAAATAGGGTGAGGTGAGACACACCGCAGCCAAATTGAGGTGTACGCCTCACAAAAGTATCTTAAGGCGTATGGCTCGAGGCATTTTTCAAGCACGCCTCACATGCTATTTTAAAAAATGACTTGCCCCATGTAAAAAATAGTTATGTTGTTGAGCACTTGATTCCATTTTAACTAAATTTCAGGTTCTCCCTTGCAACAAAAAAAGAAAGGAGGCCTGTCTGGGCTTCTATCCATATGAAATGTAAAGATGTTAGTGATGTCAATGCATTATGGAGAAAGTCACAAGAAGTTGACATCATAAATGCAAGCTAGTAAAGGAGACTAAATACAATAAATGCACACATAACTATTTTGTTATCTTATATCTCTCTCTACTACCTTAACATCTATGTCACCTATAAATCCTTTCTCACTACACTAAATTTGAATTATATAACTTCATGTCTTAAAAACAAACAACATTAATGGGCGTTTAAAAACTTTTATATTTTGTTTTTTGAAAAATATAAAGTTCAACCTTAGAGTCTAAAGGTTTTCATTTGAGTAGATCAAAAACTGAATACATGACGTATAATTTTAGTATAGATCTAGTAGGGGAATTGTGACTTTGGGTGATCAAGTCATTAATAAGAGTAAAGGTTTTAAATATTTTGGGTCTCTTGTTCAAAGTGATGGGGAAATAGAAGCGGATATTATTCGTAGAATTCATGTTAGATGATTGAAATGGAGGAATGCATCGGGTCTATTGTATGATGGAAAAGTACCCCTCAAACTTGAGGGAAAATTCTATAAGATGATGGTAAGACCTGCAATGTTGTATGGTGCAAAAATGTTGGCCATTAAAAGAAAAGCATAAATATAAGTTATGTGTTTCAGAGATGATGATGCTCAAATGAATGAGTGGCTTCACTCTTAGAGACAGAATGCAAAATGAGTATGCATGTGAAAAGGTTGGAGTAGCTCCAATGGCAGATAAGATTAGAGAGGGCCGCCATAAATTGTTCCGACACACAAAATGTCTGCCTTTCGATGACTCAGATTGGAGAGTTGATGTATTAGATTTGATCTATGTTAAGAAATGAAGAGATGGACATAAAAATACTTGACTATAAAAAATTAGAAATGTCTTTTTTTTTAAAATTTAAATGAGAATTTGACTCTTAATAAGACATAATGGAGAAAAAAGATTCATGTAGCCGACCTCACATAATGGAATAAAGACTTGATATTATTGTTGTTGTATAAAGTTCAACCTTCACGCCATTAATGCCACAAGTTCATAATTTTTTGGGTCTTAAAACCAATGTTTTAAAAGGCGAAATCGGGAATCGAGGCGTTTTTTCTAAGCGAGGCGAGGCGTAAGCCTCGAGGCGGATCGAGGCGTAAGCCTCAAAACGATTAAAATAAATTAATTTAAAATTTTAAATAATGACAAAAAATAATAATTATTTGTACTACCAATAATAAAATAACATGAATACAAAAATAAACCAGTCTGCCGGGGGTCCAAGGGGGCGCGCCCCCGGAACAAAATTATATTATAAGAGTAATTTTAAAATTCTGCTTGTTATATATGCTCAATATCGAGCGTACCGAGCATGTACCACTCAGTACCGAGCCAGTACCGCTCAGTACCGCTTAGTACCGAGCATGTACCGCTCAGTACCGAGCATGTACCGCTCAGTACCGAGCATACCGCATAATTTACATGTAATTTATATTAATTAGGCTAATTATATTAAAATTTAATTAATAATACTAATTATTAAATTAAGTTAAAATAGATAACTAATTCATGCACTAATTATATTATTAATTATTTAATAAATTGGTTTAATTATTAATATTTTAAATTATATTAACTAAGTTAATCAATAATAACTTAGCTGCGTCTACGGTTTGCCTTTCATCTTCTCTTTTCGTCCTTGCTGTTCGGCTTCGTTGCTTCACAGGAGGTGTAGAGATTGCACGCCTCGCTTCTTTGGCTCCTTCGTGGCTGTTCGACTTTGCTCCTTCGACGACTTTCCCTTTCCTGTCGGATCCTAAGCTACAACATTTTGATCGGAAGAAACAACGGGAGCTCGCTGACTGTGAAGGTAACTTTCTCGCTTTCGAGGCGCTGCCTCGATGCACCTCGATGCCTCACGCGGTGAGGCGTATGCCTCCATGGAAAAAGGCGTAAGCCTCGCCCGAACGTTCGAGGTTTAAGCCTCAGTTCGCCCGACCTCCGCCTCGATTCAAGGCGCGCCTCGAGGCTTCCGCCTCGAATGCCTTTTTAATCGATGCTTAAAACTAGAAATAATTGGCAAAGTTGACCATAAATTCAACCCCAAAGCAATGATCGCATCGACCCCCCCGGCAATCGATTCCCAGCATCCGTCGATTGCAATCAATCCCAGCATCCGTCGATCGCAGCCTTGAAGGAGGACTTAGCCATGGATTCACCCCTGATCAACTCACCTAACTTATCCACTTCTCTCGAACAAAGGGGCTATTTGGCAACATGATTTATGCTAAATCCTACCAAGCAGGATTTGAGCGCCCCGTAAATCTCACGGTGGAGTCAATCCTCTGTTTCTCTCTTTTTGACGTAAATCCCGGATTCACTAAATCATGTAGTTCATCGGATTTAAGAGATTTGGCCGAAGAAGTGAGCAAAAGGGAGAAAGTTACCTTCACTGAGGTGAGCTCCCATCGTTGCTTCCAATCAAAATGTTGTAACTTCCAATCTGATAGGAAGGGAACGACATCGAAGGAGCGAACTCGAGCAACAATGAAAGAGCCGAAGAAGCGACTCGTAGAATTCTTAAGTGATTAATAAGATAATTAATAGTATAATTTATAATTAAAACTAACTAAATAATACTTAAATAATTAATTAAATTATTAGTAAAATAATTAGCTATTTCAAAAGAATTAGTAGGATTAAATATAATTTTTTAAATTATTAAAACTAAAATTATTTATAATTTAAAAAAAAAAGTTTAATAAAATTTTTCACAAAAATTATAATCCCTAAAAAATTATATTTATTAAATATTTTAATTAAAAAAAAAAGATCAAATTACCCTCACACTTAACAACATTAATTTTAACATTAAATGTTAGGACCAAAAGGTCTCATTTGGAGGATTTGAGGGACCAACTTGGTCCCTCAAATAGTTGGGGCCATTTTGGTTCTCACAAAGAGTTGATGGACCATTTTGGTCATTTTCTCAATGACCACGCAGATTTTAAGAATAGAAGTAAAATGTTTAAAAATTGAAGTTTCATAGGCAAACTAACAACTTCAGTGTTGATTGGAATTAGGAGTAAGGTTTCATCGCATTTGCAATGATTTGGAGAAGATTTTAATGATACTAATTATATTTCATGCAATTTATGGGTAAACTCAAAGTTTGAAAATTAATTTTAAAGTAAGCTAAACTTCAAACAGGTTCTAATGAAATTTCAGAAACAGACTACCATTAACAAAATAAAGATTCAAGAACATGATAAAACTAAAAAACTGATTGAAGCTTAATTAAAAACTCTGATCACACTAATAATAGATTTGCATTACTACGATATTATTTTTTACCCAAATCATTGAATGTAAATCTTTGACGTTTACCAAATGAATAATTATTTCCTAAGCAATACAACAGTAAAATAAAGGCTCCGTTTGAAAAATGGAATGCAATCAAAAAAAATTTAATGCTTGGTTCACCTTGTCATCAATAGCAATTTTCAGGGGAATGATCCGGCTCTTCTGCTTCAACCTATACAGTTTCCTCCCCAGCATAATAATCCCCACCATAGCCGCAGCTATGGATATCGACCAAGCAGGCCTTGCCCTGAAAATGCAAAACTTCAGCAACTCCAAAGGCATCTTCCACCAAACATTCTCCCTCTTCTCACCCCCGCTAGAATCAGCACAAACATCCACAGGTATCATCTCTTGCGCACCAGAATTCTCATCTCCCTGACTTTGTCCTCCCAGATTCTCACGCATAGCATCTGTTTCTTCAGAAGCCGTTTCCATAACCGAATCCCCCAAGTTCCCAAGCTCCATCTTTTCGCTATCAGGCAGGGATCTCTGCCCATCAGAAGATTCATCTGACCAAAAACAATTGGAATTCCCTGCCGGGAGCTTCATTCCAACAAAACCTAGCTTCCCTCTAGAGCTTTCGAGTAACCTGGAGTCAGAATCCGGGTCCACCCAGCTGGGGTTATCGGAATCATTACCAACCTCAACACTTTCCTCCTCCGACGGAATTTTTCTTCTGCGGCCGCCGGAGCTAAGGGAAAAGTAGTCGGCTTTGATGGCTCCGTCCTCAGTGTCCTCGTCAAGGACTTCGACGGATTTGAGGTTGTCTGAGATGTTCGAGCTCAGGATCATCTCCCATTCATGGAAGTCGGTGCCTTCTTCCATTGAAAGGGATTAAGCCTCTACAGAAAGAAGGAATGGGACAGAAGCACGCAGGAGATTACCGACCGGATTAGGGTTTTCTAGTTTGATAGGAAAGAGGCGTACGTACTACGTAGGACAAGAGGAAAGAGAATTAAGTGAACAGGTGTTGCGCATGCCGCAGTGGTAAATAACCCACTACCAATCTAACCAAATAAATTTTATAAAAAATTTATTTCAAAAAATTTAAAATAGTATAAAAGCTATCCTATTTTATTTATGAATTTTCTTATTATTTTTTAAAATAAAAAAAAATTATTTTAAAAAATTATTTTAAAAAATAATTTAAAAAAAAAACATTTAACAAATGAAATTTTAAATAACTTATAAGCAACACAACAATATGATTCTTTTATTGATTTTGATAATAATCATTTATTTGACCAAATAAAATACTCTTTAAATATAATTTTAATTGAATTCCAGTCCAACTACTATAATTTTAAATGCATACTATCATAAATATTCTAATTATGATTCATTAATTTGTTTATTGTTGTTGTTTATAATGAAATATGATATTTCTCATAGCATCTAGGGGGGTGTCAAAGCGGGCTAATGGCTTAGGTTTAGGTTAGATCTTTAATTGATCAGACTAAAATCAAATCAACACGTACACAACCCACTAGCAACCTAAATGACCCAAACTTGAATCGAGAATCATTTTAATTTTAAAAAAAATTAATTAATTTTTTAACAATAGATTTTAGATTAATTGAAAAAAATTAAGACGATAATACCGACAACAACAACATCATCATCAAGCCTTTGTCCCACTACGTGAGGTCGGCTACATGAATCTTTTTTCTCCATTGTGTCATGTTAAAAGTCAAATTCTCGTTTAAATCTAATAAAGAAATATCATTTCAAATATTTTCTAACCAAATCTTTTTAGGTCTACATCTACCTTTCTTAAGACCATAATACCAACAAATAAAAAAAATACAATAGTCATTTTCGATAAAAAAATCGGCAACTCATTTATTAGATGGATCAATCCGAACCTAAATTTTTTAGATCGGACTGACGATTCAAATAATTTTTTGACACCCCTAATAACAACACCTTTTTTTATCTACAAGAATTCCTAAACCATTGACTATTAACAAAGACTAATCATTGCTCAAATTCTTTAACCCAAAAGAAAATCTATCATGGTAGCTTATAATAACAAACAAATAATAAAAATTAAACTAAGATAGCTTGATCAAAATTTAATTAAAATTAGTATTAATTTTTTGTAATATAATATAAAATAATTAGTTTTAATATTTAAAACTCTTCTTAATAAAGTAATATCAATATATTCTCATATAATTTTTTTGTCTTCTCAAGCAATTATGTTGGTTGAGAAATGTATAATCTATCCCAAAGCACACAGATTACTTCTAAAGGCAATAGAATGGTAACCCTAACCACCAAGCCAAGAATATAAGGAAAAAAACTTCCACATTCCTGAAGAAAAAGCAAAGGATATAATATTCTTTATAAAAATATCCTCTATTTTTTACCTAAACAATCATGAAAGCAGGTCCAGTGTGAATTGTCAATTGTTCGAATTTTTATTGGGTCAGGTAACCTGATGTAGAGATACATCAGGTACCCAATAAAAAAATGCCACATGCACTTACTTTTTGTTTAAAGCTGAGTATTTTTTGTTTAAAGTGCATGTGGCATTTTTTTATTGGGTACCTGATGTATCTCTACATCAGGTTACCTGACCCAATAAAAATTCCAATTGTTCAGATTATTAACTTTCTTTTTTCTTGTCGTGATGAAATAATCTGAGAAAAGTAATTTAACTTTCTTTGGCTCTAATGTAATAGTTCATCAAGCTCAAAAATCACGCACATCACATATATAAGATTCGAATTCAAAGCCTCTTAATTGATAGTTAAATTACATATCACATATCATCAAGCTCGCGTTCGTGCCAGCATCCTCCCGCGCGGCCTCACCAACCCGCTCGCGTCTGCATCCGAGTCCGAGCCCGCGTCCGCATCCGAGTCCGAGCCCGCGTCTGAGCCTGCCTTCCCGTATCGGGTCGGGTCAACCCGGCAACTCGCCAAGTTGGGTCGAGGTTTGGATTTCCAACCAATTTTCCTACCCTGGTCGGGTTAGGGTCGACCCGTTTGAACCTGGGTCAGTTCCGGGTTCGACACGAACCTGACCCGTGACCCGAAATTGACACCCCTAATTTTTTTAGTCGAGTAATCATCCCTTCCTTCCAAAAGGAAGGCTGCTACTGATGACCTTTTGCTGCCTTCATATTTGACTTCCCATCTTCTTCAAAAATAGTGAACTTTACCCCTAGATTAGGAGAAATTATAATATGCGGTCACCGGAACGTCCGGAGATGAATCAAGATACGCCACGTCACATGATACACAACAGTACACAGTCATGATACACAGCAAAATAATGACGTGGCGCATCTTGATTCGCCTTCAGACGACGTCCAATAACCACATGTAATAATTTATCCTACATTACGTCCTTATATTATATCAACGCATGCTTCGGTTATAACAAAGGATGATCAATTATAACTATAGAGTTCTATAGAGTTTCTATTGGGAAAATTCTTTATGGTTATTCCCCCATTGCCTTTTACAATTGCAGGGGAAGGACAATCTATTGTACTTATAAGCTTTAGCTACTCAGAGACTTCATGATTGGGTAAGACCATTTGGTTTCCCCCATTTTAGGTTTGTTACATTAAGCATTTAGATTCGATGTTACTTATAAGTTTTTAAACATAAATTGAAATTCATATGAACTTCATTTTCATAAATTTTTAGTCAAATTAAACATTTCAATGAGATAAGCTCAAAGACACCAAAGTTGTTTTGATACGATTCTCTATATGAGCCTAAATTAAGTATTTAAGCATAGTGAAAGTTTTGTAACACTAATTAAAGGACCAAAATATCTCTGAAATCTTGTATTTTATAGTCAAAATGAGCGGCTTTTTATTATATGTATATTAAGATACTGAAATGCCAAGAAAAATGATATATAATATAGGGAAATGGCATAGGTTGTTCAATAGAGTATTTTGAAATTTATAAAATTTTACTTAAAAATTTACCAATAAACCCTCATTTTTTACATAAAAAGGGGTGTTTGAACCTTGATTAGAAATTAAAGAGAGATTGAAAACTATAAAAACTCTAGAGCTTCAATCAATAGTTCATGGTCATGCCATTGATCATCACTCTCAATCATCATTGCCTATCCATCATTGCTCAACTATGCATGCTTGACCACAATCATCCACACACTATCGCCCAACTATAATCTCCATAATCATTTTACTATCATCTCTCACTAACTTCATCGCTAATGTTGATGCACATCATCGTCAATAAAATCAATACACAATGTTAAGACAAATACTCACACTTAGTAACTTTATCACATGTTGTGTCACCAATAGCATTGATGCAGATCTTCATATATATGGTTGATGTACACCATTGATATAAAATGTTGACGCCTATCAAATTTGTCACTTTTATATTCCAATAAAGTTAATGCCCATTATCATTTTGTAAAGGTAGTGCACATCATTTTCACAAACACCAATATTTGTCAACTTTGCTGCCCACAATTACCAACAACTATTGACCTCATTTTTTGATAAGGTCGAAATCCTCCTTCTCTTATCATTTTCCATGAATCTAGGCCTTTTTGTAACAAACCAAAAATGAAAATAATTTTAAAATATGAATTTTTAAATTTATGTTTGAACTAGAGTGCTTCGTCATTGTGCTTGTGAACACTACGGGGCTAGGTTTGAGAGCAAAACAACGACAAAAATCGTCGCTGCAACGTTTGATTCTCTGTTTTAACAATAATTATAAATTCTAGAAGCAGCACTGCAGCGCTGGGTTTGAGCATTGTGGTGCTAGGTCACTAACAGATCTTATATATACTTTTATTCTAAATATCTATGCTATTACCCTCACCCCTCCCTCATTTGCGTGACTTGCATGGGAAGAAACCGAAGGAGAAGGAGAAGGAAGATGGAGAAGAGGAAAGAGAAGAGTTTTCGGCTAATTTTTTTTCCCATCGTTAACATTATTTTATTCTTTGTAAGTAACTATCTTCTTAATCATGCTTTCAATGATTTTAATTCTATGAATTTTATCTCACCTAAATCTGTCAAAAATGTATTATCTCCTAATTTTATAAGCTTTCACTATGTACTTTTGATATGTTATAGATTTAACATTTTTGAATAATTTGACATAATTTTATTATATTTTTACTAATTAAAAATGTGCATATGAATATTTTTATGGAATGAGCACTTAAAATATATATTAAAAATGGATTGAAATTTGAAAGTGATGTACTGTGATTTGATATGATAATATTGAAATGTAATACTTGTGAAATGATCGATATGACTGATATGTACTAAAATGTGATATTGATGTGACTGAAAGGATATGATGATTGATATCAAATATATAAAATGATAACCCCCACGTGATAACCTCAAGATTCACTGATTTATTGGTGAGAGTTATAAAGAGTTGGAGATTGATTAAAAACTTATAAGGAATTGGTACAACTAATCCATGTTAATCAAGAGGAGTTATAAGGAGTATACTGATTATGAGTCATAAAGGGCAACTGATTGTAAGTCATAAGGGTAGGAGAAAGATACAAGATACATTCATTTGAATATATGATGGAATATTAATTACTGATTACTAATACTAATTACTCATTATCGATATTGATTATTAATATTGTATGGGCATTGATCTTATAGACACTAATTTATGTTACTGCTTAATGTATAATTGTATAACTGATAGAGTTACACGAATGATTGAATGATAAAGACAAACGATTGATTAACTGATAGAATGGGATGTGATTTGTAATAGAATTAGTCAATTAACACAGGAGACTGATACATATAGGATATATTAAAGTATTGACTTTCATATAAGATTTACAATATATTGCTTCCATGCTCATTATGTAATTTTTTCATGTTTATATAAAAGGATAAGGACCTTGTGCCATGAGACACTCGACAATACGTATTGTTTTCTTTCAGCACTGCTAGTTTAGTTTTCTTTCAATTTCTCTCTCTTATATATATTTTGTGTAGCCTATGAAGACTATTTTATATATTAATTTGAACCCAGAGACAAAATCTAAATATAAATCACTATAGTAATATGAATTATATTTTTCAGTACTATTTATATCTCTTAAATGTAATTAATCACCTGTGGATGTAAAATTAATTTGATTGTGAGAGGGAGGCTGTTTTTTATTATTATTACTTTTTTGCTATAAGTTTCCGGCAGAATGTCCGTCGGAATTGGATATACAATGAAAATGTATCGTATTTCCAGCAAAAAAATTTCACTAGAAGTTTCGGTGGATAACCCGTTAGAAATGTCCGTCGGACACATCAGTCCGTGTTAGGCGGACATTTCCAACGGGTTATCTGCCGGTAAACATGCCTCGTGAATGATGAATATTGCCGCACAATTCCATCGATAAATTTGCTGGAAATATTTCCATTAGAATTTTTTCCTAAACAAAGTTTCCGACACATGTTTTACCATCAACTACATTTCTGCCGGAAATCCATCGGGAATGCACATTTTTCGACTGAATTTTTCAATTTCCTACGGATATGGGCCGCCGGTAATAAGAGATTTTTCTGTAGTGATAGCACTCTTAACAGAGAGCATGACGCCACAGTGTTCCCCTTATTTTTTTAAAAGATAGAGAGCTCTATATCGCAATACCGTCAAGGAAAAATTCCAAATTTCATATTCATGCACATCGACCCTTCAGATATTCACATGCATACAAAAAATTCTCACATACACATGCAAGAGGTAAAGGTACAAAAATTTTACTACATCACTCTTATCTGAACGAGTGCAACTGCACATTGCTCCAGTGGGTACTACAGTACAAGTGATCTCTATTCCCTTCAAGATATAACACTTCGTTCACCTTATCAACACCAATATTTTTCTACGGCATTGACACAACATAGAAACTATTGACCAATAGGCACTTAAAATTTTCTTAGAACATTAAGTAACTTTTTTAAAAAAATTATAAATCATTTGCATATCAATGGTAGCATCTATAAAGAAATTTAACCCATTTTGATAAGAAGGTGAAGCGGAAGAAAATTCTTGAAGTCTGCATTCAGTAAGATGATATATTTCTAAGCTATCAAAAATAGTTTTTTTTTTACATTAAAATATTCATGAGGGCCGTCAAGGATGTTATCTACATTCATATTATCATTTATATTTTTTAAAGATTAATTTTATATCAAAAATTCACCAACAATAGAAATGAGATGAAAATTATTGAAGTTTCAAAATGAGATGAAAATTCTCTCATATTGAATTTATTCCATGCAAATGAAGCCAATTAACTTCCTTTTCAAAAGAAAATTAGAGGGCCTCCACAAATATTCAGAATCTCTCTCACTTCTGATCCAATCTGTTCAAATATAGACAATCAAATTCATATTAGAAGAAGAACAAAGCTCTGTCACAAGGATTGAAATCTTGGGCACCTCGGCTTTAAATCTGCCAAAATGGAATAATTAATCTCATTTTAAAGGAAGATTAGAGATTCATTATAGGTTAGGACTGCAAATGAACTGACCGTTCGATGAGCTACTCGTGGCTCGACTCGATAAGAGCTCATTTGATAAGGTAAACAAACGAGCTTGATCACTTTTGATAAATACTTGATAGTTAAATAAACGAGCTTGAACAATTTGGCGTTCGGTTCGTTTATGTTTATGAACAATATTATTTAACGCTTATGAACAAGCTCGTTGAGAATCTCGATTAGAATTATGTTAGAGTTATATATATATATAGTTAAATTTAATAATTTAATAATTTATTTTTACTAATCACATCTAAAATCGTTTAATGATTTATTTTGACTTACCGCATCCGTCTTAACTCGTGAATAACCCGCTCTCTAAACAAATATAAGATGAATCATAGATCGTTTGTTCGTGAACAAGCTCATTTGGTAGATAGAAAATACTAATTAGATATGTGTACATGAATGGACTTATTTGATAGCTCGATAATCCTCATTAGATATGTTCGTAAATGAACATATTTGAAAGTTTAAAAAACTTTGCTAGCTATGTTTACAAACAGGCTCGATGTAATTATTTGTTAGAAGGCTCGATAAGGCTTGCTTGTTAAATTAATATACATCTAGAAGTAGAGCTTATTTATAGATTGATAAGGCTTGTTGTTTAAAGCTCGATAATCACGAAATGAATCGAATATGAACCAAACATGAAACCCCATTAATTTTAACAAACCAAGTTTGAACACAAACAAAAAAGTTCGAATTAAACTTGAACAAGTTGATAATAAACGAACTCAAACATGAACATGCGCATATTCGGCTCGGCTCGGTTAATTTGTAGCCGTAGTATAGGGGTTGCAAGTCTTGATATGAAATTTTCCTTCCTCCATTGGGAGTATTTATAAATTATAAGTGGAGGTATGCAGAGGAGATACAATTTTTTCTCATAAAATTTGGAAACTTTTTTATTTCTATGCAAAATATCGACAATTTTTTAAAATTTAAACATTTTATTAAAAAAGAAACATTTTAAGAGGCTCGTTGGTTAGGCCTGTCATTGTGTGAGCTGACTTTTGGGCCCAGACAAGTCTTTTATTGGCATTTTTTGAGTTCTTAGAACTTTTTTTTATGCTATCAACATTTTTTTTTTTGGATCTTAATAAAGCCCATATATGCAATAATTTTAAGTAAACTTGAATAATTTTGGCAGCGCCTCTTAAGTGCAGTCCAATCAAATGAGGACCAAGAGGTTTTGGGATGGGTGACTCTTCTAGGTCAGCCGAGGATTAGTCACGCAGCCAAGCGCCTTTTCGAGGGTGGCAGCTGGTGGATACCCTGTTCAAAAAAAAAAAAAAAAAAAACTTGAATAATTTAGAACAAAAAGTTTTTAATAATTTTTATTTCAATCAATGCGTCAACTTTATATATGGTTAAAATTATGATTGAGAAGACTTTATTTGGTATAAGGCCCTAAGCAAAGGCCTTTAAGAAGTGGACATATCTTATAAATTTTTAAAATTATAACTTTACACTATTAAGTTTTTAAAGACTTTTGAATAATATAGATTTCGACCTTAAAAAAATATGAGCAAATAATACATTACTAAAAAGATCTATTTAATTAAGAATAAATAAAAAAAAATATTCTTTAAATTGAAAATTTTTGGAAACTTTTAATTTTAGCCAATTTCTAATCAAATTGAATATCTCGATGACACAAGTCCAATGACACAAAAAGTGTTTCGATTTGCATCCAAATAACTAAATAAGCTCAAACTAGCAATTAAAATATATTTAAAAATTTTGTGACATTAATTGAAGGACTAAATGATATTTAAATCTTGCATGTTTGTTGTCAGAACCGGTGGTTTGATGAGAAAAATTTAATGAGTTTGTGATCACTCATTTTTTATATTATTAATACACACAAAAGCTGAAAAGAATGTTCATTAATTAAGGAAATAAACTGAGTCATGCAGCATAATATGTTAAGATATTTGCCAAGTCATCAAAATGTTACTCTAAAAAATTTTAAATATATCTCATTCTTCACATGAAAGGGAATCTTGGACCTTGACTTGAAATCAAATAGGGTTTGGAGATATGGAAAACTCTAGAGTTTCACATGATATTTGACATCAATAATCATTGTTAGCAACTATTATCACCTATTCATCATTGCTTTTCCATCATTGCTCAACTATCATTTCCTACTATCATTATCTAACCTTTGCAGCACGGCAATGGTCATTCGACCATCCTTGCCAACTACCATCTTGCCCCAACTTCTTCGCGAACAATATTGATGCACAACATTATTTATAAGGATGATGTATATGTTATCAACACAAACAACTATGTTCATCAACTTCATCTCCCATCTATGACAATATTGTTGATGCATGTTGTTGCCTATAAGGTTGATACAAGCTATCAACACAAAATATTGACATTTGCCAACTTGCTTACCCACTATCTCCAATAAACATCTACACACTCCATCATCTATATCGATTCGTTCCGGCATCACATATACGCCGGTATTTCCGGCGGCTAATGCGTCGGTTATCATTCGTTGGTTTAGTTATGGTGACCTTTGCGAGATCTTGTGTGCTGGTTTTACCGGCGTATTTATACATCAAAAATTCCAGCGTATTTATCGCTGGAATAATCGAACGAAAACTAGCGTATTTATCCTTGGTTTAGTTATCATTCGTTGCTTTTTTTGCTGGTAATATGCCGGAAAAGATTGACGGCATATTATTTACGCCGGAAAGTTTTTTCCGACGCGTGCCAAACTGGCGCATGAAATTTTGCCGGAAATTCGACGGAAACGACATATTTCCGTCGTATTTTTTGAGTTACCGGCGGATTATGTCCGCCGGTAATGACGGATTTTCCTGTAGTGATCGCCAAAGAAAGTCATTGACACAAATTCAAATGCCTAACTACATCAAAAACTTTGACATATGCATTCTTCTATATGATTGATGCAGACAATCAATACAAATACTAAAACCTATCAGTTTATCTGTGAAGTGCTGTTTTTGCTCCAGGATCGTCCAAGACGATCTGGGATCGTCTTGGGACGATCAGTGGAAGATTTGTTCTAGAATTTGCCCAGATTTGCTCCAGGTAATTTTCCTGTAGGTATCGGCCGGGCCGATAGGGACATCGTCCAGGCCGATCTGTACTGTTCAAAATATCGTCCTGAGAACAGCCCTGGGAACAGTCCAGGCCGATGGATTTTGGTCTGATCGTCCCAGGACGATCTTGCGATCGGCCGGGCCGATCTGTGTATGATAAAGCAGAAATCAGCTCATTTTGAAGAGAGAGAAAAATCAGAAAAATAAAAATATCTTTTGAGGAGAGAGAAAGTCGTGGACTTTTATGGAAAAGCTGATTTTCGGGTGATGCGGAGCCGTTTTCGTCCGACTAGACTGTTCGAGATATTGCTGTACGCGAGGTAAGGCACAATCCGCCTTTCTCAATTTTCAGAACCGTCGTGTTTGGCGGTATTTTCTGTCCGGAATTGATTTCTATTCGTGATTTTCGTCCGTATTTTCCGATTGGCTCAGTTTTTACCGCGTAAGTTTCTGTATGTGGTTGACATGCCGAGTGTGCACATTTTGATTATTTTCTGGAGATTTTTGTCTGGGTAGTTTTGATTCGACGGTGTTTTTCGTCGACTGGATTTTTCTGTGTAGTCTAAAATTTGCTGAGCAGTAGAATTAAAGTCTTGAAATGTTGTTATCTACATTCTGTGCAAATTTGGTATTCTGTGATTTTTCAGGAAAATTGTGTAAATTCCGTATACTGCCGTTGTGCTGCCCGATTTTTGTCTGATTTATGATTTGCCCGGATTTCTTCTGAATTGATATGCTATCTGTATATGCTATAAAAAGGGAGTTATAAGGGGCCTGGATCCTATGAGATTCAGTTAGTATCTGGGAAATCTTAGATGAGCTCAAGTTGGAGAAATATCTGTTCTGTTCCGAATCCAATGAAATCTATTCTGGTGCTGTAAGCACATCTATTCTATTCTGGTGCCGTGAGCACAAGGGAGACATAAGGGTCAGAATCCGTAATGATTCTATTTAGTTTAGTTTAGTTTAGCTATTAATTATATATCTGATATCTGATATCTGATTTGAAAGGACTTCTGATTTTCGTATCTGTTCTGTATGCAAATCTGATTCTGATTTGACATGACATCTGATTTCCGTACAGTTCTGTTTGTTCTGATTGGATATTCTTATTTGTTCTGATCTGCTTCTGATACGATTCTGTTCTGTTCCGATATGATCTGAATTTATGATTTCTGTACGATTCTGATTCTGTGGATTTAATCAGTTCTGATTTGATTTGTTGTTCTGATATGTACGATTCTGATTTGATATATGTCCGTATAAGTTCTGATTTGATTCTATTCTGATTCGAGATATGATTCCATTCCGATTTCTGAGTAGATTTTGGTTTGATATGTTCGGTTTTGGATTCTGGAAGTTTTGATTGGAGGTTTGTCGCTTTGCTGAGCTGTTGAGCTCACCCTTGTTTTCTGGTGATTTTCAGGTTCTGGGAAAGGGAAGGAAGTATAGGAATAGATTTCAGAGTCTGATCAGTATAGGTATTATTTTGTACTTTTGATTTTTGTACAGTCATGGCTTTTCTGTTCTGTCTTTCTTTCTGTCTAAAAGCCATGTACTGTATTTGTAGATGATTGTTTTGAGGAAAAGAAATATAGATGTTTTGTTCCGCTACATTTGACGATTCATAGTAGCTCTGTGTCTGTGTGTTTGTGGTTGAGTTGAAATATTTGGAAGAATCAGTTCTGAAACAAATTCCAAAGCCAGATCCTGGTCAGTCAGTTCGTTTCGTTCCGGTCGCGACCCGGTGCGAGCGGGATCCGTCCCGGTCGGGTCGGGTTGTGACATTATCACCCATGTTTCCCAATGCTATTAAAGCACACAATCATCTATGAGGCTAATTCATACACTTGCCACAAATGTTAAAGCCCAGTAACTTTGTTGTCTATGAACAACAACAATGTTGATACACACCATTTAACTATAAGGTCAAAGCACACCACTGACATAAATGTTCTTGCATGCCGACTTCGTCGCATGCTAATTCCAATAATTTTGATATATTCCATCATCTATAAGATTAATGTATGTCATCAACTTAAATACAAATGCCTGTCAACTTCATAACCCACTTATGCCAATAATGTTAATGCATGCCACCTCCTATAAGTTCAATATATGCCATTAACAAAAGGATTGACAAGTGCTATCATTGATAACATCAACTCAGGTCATTGTCTATAAGAAATATTCACGCCATTGACTCTAATGTTGATGTTTTCCAACTTCATCTCCTATTATTAGCAATAGCATTGACACACGCTAGTGCTCCAATGCATGTTTTTGACATAAAATCTTGGTATTGAAATTGACACAAAGATTTATATTGGACTTATTGGTTATTAGTATCTTCTAAGAGGATAACTATCGAATGGTCTAAAAATTGCAATGCCTCAAGGCTCTTATAACTTTAATCATTTATTTCATCCTCCACAATTCATGTATATTACATTATATCAACACCTTCCTTGTTTATGGAGAAGGGCATCATTTGTAGCTTACAACATACACTAGCAATTATTTCAACTGGGCTAAGCTCCACAAATTTTCTCCTCTACGAGTTTCCAAAAAAAAAAGGAAAAAACATATCTTATTTTTATGTAAGACGATAGGCTTTCTTTTTATCTATTGTGAGATATTTTCAGCATGCAACAAGTCTTCTCTATTTTTTATTTTTTTTCTCTAAATGTCTGCATATATTTGTCTGAAAATAATATGTACAATCCATAATCTCAATCAACATAATTATATTGCAGACCACAATATCTTTATCTTTTAAATCTTTCAAAATTTCAATATGTTATTTACTCAAAAAACCAAATGATATTTAGTTTGCAAGTTCAATGATATCCTCAAAATCAAATATTTGGTTCCCCCGCACATTTTTTTGAAAGAGTGAAGTAGAATATGATAAAAAAGATAAAAAATTGAGGACAAAAGCTCATTTTGAAAGTTCTTCCTAACTACATTGCCTCAAATCCCCTCCACTTGATCTTGTTTTTTTTTTTTTTTTTAAATACTCATTATCTAGTTTGAACTTATCACTTCAACCATTATTTATAAATCTCCTTCATCAATTATTCAATGTGTCTATTTTTCAACTTTTGATCATATAATTTTTTTAATAAACTAAATGTAAAGATATAATAGCTATGAATAGTCATCATTAGAAACTCAATGACATAAGATACTTTCCAACATATGCCATATTTGTTATCACATCAACAACAATTATATAGTAATTGAAACATTACAATATGAAAAATTGTGAAAATCCTCTGTAGATTTTGATGACATTTGCTTATGTCATCCCCAACAACATAAAAAACAGTCAATCTCATTCCTCTTATCTCCCTCTACCATTTTCCTATCACCTCAAAAATTATAATCTTGTCAAAACAAATACTAAACTACTGAAGTAAATTCCGGCATTATTTACACGACCAAAGTAATAAATTCATTACTTTTGGGTCTATTGCTTATGCGTTATAATAATCTAATCTTGCTTTCTCTAACTATCCAATTGTACAAAAAGTTTGAAGATCCACAACCATAACAGTTATATCATCCCTATTTCCTCTATTGCATGAGATCTCCACAAGATCTTTGCAAGATTGCATTGAGTTCTTCTTCTTCATAACTATATCCACTGCTTCTTGATTGCTAACCTATAAATTATAATTAAAAAAAGAAAGATATAATTAGCAATTAATTATTCTCTCTCTCTCTCTCTCTTAACTTATATTCATTAAATTATGAAAATTTAGTAGCCAAACCTTATCCCACAAGCCATCAGAAGCCATTATGAGAAATTCACAGTCTTGGGTCAATGAAAGCCTTCTAGTCTCAGGCTCAGAAATAATCCATTCTTTCAGGTTGACATCTCCAATTGCTCGGGAAATAGCTAATGAATCTTGTACTCTCCACACTCCATTATGGCAATTCACATAGCCTCCCTGGTAATAACATGAACAAAAGTTCAGAAAATGCAAATTTGGAAAAATATTTAAGAAATTCAATCATATTTCTCATTGTCTACTCTAAAATATATTCATAATGGTGGGATCGCAATTACCAAGTTTTCGATTCGAATCCTCTCGTCTTCTCTTCCAGGACGATGATCAGTGGTTAGAGCATCAGCTATTCCTTTTCTACTCATGACTACTCTACAGTCACCAACATTGGATACATGCAATTCTCCATTCTTGAGCAGCACAGTAGCTGCGCATGCTCCACTGCTTACGCCCTGTAATGTGAAAGAGAAATGTTCTTGATTAATCTAACTAATATAACAAATGCTACATTTATTACAAGAATTTTGAGCTACACATATACATTATAGCCAAATATGAAGTATAAGTAGTACATTCTTTAAATACCAGTTTGAATTTATGTAATTTGGTTACATTTCTGCAAAATCATGACCATTGTTCATATAATCTGAAAATTTAATCACATTTAGTAATAAGATTGTGACAAAATATATTAATTACACTCTTACCTTTATCCAAATAAGTCACATATTAAAAATGAACACAATTGGAAATATTGTCTTCTTGTGTATCATCTATTCTCATATAGAATTTAATCACAGGTTTGGCGCATTTAATGGAATGCGCTAAACATTGAATGCGCCAAATTGTTTGATTTATTTAGAATAAGTCAGTCGAATCAAATTTTAAATTTACTGTAGCAATGTGTCAAACAATTTGGCGCATTCAATGGAATGTGTCAAACTGTTTAGCACATTTCATTGAAGGGGCCAAACTGTTTGGCTCATTCTAAATACGCCAAACAGTTTGGTGCACTCAATTGAATGTACCATTTTATTTGACTAATTTCCTTCTTTTTAAATTTTTTTTAATGCTCTATTTCTATTTCTAATTTAATTAAACACTATGCTCCTTCTTAAATAAAATCCTTAGTAATAGTATACTCCAATATTTTTCTTTCAGAAATGGCATCCCAACATTGTCTTCTTGTGCTCAAAGACAAACATCATTATTCAAATGGCTTATTGTTAATTTCATACCTTACTAAGAAATTCTCTGTCTGTTATCAAATAGCCTGCTTTGATTGCCGATTCCAACCTGCCTTCTTCATCTCTTTCCTTTACTTCTTCAACGGCAGTTATTATATTGTTTCCTAGCTTTTGAGAGACGAAGTCCACAGCTGCCCTTCCACCATGACCATCAAATACTCCAAAGAAAGCCTGAAAACATTAAAAAAAAAAACAGTAAGTTATCTATATGTATTCAACTAATAATACAAAATGTTCATAATTAGTCGTATTGGTCCTTTTAAACAATCTCAAATGCATGAACCATATTGAAAAAATAAGCAGCTTTTACTAATTATTGGATCAGCAAAACCAAAACTGTCAAATATGAACAATATGAAGAGGAGAAAGGAGCAAGTTTGGAGTCAAATTAATTACCGTTAAACAAAAAAGAAGAACAAATTTGAATTTCTTAAAAGATATGTTGTTGAAATACCTGCTTGGAATCTCCATGAATGTTTGTCATGACACCATAGCCATCCTCCATCATATGCCGAGTCCCTCTCCTACTCGCCAAGCAATATCCACTTCCTTCAAACTCCATCTCCCTCCCCACATCCTCATCCTTCCTAAAAAAAGCCTCTCCGATCCCCAAGCTGCCATCGCCGCCACTCGCTGGAATTACAATCTTCGTCGGCCTCTTTCTCAACTTCTTAACCCCCGGCGCCACCGCGCCAAATAAGCACTCACCACCCTTCAACTTTTCGCCGCCAAACCTCTCCGCCTTCTCCGCAACCACCTCCACTGAAACAGATTGGAAACTCCCAGTCTCACTCTCTTCCTTCCTCAATCCCCTCGAACCATCTCTCGCCTTCTTCGAGACTAAGATTGGTGATTCGGCGAGCCTCTTCCATGACAAGGATGGCGGAGGAGGAGGCGAGGTGTTTGAGCAAAGAGCGGCCATGAGATAAGCCTTCCTAAGAACAGGGAAGAGGTGAATAAAGTTGTAGATAAGAGTCCATAAGCATTCCAACTGCTCCACCATCATTAAATCTTCTTCTTCTACTTTTCTTCTTGATGTCCTCTTGATATTGATTTGTTCCAAGGTGAAGATGGCTTGCATTTTCTATTGCGAGATTTAAAAGGGAGCGGAGAGGAGGGAGAGGCAAGAACAAGTCCGTTTTTTGTGCTCATTTGGTTTGAACAGTCAACGACTGTGCTGATTCCTGGCTTTCAAATAAACTGTCTGAATCCCTCGGGAATTATTCAAAAATGCGAGAGAAGAGGTCGGGCGGGGCGAACTGGTCGCGGCTGGAGAGGAAATCGCCGATTCATCGCCGAGTTGTTGGTGTGCTGTGAGCGTACGGCTGCTATTTTCACCCCTTTCATCAATGGCGTCGGTAGTTTAGTAGGTTATTTCGGTGATTCGCTGGGTAGGATGTGGAGCGTTATTGCTTCAGGTGGCGTCTGTATAGCATTATCACTTTGGTTGACTTTTTTGAGAAATAATTGCTAATGATTTATGGGATGGCTGATTTTGGCGAGAGCTTTGACCAGGAGTCGAGAGCCAGCTCGTCTCGACCCATTAATGAGCTTGAAGTCAAATTTATTAAATTTTGAGCTCGAGTTTGAGGAGAATTTTGAGCTCATTGAATTATCGAGCTCAATTTTGATCATAAGAAAGGTCAAGTCAATTACGTGGTGGGGGTTCGGACATGGAAGAGGATTGTGACGGGGACACATGATAGCAGGGCAGGTTTGGACTTAGACGAGAGATTGCGACGTGGACACGAGATTGCAGAGCGGGCTTGGACTCGGATGTGTACGCTCGACGAGATTAGTAGAAGCAAAAGTTTAAAGTTCAAAGATTTGATCAGAAGTCAATGGGAAGATGTAATAAATAATAAAATTATTTAAATGACGTAATAATAAGATGATAGTATAAATTTATGATTAAATATAAATAAAATAATACATAAATAGTATTTTCTATCATATTAAATTTAAATATATTCAATCTTTAAATTTAATCCGCATTTAATATAAATTTAATATAAATAATTACTAATATATGTTATATATATTTAGATATAATTTAAACATCTAAATTATATATAAAATTCACATTATGAAATTAATTAATTTATAATTAAAAATTAAAATTAAATCAATCAAATTTAATTTATGATTAATTTGATTGTTAATCACTTTGATTTTGCAGACACATAGGCAAATAAATCATAAAAAAATGGAATGCGAAAAAGTCTGTTGTGTAGATCAATTCAATTAACGAACACTTAGTAAATCTGACAAAAAAGATATATTATTTCATTTCAATGCTATGTTGCCACGTTGATTAATGCATACCCTTTGAGTAATTTGAGATATTTGACTTGGGTTTAGTGTGCCAGATCAAGAAGTTGCTCCTTCTATAAATTTTTGTCTTCTTTTTCTTGACTTGTTCTTTCCCTTATTTAATTTGCAATTGGATTGGAAAATTTAAGAAGAGAAGGATAGCAAAGTATTTTTACTAAATCATAGTAGCCGCATGATTTAGGCTTCGTTTGAGACGGCTTTATTACTGTTTTCTAAAGCAATTTTTTATACTAAAAAATTACTTTAAAAAGTAATAAGAAAGCTGCTCCAAATGAAGACTTACAAAATAATAGAACCATTTGAGCCTTAAACATCCAAACAAGTAATTTCCAATAACTTCAATATTTGCGTATACAAAAGATAAATAGTTTAGTGAATAAGTTCCTACATAACAAATAAGAAAAATATTTTAGTTACGATAGCCACTCTTATTAGTAAAAGATACAAAAAAGAAACCGTGGTCATCTTTCTCGTTGATCTTCGTTAACATCATCCAGAGCATCGCACAAAGGATCTTTTTATTGTAGCTTTTTCATCATGGACCATAGGACTTCTTTGTGCTCTTTTTGAGTATGTGGTTGTCCTTCATATTGTCTCCCTCTTGATATTCATGAGGTGAATGTATATTGGCCACAATCCTCAAAGTAAACTCCTAACTCATATATTCAATCCTCAGTCACCCTTCGGTGACTTTCATCCACATATTAGAGTGGAACTTATACTAAATAACAACTGTTTCATCATATTTTGAGGTCACAATTACCTCATATTTTTCCTAGATAAATTTGAAAGTGTAGGATGACTGTAAAAGTCACCCTTGAGGACTGATGTAAGCCCTCATTGGCCCAATGTACGATGAGGGAATCCACTATAATTACATTCATGTAATGAGGCACAAATCCCTCTATGTTGCTAATATAAAAAACTTTGACTTTCTTAATAGCACTTTTACATGCCATACTGAGGGTCTAAGCGAGGAACTTTTATTACGTCCTTTGATCGGACGTAGATCTACGTTCGGTCAAAGGATTGTTACTCGATTTTTACTCGGTATTTGATCGGTATTGCTAGGTATTATTTGATAATAAAGAGGAATACCATTCTGGGAAGACCAATACCGAGTAATACCGAGCAATACTGAGCAATACCGAGTATTACAAAAAAATACCGAGTTTTTCTAGAAAAAACTCGGTTTTTTTTTGTATTACTGAGTATTGCTCGGTATTACTCGGTATTTTGTCTTCACATAATGATATTTCTCGTTATTATTGGTATTGCTTGGTATTTTCTCGGTATTTCTCGTTTTGTGCCTGCGATCTTAGTGCCGGCCGAACATAGCTTTACGTATGTTCATCGGACCAAATAAAAGTTCCTAAGCGAGACACCTCATAAGAATCCTCTCATATGCATTTCTCATGATGGCTATCTCTTACGGTGCCTAGGAAAAGCATCTCTTAAATGTAGAAAAAAAAACATTAGTTTATACCCGTAAAAATGTTTATTCTTCTGAGAGTCTAGGTGGAGAATGATTAAGAACAATAACATTTGTTTTTTAAATTTATCTTTTTTTCTTCAATATGGGTGATCAGCAGGAATAAATTTTTCACAAAAAATAATAATAATTTTGCCATCATTCTGTAAGCAGAATGCTTTACTATCTTCCATAAAATAGGAACATGTCAATCCACTATGAGTATGATTATGAGTACTCGACTCGGACAACATTACATACGTAAAAAAATCACTAATTATCCACATAATAGTAGCCCTCATTGGATTTTTTTTTCTTTGAGTTTATCATGATTTGGTTTAAACAAGCAATAAATGACAATATGAATGGAATTCATTTTATAAGCTCAACATTAAATTGCATTTAAGAAGGATTGAGCTAATTCCATATTTTACTTCAATTTGGCTTCTGTTCTCTCCTCTGAAGCAGCTTAATTAAACAACTTTTCTGAGCTACACATTATTGACTCTTTAATTACAAAGTTTGCTAAAATTTATTACTTTATAAACAGTTTTTAAAATTGATTAAATCAAACAAAATACTCAAAATAAAACATGATTGAAGAAATCATTGATAAAGATGAAGCCTCAAATCTATTTAGACAAAGTCCAATATGCACAACTCTTAACATTATATGTAATAATAATAATAATAAAAGAAAAAGATTATTCTAAGGGCTTATTTGAACCGATTGCAGCTTTCTATAAAGGTGATTGTAGCTACTGACGGGAAGTAATTTTTTAAATATTGATGTGGACATTATAAATATATTTTTTCATTAAAAGTTCGACAACAACTTTTTTAGTAGATTTGGTTGCAAAATAAAATTTTTGATAAAATTTTTTTCTAAAAAACAACGAGAAAGTAATAGTTAAATAAAAATATGATTAAAATTTGTAAAATAAAACAACCAAAAAGCTGTCCTAAAATGCTCTAAGTTTTTGTTGAGATGACTTTTTTACTACTTTATGAAGTAGTTTTTTAGTATAAAAATTTCTTAAGCTTGAAATTTTTATACTTGTTAAAAAAGCATTTTATAAAGTAATGAAAAAGCTGTCCCAAATAAAACCTAAGCCTTGCAAATCTAGTGGATGGTCTGATGCATTTCATGTGTTTTGTCACTATTAATGAAATTTAATATTAGTTTAATTCTAAAAAACAAAATAATTTCTCTCCCACCATAAATTTTGTATTAATTATGAGGTTGCACAAATCCAAAAATTCCTCTTCCACCTTCTACTCATTATTGGATGTAAGTTCCACTAGATTCAAATGGGTCAAACCATTATCATTAACAACAGACACTTGTTCTCTCACGGTAGAACCAACATCCACAACAGACGGAAGTGAAGAAATTTTTTTTTTTAAATAGGATGCAAAATGAAACAATCACTCACGGCGTGGCCATGCACTTTACAATGAGTGCAAAACTCAGAAACTATTTTAAACAATTAAGAGCCAACCCAAATTTCTTTTGCGTGCTTTTTAGTGATATCAACCTCAATTATAACGCTCCCGTCTCTCCGTCTGCTAGGGTTTCGCCCTTTTAGGGCTTCTGCCCCTGCGCCGCCATCCTTGCCGGCGGTAAGCTTTTAATGGCAAAAAAATTGCTTGATCCTGGTTTCCTTTCGGGTAAGCAACCTAAATCCTTTAAGGATGCTCTCTCTGGTTCCGTCGATTCGAATGTTTTTCCGGAATTTCGCATTTCTTCGAATCGGGGAATGCCATCTCTGTGGTTTTCGGAAGAGGAATTTTTGCATCTAGCTAAGCCCTTTGAGTTTGCGTTGGTTGGGAGATTTCCCCTTAAACGTCCTTCTTTAGATTCAATCCGTAGGTTTTTCGTGATTTTAAAGTTATCTGGGGAATTTTCGGTGACTTTGTTGGATCAAGCTAATGTTTTAATCAAGCTTGCCAATGACATGGATTATGCTAGGGTTTTTGCTCACCGATCTTACTTGGTTTATGGCTGTTTTATGAAAGTGATAAAGTGGTCTCCGGTTCTAGATTTGTCGGAAGAATCTCCGATTGTCCCTGTTTGGCTTTCTTTTCCGGGATTACGTCCCCATCTTTTCTCCTCCCGTATTCTTTTTGGGTTGGGTTCGGTCTTTGGTAGGCCGATTCATACTGATTCTGCTACGGCTACTGGTTCCCGTCCATCAGTTGCGCGTGTGCTTGTTGAAATAGATGTATCCAAATCCTTTTCTGATACTATTTGGTTGGGTCCGGAGAAGTTTGGGTATGCCCAGAAAGTCATTTTTGAGGGCATGCCTAATTTTTGTTCTCTTTGTAAAGCTTTAGGTCATAAAAAATTAGAATGTCCAAAAATTTCGTCCAAAACTACCCCGGTTGGTTTCTCTGCCCCCGTGGATATTCCTTCAGTCCCTGTTTCTAATGAAGACCCGATTACTGCTCCTGTTTTTGATAATTCTACGAATTTATGTAATGTTGTAATCGAGCGAGATGCTTTAGAATGTGAAAATCTTGTTAATTGCCAGTCTGCTGATGTGGAGGGTGTGGTCTTGCCTGATGTTGATTGTCGGGTTGGTTCTCCTGATGCGGGTGTGCTGCCTGATTTGGTTGTGGGCGGTGTTTCTACTATTGCTGATGTTTCAAATTGTGCTGGTGTGGATCTTAATAATGCTAATGTTTTACACCCTTCTTCTGTCGATGCTGTGCGGGATGGAGTTGTTTGTACTGCGAATGTTAGTGGTGTTGGTGAAATGCTGGAGAAGGATTTTGGTATTAATTCTACCTTATCTCCTAATGCTGTGCCGTTTTTTCTTCCTATATTACCGTCTGATTGTGTTGAGGTATTGTCGGAAAATTCTGTGGGTGAGCCTGTAACTGGGGATATTCCTCCGGTTCATTGTTTGGGTGTGCCTCATAAACGCTCTATGGTTTCTAATAATGTCATTGAGGTTCCCGTTAATTTGGTTGATACGCGATTTGTGGGCACTTCTTTAGGCGACTCTTCTGGACTGGATATTAGGAATCATTTGAATTGGTTGGATTCATCTGAGGGTGAACCTGACTCCGAATTCTCTGATGGAGCTGACTTGGCGTCGTCGAATTTCTGTGGTGGGTCTGACCCGGGTTGTGATTTCACTCTTGTTAATGTTAGACCCACTTCTTATGTTGGAACTCGGGGTAGATCTCGTGGTAGAGGCAGGGGTCGCCGTAGGCGATATTGATTTCTGCTAATCCTCTGTCTTGCTTTTGTTCTTTTTTTTGTCGTATGGTTTTGTTGTTATGTCGTAGAATGGGCAATGATGGGTTGGTGCTCGTACCATTGTATTTCGCTGGTGGCAACCATTGCTGTGGAAGTTTCGGGTTGCTTCGGGTCGGCTTTTATTCTCCACCTTTTGGACGGTTTTGGTGGGGTGTGGTGGTGCTGGAAGCCTCAACCACTAATTGAGCCCACGGTTTCTTTGTAATTTTCTTTTTATTTTCGTGCTCTTTCTTATTGTAACCGTTTTTTATTATTATTAATATATGCTTCTTTTCTCAAAAAAAAAAAAAAAACCTCAATTAAAACCCTAGCCACATAATGACAGGACTTATAAGCGGTGGCTTGATCGGTCTGAAGAGGCATACCGAAAATAGAACCAAGTGCATGCAAAATTCGAGGATTAAATAAATGTAAACGAAGATTAGGAAAAGAAAACCAAATTTTCACAATTGGTGATTCTTCCCTAATGTCGAAGAACGATGTCCATTTAAGAAAACACATTTGACAATTGTTAATATAGTAAGATCTTCTAGCATACACCCTACTATAGTCCAAATCATTAAAGAGCTGAATGGAAACACGACGAGGATCTAACAAACCAACATAGTAAAAAATGGCAAGTTTCTTATTACAAAAGAAATGACAGACAAAATCCAAATTCAATCTTCGTATAGAAAATTTTCCAACTAAGGTATATTGAAAAGGAGATGCAAGCATAAGAACCTCATCATCTGACAAAAGCACCGCCAACACACCTTTGAAAATCACAGGAGTTAAAGGGGTAAGATTTTCACCTGCAGATGAGCTAACTGACACCACATCTTTGAAGGATCATGAAGGTCTTTTTTGACCTTCAGCATCCTAAGTTAAAGAAGCCTTTCTTCTTACCACGAACCTGCTCATATGGTGACTAGGAGAAGCATCCCTTAAATGTAGAAAAAAAAAAGGTTTAAATATAACTATATAATTATGTAAATAGATTATTAATTTATACAAACTACATTGCATTAATTGTATCTTAAAATGCACTCATAACATCCATCTAATATGTTGGTGTGGGCCCATGTAGGAGATGGATGCATAAAAGTATTCCCCAAATATACTATTCTTTGTCTAATTATGCTCATTATCAAATTCAGGAACCTTTTTGTTGCTGCTACTTATACCACATCAAATTTTAGGTAAAGAAGATATACCCTTAAAAATGTTTATTCTTGTGAAAGTCCAGATGGAGAATGATTAAGAACAATAACATTAGTTTTTTAAATTTATCTTTTTATCTTCAATATTGGTGAACGACAGGATGAAATTTTTCAAAAAAAAAAAAAAAAAAAAAAATTTTTGCCATTATTCTCTAAACTATCTTCCATACAATAGGGGCATGTCAATCCGGTATGAGTATGAGTACTCAACTTAGGCTTCGTTTGGAACGACTTTTTTACTGCTTCTTGAAGCAGTTTTCTAGTAAAAAAATTTTAATTTTTATACTGAAGAGCTGCTTCAAGAAGCAATAAAAAAGCCGTCCCAAATGAAGCCTTAGACAACATTACATATGTAAAAAAAATCACTAATTATCCACATAATACTAGCCCTCATTGGATTTTTTTTTCTTTGAATTTATCATAATTTATCACTCCTTTACTCCATAGCGCTTTTAAACATGATGATTTGGTTTAAACAACCAATAAATAACAATATGAATGGAATTCATTTTACAAGCTCAACATTAAATTCCATTTTAAAAGGATTGAGCTAAATCCAAATTTTATTTCAAATTGTCTTATGTTCTCCCATCTGAAATAGCTTAATTAAACAGCTCAGCTAAGCTACACATAATTGACTCTTTAATTACAAAGTTTGCTAAAACTTATTACTTTATATAAATATTTTTTAAAATTAATTAAATCAAACAAATTACTCACAATCAAAGATGATAGATTGAAAAAATCATTGATAAAGATGAAGCCTCAAATCTTTTTAGACAAAGTCCAATATGCACAACTGATCTTAACATTTATTATATGTAATTATCATAATAAAAGAAAAAGATTATTCTAAGGGCTCATTTGGAGCAATTGCAGCTTTCTATAAAGGTGATTGTGAAGCTATTGAGGGGAAGTTATTTTTTAAAGGTTGATGTTGATATTATAAATATATTCTTTCATTAAAAGTTGGACAACACAGCTTTTTCTTGTAGATCTGGATGAGAAAGCAAATTTTTCATCAAAAATTTTCTAAAAAACAACGAGAAAGTAATAGCTGAACAAAAATATGAATACGATTTGAAAAACAAAATAGCCAGGCAGTTGTCCTAAAATGCTCTATGGTTTCGTTTGGGACGGCTTTTTTACTACTTTCGAAAGCAATTTTTTAGTACAAAAATTTCATAAACTAGAAATTCTTGTACTAAAAAGTTACAAATCTAGTGGATGGTCTGATGCATTTCACGTGTTTTATCATTATTAATGAAATTTAATATTAGTTTAATTCTATAAAAACAAGATAATTTTAATAACTCCATCAAAAGAGCTAATTAGAGGGAGTTCTTCTCAAATAATCTCCTTTGAATATCCACGTATGCTCATTTTCATTGAAAGCTCTTTTGTTTTTTCTCATATCTAATAATATATAATAATAGTGATAATGATGATGATAATAATAATAATGATTATTCATGATGATTTGTTCCCGTACAATATAGATCATAAGGAAGATTGTACATCTATGCCCATTATCTCCGGCCAACAACTATGGCCGTCGTCGTCTTCCGCCGTTGGCTTCCACTCGCGTTATGAAAACATCTGAGGTGACCATTTACGGGACAAATATGATATATTGGAAATTTATTATTAATTAATGTGTGTAATGAAGTTGATGGATCTTCATCTTTTTTTTTTTTTTATATTTTAATTTGCACGAATTTTAACGTGCGAGGTTTGATATTTGTCATTCCTTTGGGAGTGCATGCAGCAGATGGAGGACAATATTTTATTTTTTTTTATCCGTTTTATATTCGAAATATTTCATTTCTCTTTGAGAGATTACAATTTCATAGAAAGACTGCTGCATATTATCATCATTTTTTAGAGTATCTCAATTTGGTCGACAAATATTCTCAAAATTACTTTGATCAATCTAATTATCAAAAAGTTTGACTTTTAAGGCAGGTCCATATTGATAACATAGGGGTTGGATTTGTCTATTGGCTTCAAATCTAGTAGATTTTGCAATCTAAGGCGCCATCGATTATTCGCATGAATTTTAAAATTTTCAATATAAAAAGATAAAATTTATCTCTTAAAATTTAAAAATAAGTCATAATTCTATATATTCTAGACAATTATGACCAAGAAAATAGTACTCAAACCATAAATATGTTTATAATTCTATCCATCACCTAAAGAACCAATTGATTGTTTATGATTTTCCTTATTTGACCTTCTTCATCAACCTTTGATTGCTTGACTTCCCCTTTTTATCAAGGAGTTTGTTGCATCCTGGAATATTCGCGGCAGTAGAAAAATATATAGTTTAACGTCTAAGCATTGTACGAAGATCCAACACACAATCAGATAAGAGAGAGGTTGTATCGTTCATAAGAGACACCAGGGTTTTTACGTGGAAACCCCTAAAAAGGGGGAAAACCATGGGGTCTGGCCCAGTTTGAATGAATCCACTAGTATTTGCAGTCGATTACAAATGAGGCCCTTCCTAGAGAGAAGGCCTTGGCTTGATGGTACAAATGTACATCATATAGAGCGCATAACATGTTGGGAATTACAATAATCAACATAGACATATTGTTTTAGACATATTGTTTTAGTCGGCACGAGATAGGAGTTCGAAAGACTGTAATAGGTAGGAATGGAGATCAGAAGGACCATAGTAGGCGATGGAGGTAAGAAGGACCGTAATCGGCATGAGATCAGAGTCTAAAAGACCGCCGTCTGGTGATGGAGATCGGAATGACCATAGTAGGCGACGGAGGTTGGAAGGACCGTAGGAGATCGGGGTTTGAAAGACCGTCATCTGGTGATGGAGATCGGAATGACCATAGTAGGCGACAGAGGTCAGAAGGACCGTAGTCGATAGGAGATCGGGGTCAGAAAGACCATTATCTAGTGATGGAGGTCGAAAGGAGCATAATAGGTGATGGAGGTCAGAAGGACGTTAGTCGGTAGGAGACCGAGGTCTGAAAGACCGTTGTCTGTTGATGGAGGTCGAAAGGACCGTAGTCAGCAGGAGACCGGAGTCAAAAAGACTGTATTTATAGGGCGATACTCCGATAGAACTCTGGGCGTCAGGTAGTGGTCCGACAGAAGTTTGGGCCTTAGGTGGTGGTCCGGAAGAAGTCAGGACCTCAAGTGGTAGTTTGGTAGAAGTCTGGGACTCTGGTGGTGGTCCGGCGGAGCAACGGCGTCAGGCGGTGACCCGACGGAGGAGAGGGCCTCAGGTGGTGGTCCGGCGGAGCTCAGGGTTTCAGGTGGTGGTTCGGCGGAGCAACGACATCAAGCGGTGGTCCGGCAGAGGTGAGGGCCTCAAGTGGTGGTCCTTTGGAGCCCAGGGCCTCAGGTGGTGGTCCAGCGGAGGTGAGGGCCTCAAGAGGTGGTCCGGCGAAGATGAGGGCCTCAAGTGGTGGTCTGACGAAACTCCGGCGGTGGTCCGGTGAAACTCCGGCGGTGGTCGAAGAGGAGCTTCTTTCTTCTCTTCTCTTCTTCTCTTCTTGCTTTTCTCTCCTCTCAAGAGAAATGAGGGGTCTATTTATAGATTTTTGGAGTGTCATGGCCTATAAATAGGTGAGAGATCAAGGGTAAATGGGGAGTGGTTGGATGGACGACCGATATTGAATCCCTTGATCATGGATCGTTCGTCTAACATTTGAAGGTCTTAATGATATCAAAATTCAATGATCATAGGCTCATTGGATTCGTCTCGTCGAGCCGCTCGATTCTACTAGAAGTACATCATGTTTGGAAACCGCTTGGTAATCCAAATTGTGGTTCAAACACTCCAACAACGCTTCAGACCCTTGATTTGGACCCATTTGGGCTCGGATTGAGTCGAATTTGGTGTCGTTGGGTTTGTATTTCAGAGACGCTTAGTTCGATTGTAAGTTTGTTGAAATCGGAGTTTGGATGGTCCCAATTTTAATTTCGGAAGTTTCCAACTTGATTTTTCATCGAGATTCGTGCCCGAACCAGATAATTTTTGATGACTTATCAGAGTTGAACTAAGATATAAGTATCGAGGTCATAGACAATTTCAAATCTTCAATTACTATCTAAATATCAATTGACTATCTTTAATTTCTCTCTTTAAATCTTCTTCATCTATACTTTATCACTTGATTCCCCTTTTTTTTAAGAGGGATTTACTTGGTTGCTTGCTTTCATCTGATGACTCTTAATTTCCTATGGGAGCAACTACACTAAGCATCCTCAATAATCTACTATTGTTTAATACATATAACCACTTCATATTCATTACAACTTGATAGTTGCCACTACTTGACATCCATCATTGTTTAATCCAATTATATGCTAATTCTAAGTTGCATACAAAGGTTTCGTTTGGGACGATTTTTTTGCTGCTTCTTAAAGTAGCTTTTTTGTACAAAAATTAATTTTTTTAACTAAAAAGCTACTTTAATAAGCAACAATAAAGTTGTCCCAAATGAAGCCTAAATCAAAATTATTTAAATCCCATTTTTAATATTTCTTTCTTTCTTTCTTCTTTTTTTTGCATTGTGGCTATTTGACTTATTATCAACTATAGAGTTAATCCGTTAATATTAAGGAGCAAACTATGTAATAGAGGACACACCATCGTTTCATAGTTTGTCTGTCATAAGGAGCCTTAAAAAAGTGTTACACTATCATTTATGCAAGATATTATAATTTTTTTTAATTAGCTCAAATCTAACCAAACTATGATGAAAAGGTCAATGTTAGATGTCTTTTCTAGTGTGAATGGCATATACATATTTTAGCCATGGTTCATTTTCATTTTTTAGTCACTGTTTCTCACAGATTATTGAACTGTGTAGTTGTCATATTCCTATTTAATAAATCAATATAATCATTTTAAGATATTTTTGGATTAAACCTTTTTATATTTTGTAAGACGAGAAATAACTGGTAATTCTTAACTTTAAAAGTAACAATTGCTGTCAAACAATAAGCCATCCCCCAACTCCCATATTCACATGGTTAATATTCATACCGCTAGTGAGGTTTAGGGTCCATTTGGGACAACTTTCTCACTGTCTTATTTTTCAAGTAGCAACCATAATTTCATTTGGCTACTGCTTTATTATTGCTTTCTTATTGCATTTCACAATTCTTTATTATTTGATCGGGAAGGGGCAAATCAACAATTTTAATCCAAATTGGGAAGGAAGCGGCTTCATCCCGCTTAGGTTTAAACTTGGGAGACCATTTCTGTAAAATGAAAGGTTTCCCAAGTAAAAACCATGGACCACCCGTCCAAACCATGGAGTAGTCTTCCCCATATGTGAACATGATAAGGAAAAAACCATCAACAAGAGAAAGAAGAGAAATCAAAATTTTCAGCGGCCAAACCTTATTCATGGCAGTAAACAGTCTTTCGTAGTATGGTCGCGGTCCAAGGGAGTAGCTGACCAGAGACATAGACCTAAGAGATGTGCCTTCAAAAAGGTTGCCAGCAGCAAACGAGAGCTTCAGAATAGGAGGAACAAAGGACATTGGGAAGTTCTCAGAGGGGGGAGTGTCGTCGGAGAGATTGCTTGCGTAAGAGCATTCATGAGTGGGTGGAGGAGCTCCAAGAATGGAGGAACCCATACGGGAAAAATTAGTAGGTTAAGAGCCAAGAGAGGAAGATCCGGGAAAGTGCGACCTCTCCTGGAGGAGGCGATTGTGGAGACAGGGGAAAAGGAGCACTAAAAAAACCCTTGTGGAGCTCCACTGTGCTTCCCCAATAAGAATCTATGTCGGTCTCTTTTATTTTTCTCTCACAAAGTTATGATACATGTAGAAAAAGAATGGATATGGCTGTGCGGTTAACTTTGGCCTTATGTTGCGTTGCAATTCAGTTTTTTTTTTTTTTTTGTAAAAAATAAGGAATCTTACAGTTACTTCGAACCCGGGTGAGTGCTACATTAAACATTTGATTCCTTAATCGAGTTACTTAATAGATACTTTGTGAGTTTATGCGTGAATGCTATTCTTTCTATTTGTGTCTTTTATTTTAATATAATAATATAAAATTTACTTTGTACTAATCACAAATATTAATAATATCAATTTTATCAATTTATGAACATTCAATATTAAAGAATAAAAAGATATAATGATGAGAGATATTTTTAGCTATAATGCCCCATGGTTCGTCTTTGCTTGTGAATAAGAGATCTAAAAGGAGCTTGCCTACCTACTAAAATGCAAAATAGCTTCCTTTAAACCTTTAGACATTTATTCATCATAGAAATCCCAAAATAAAACATTATGTCCATCCTACTGAAGTGTTTTTATCAAGAAGGATATCAATAGAGATAGAAATGGAATCATTCTGAGGGAGGTGACAATGATATATGCAAGGATAAAGCACAAAATTTATTTAAGATGATTGTTGCATATGTGATCATAAGATATAAATCTTGCGGGTGATGGAAATGATATAAGCTTGGTTGCAAGGCAGGTCTTTTTGGAGTCAATTATGATATAGAAGGATATAAACCTAGTTTTGAATTCAACAATGACATTGTTTTTGCACAAGGTTGTATTATTGGTCATGACAAAGATGACTATTTAACTCTATTTTATCCCCAAGTTTTCCTTCGAGTGAGCATATAGTTTGTTCACCCATCAAATAGGTTTAGTATGTTGGCATCGGGGTCAATTTCACACATTATGGTTCAAGCCAAATTTGACTTAGATAAATATTCTTTTCTTCTGAATTAGTTTACTTAGATAATAACTAAATTAATTTGGATCCATTGACATGCATCCTCCTAGCTACTAACTCAACAATATAGTCCCATCAGTTTAGGTCTTATCCTTTCATGCTCTTGCTTCTAACTCAATAATAAGTGGAGTGACCAGTTTTAAAACCTTTTGAGCATCCAAGGACCCCTCAAGTGGGTTTCCTATTGAGACCTAGCCCTATAAAATTTGCATTCTTGGCATTACATCTATTTAGTTCCTTACTGACAACTTGACATTCTAGAGTTATTAGCTTAACAAAATTAATTCGATTCCTTCCTTGGAATTCCCTCATTGAGATTTCCCTTTTGGAATTATCCCTCTTGAAAATTTTTATAAAAGCATATTAGAACTATAAACTTGGCCACCTTCTAGTAAACAAATCTTGCAATCCACTCAATGAATTTTGTTTCTTACCATATATCTCCTCAATTAAAAATTTCTTCTACATTGCTCATCTAGAATCATCGGCATTGGATTTCATCATAGTTTTTTTTTAAGTATTTGGAATCATATATTTTATACCACTCTTGCTTCTATGAGGTACTATCATTATTTTTAAGCTAACATAGCATCATGTAATAATGCACTCTACAACACTTAGAATGCACTATATTTATCTTCTCTACAACTAATGCATCCTTATATACAACAATAAGGATGCATGTAAGGATCAATAGAGAAACTATATTCTACAATAATATAAATATTTAAGGTTATTAAATTCTTCTTCAATTTTAGTATATGCTAATACACATGAATTCATTGTATTTTTACCTAGACTCGCAACATTAGTTTTTTTTTATTTATCATAACTTTAATTCAAAAACTTGCTAAATAATGCAACTATTAAAATTTATATAGTTGAGTGTAATTTTTGGTGAAAATTTTGTATATGATGTGCAAAATAAGTAAATCAGATCCATTGGAGCTTCATATGACAAAACCTATACAATCAAGGTCCTTTAGAGCCCAAGCACCCTACTTAATGGCTAGGCACTGAAGTCGATGCTGATGTATCCAACCCTTGTTCACAAAGAGCATGGTAATTAAGCACCAAGAACTAATGCCTAGGTTCTAATTATGCTTTTTAGGAATTTTAAGTCGTATAATATGAAATATTTAGATCATAGAAATATAGAGCTTACGCACCCAAAATCGGCACATATAAGCTAAATAGGGAAATGTACTTATAGTTATTTGAATAATCTTTCAATGGGATAATACTTAACATTCTCTAAACTTATTATACCATAATCATATAATATGGTGTTTATAAAGTACTTGCAAGAGGGAAGTAAAGATCATAGCAGTAATAAATCTTGATCTTCATCATACATAATCACACTAATATTGTTCAAATCTCAATTAATGACTTATTTAAATGTGATTTAATAAGCATATCCTCTAGCATTGTGAGGTAAATGAAGTCTATACTTATAATAAAGTTTATTTGAAAGGGTTTTGGCCATTTATAAGGACCCTAACATGAATCAAAAAGCCGTCTTAGTTGTTTCATAAAAAAAAGTCTATCATGACTTCATCTATTTAATGCAACTTAATTATTGAGAGATCCTTTTCATTCATCTTTATCTTATCAACTTAACTCATTACACAAACATATTATTATGCCCAATTAGTGGTTTAACAAGTCCTTATAAGGCAAGAATGCACAAATCTTAGTTCACCAAAGACCAAAATTTTTTAAGCCCTTAAATATCTCAATCTTGAACTTCATGTCCATTATACCACTTATAATGTGACTTAAATAATAACTACTAAGTGAAGAGTGTCCCTCAACATAGGATTAAGTGTAATATCAGTTTTGCTCCAGGTTCGTCCGGGACGAAGTTGGATCATCCCGGGACGATCGGTACAGGTTTGGTCAGAATTGTGAAAATTGAGTAGTTCGTCTGGACGAAATGTTGGATCGTCTGGATGAAAATTTTCCAGAGGACCCGTCACCGGGGACGATAATTAAATCTCGTCTAGACGACATTTGTCCAGAGCCAGATCGTACCGGGATGAAGTGCGATCGTCCAGGATGATCAGTCTGGATATATATGGAAATGAGATATTTTGAAGAGAGAGAAAAGCTGAGGAGAGAGAAAAACGAAGGAAAAAGTGGAAAAGTTGATTTTTGGACGACGCCGGGCCGTTTTCGTCCGTTGAGACTGTTGAAGATATTACTGTACGCAAGGTAAGGCACAATCCGACTTTCTCAATTTTCAGAACCGTCGCTGTTGATGGTATTTTCTGTCCGGATTTCGTTTTTATTAGCGATTTTCGTCCGTATTTTCCGACTGGTTTAGTTTTTACCGCGTAAATTTCTGTATATCGTTGACGTGCCGGGTGTGCACATTTTGAATATATTTTGGAGATTTTTGTCCGGACCGTTTTGATTTGGCGGCGTTTTATTCCGTCTATATTTTTCTGTGTGAATATTAAATGCTGTGGTAGTAGAATAAATGTTCTGAAATGTTGTTATCTACATTCTGTGTGAATTTGGTATTCTGTGATTTTTCAAGAAAATTGTGTAAATTTCATACGCTGCCGTTATGCTGCCCGATTTTTGGGTGATTTCTGATTTGTCCGGATTTCTTCTAATTTGATATGCTATCTGTATATGCTATAAAAAGGGAGTTATAAGAGGCCTGGATCCTATGAGATTCAGTTAGTGTCTGGGAAATCTGAAATGAGCTTAATATGAAATCTGAAATCTGTTCTGTTCCGGATCCGAGGAAATCTGTTTAGGTGCTATAAGCACTATATATATGTATTCTGGTGCGGTAAGCACATCTGTTCTGGTGCCATGAGCACAAAAGGGAGGCATAAGAGGCCTGGATCCTATGAGATTCAGTCAGTGTCAGGGAATTTAGCTATTAATTATATATCTGATATCTAGTATCTGATTTGATACGACTTCTGTTTCCGTATGGTTCTGTTTGATCTGTTCTGTTCCGATTTCTGATATGTTCCGTTCTGATTCATTTCTGTAAGAAATTCTGATTTGATATATGTCAGTATCTGTTCTGATTTGATCTGTTTTGTTATGAACTGTCTGATTCTGATTTCTGTACGAAGATTCTGATATCTGTCCGATTCTGTTCTGATTTTCGTTCTGGATTTGGTCCGATGTGTTTGGTTTTGGATTCTGAGAATTTTGATTGGAGGTTTGTCGCTTTGCTGAGCTGTTGAGCTCACTCTTGCTTTCTGGTGGTTTTCAGGTTCTGGGAAAGTGAAGGAAGTCCAGGAATAGATCTCAGAGTTTGATCAGTATATGTACTTGTGTTCTTTTTAATTTTTGTACAGTCATGGCTTTTCTGCTCTGTTTCTTTCTGTCAGCCATGCACTGTATTTGTAGATGATTGTTTTGAGAAAAAGAAAGAAAAATATAGATGATTGGTTCCGCTGCATAATTTGATATTTTTAGTAGCTCTGGTCTGTTTAGTATATATAATATTCGGAAGATTCAGTTCAGTAAGAAAATTCCAAAGCCAGATCCTGGTTAGTCTGTTTGGCTGGTCGCGGCCCGGTGCGGGCGGGATCCGTCTCGGGTCGGGTCGTGACAAGCTTTGGTGGTATCAGAGCATTGGTTTTGGAATTTGGTTGGATTGTAAAATAGAGCTATAAGAATTGATCTGTAGTGAGTCTGTCTGGGGTAGTTTTGGTTTGTTTGGCTTTTTATTGTGTTATTTTTGTGATAGTTTTCCAGATTTTCTGGATTTTTCTGTATGGATCAGCCAGACCCAGACATGACTGACGGGCAGAGTGCCAATCAGGCAGCTCCAGTGGGGAGTACAGCCCCAGTGGCCGGTGCTGATACACTGTCTCAGTTTGCTACGCTTGTTGCTCAGATGATGAGCGAGACTCAGAGCAGAGCTTCTACCGTCAGATCTGAGGATATTAATAGACATCTGCAGTTGTTTCTGAGGTTGAAACCTCTGAGATTTGAGGGCGCTGTTGAGCCCAGAGCAGCCGAGGAGTGGCTGAGGAGGTTGGAAAAGACTTTTGACGGGATGCAGTGTCCTACGGATAGGAAGGTCCCGTTAGCAGTGTTTCTGTTGGATGGAGAGGCTGAACACTAGTGGGAAGGCCAGCAAGCAGCCAGATTTCAGGGCAGATTGAACTCTTTGATTACTTGGGAAGAGTTCACTGAGGTGTTTCGATATTGGTTTGTTCCCCCTTCTACACGACAGCAGATGCAGGAGAGTTTTTTGAGGCTTGTTCAGGGGAGCAAGACGGTGATGCAGTATGAGGCTAAGTTTACTGCCTTAGCCAGGTATGCTCCGCAGCTGGTTAGTACTTCTGCTGAGAGGTGCTACAGATTTCTTAGGGGATTACGAGATATTCTGAGGCAGCCCCTGATACCATTCCGGATCACTGATTTTTCTGAGCTTGTGGAGCGAGCTCGTCTGATAGAAAACGACCTGATGGCTACTTAGCAGCTGTGGACTGCGAGTAGGAAGAGGTTTGGAGGCGAGGCATCTGGTAGTGGTTCCTCTGGGAAGAGGAGATTTGTAGCTGGTTCTGGATCTAGTGATTCCAAGAGGAGTGGAGGGTCGTCTGGTACTGCTGCCAGTACGACGAGTTCTGGATCTGTTAGTACGGCAGCTGTGTGCCAGAGTTGTGGACGGCGACACTTTGGCCAGTGCTACAGGATGGCTGGTTTGTGCTTCCGATGTGGTCAACCAGGACATCGGATTGCAGAGTGTCCACAGATGGGATTTGATCGGCGTTCTGAGTTCCGATCTGAGGGTTCTGTTAGACCTGCCAGTTCAGCAGGCAGACCGAGGACTGTTCCTCCACGCCCTGAGGGATTTTCTGGTAGATGTGATAGTTCTAGTTCTGTACCACGGAGACTACCTACTGTTCAGAGGGAGCAGAGTAGTTCTGTTGCTTCAGCTCCAGCCCCAGTTCAGCCACGAGTTTACAGTCTGAGTCAGCAGGAGGCTCGAGATGCTCCCGATGTTGTGACAGGTATGATTTACATTTCTGATCAGCCCTGTCGTGTTTTGTTTGATTCTAGAGCCAGTCACTCTTTTCTGTCCGAGCACTGTTTTGAGATTTTGCATTTGGACTTGTTTTTGCTTCCGGTTTCTTTGTCTGTGATTTTACCGGCTGGAAATCCTTTGATTGCTCGGAAGTTTTGCTTGTGTGAGATTGACATTTCTGGCAAGAAGTGGAAATCGAGTCTGATTCTGTTGCCGATTTCTTCTTATGATGTGATTCTGGGCATGGATTGGCTGAGTCAGTATGAGGCCCAGATAGACTGTCTGAAGAAGCAAGTGAGCTTGCTTATGGCTGGAGAGAGATTTGTATTTCAGGGTTTACGAGGTGTTCTCTCCAGTCTAATTTCTGTGTTGGAGGTAAGCAGGATGTGGAAGAAAGGATGTCCAGTATTTTTGGCTTCGGTGCGAGATCTGAACCTGGAGGTTGGTTCTGTTTCTGAGATCCCAGTGGTACGGGAGTTTGCTGATGTTTTTCCTGAGGTGTTGGTTGGTTTACCTCCGGATAGAGATGTGGAGTTCTCTATTGATATTTTTTCAGGTACCGCTCCTATATCAAAAGCTCCGTACAGGATGGCACCGAAAGAACTTTCTGAGTTGAAAGTTCAGCTTCAGGAGTTGGTTGACAGAGGCTTTGTCCGTCCTAGTGTTTCTCCCTGGGGAGCACCTGTTTTGTTTGTGAAGAAGAAGGACGGGACACTCCGTATGTGTATTGATTACAGAGACTTGAACAAGGTCACGATCAAGAACAAGTATCCTTTGCCTCGGATCGACGACTTGTTTGACCAGCTTTCTGGATCTTCTATGTTTTCGAAGATTGATTTGAGATCCGGATATTATCAGGTGAAGGTGAAGGAAGCTGATGTGGTGAAGACAGCTTTCAGTACTCGGTACGGGCACTACGAGTTTTTGGTTATGCCTTTTGGGGTAATCAATGCGCTTGCGATTTTCATGGATCTGATGAACCGAGTATTCAGGGAGTATTTGGATCAGTTCGTGATCGTCTTCATTGACGATATTATGGTATATTCTGCTTCTGAGGATGATCATGCCAGACACTTGAGGATTGTGTTGGAGACTTTGAGGCGGCATCAGCTGTATGCCAAGTTCTCCAAGTGTGACTTCTGGTTGAAGAGCATTTCTTTTCTGGGGCAAGTGATTAGCGGAGAAGGCATTTCTGTTGATCCCCAGAAGATTCAGGCAGTTGCTGATTGGCCGAGGCCGACTACGGTATTTGAGGTACGTAGTTTCTTGGGCATGGCCGGATATTACAGGAAATTTGTGAAGGGATTTTCACAGATTTCGACGCCTCTGACGAGACTGACGCAGAAGTCAGTAGCTTTTGTTTAGACACCGAAGTGTGAAGCTAGTTTTCAGAGATTAAAGGACTGTTTGACTTCAGCTCCAGTGTTAGCACTTCCGTCAGGTACGAAAGATTTTTAGGTGTTCAGTGATGCTTCACTGAAAGGACTGGGATGTGTCCTGATGCAGCATGGTCAGGTAATTCTTTATGCTTCTAGACAGTTGAAACCACATGAGAAGAATTACCCGACACATGATTTGGAGTTAGCTGTTGTTGTTTTTGCTTTGAAGATTTGGCGTCATTACCTGTATGGCGTCAGATGTGAGATCTTTACTGATCATAAGAGCCTGAAGTACATTTTTACTCAGAAGGATCTGAATCTGAGACAAAGAAGGTGGCTCGAGTTGATCAAGGATTATGATCTGACTATTCAGTACCAGCCTGGGAAGGCTAATGTGGTAGCGGATGCTCTGAGCTGGAAGTCTTTTGGATTATCAAGTATTCAGCTTACTTCTGATGACTTTCTGATTCGAGACATGGAGCGCTTGCAGTTGGAGGTGATTCCCTCCAATGGTTTGGATTTGGCTCATCTGAGTATTCAGTCTACTTTGGAGACAAGGATTCAAGAAGCCCAGAAGTCAGATTCTGATTATTCAAAGTTGATTGCTCAGATTGGATCTGGTAAGACTCCTGAACTTCGAATTTCTGATTCTGGTGCTATTTTCTGCAAGAACAGGTTGTGGGTACCTGTGTTTAGAGATTTGAGGCTAGAGATTCTGTATGAATCTCATCATTCTGGCTACACTATTCATCCAGGCAGTGGTAAGATGTATGCTGATATGAAGCTTTTGTTCTGGTGGCCTGGGATGAAGAAGGATGTGGCGGAGTTTGTGTCGAGATGCGAGGCCTGTCAGTTGGTGAAGGCAGAGCATCAGCGACCAGGTGGACTGTTGCAGTCGTTGCCTATCCCTGAGTGGAAGTGGGAGGAGGTGACGATGGACTTTGCGATGGGTTTTCCTCGATCACGGCAAGGACATGATGCCATCTGGGTGGTAGTAGATCGATTGACGAAGTCCGCCCATTTTCTTCCGATCAGATAGACTGATTCAGTAGATCGCTTGGCACAGGTTTATGTTAAGGAGATTATCATATTGCACGGTGTGCCTCGCGTGATTGTATCTGATCGAGACGGACGTTTTACTTCCAGACTTTGGAAGAGCATTCAGCAAGGCTTGGGTACTAAATTGCATTTCAGTACAGCCTTTCATCCTCAGACAGATGGACAGTCTGAGATGACTATTCAGGTACTGGAAGATCTGTTGAGACTTTGTGTTTTGGACTTTGGCGGAAGCTGGGAAGATCATATCCCTTTGATTGAGTTTGCTTACAACAATAGCTTCCAGTCCAGTATCGGTATGGCACCGTACGAGGCTTTGTATGGCAGGAAGTGCCGTACTCCTTTGACTCTGACGGAGGTCGGAGATAGACAGGCTATGGGAGCCACTTTTGCTAATGAAACTGTTCAGAAGATCAGCTTGATTAAGGAAAGGTTGAAAGCGGCTCAGGACCGACAGCAGAAGTATTACAATCAGAAGCACAGGTTTGTTGAGTTTCAAGTTGGTGACTTTGTGTATGTCAAAGTCAGCCCGATGAAGGGTGTGAGCAGATTTGGCCAGGTAAGCAAGCTTAGTCCAAGGTATGTTGGACCTTTTGAAATCTTGGAAAGGATTGAAAAATCTGCTTACCGACTGTTGCTTTCTGATTCGATGCCTGACGTACATAACGTGTTTCACGTATCCACTTTGAGGAAGTGGGTATCCGACTCTGGAAAGAAGGTATCTGCTGATGAGGTTGAGATTCAGGAGAATCTGGCGTACAAGGAAGAGCCAGAGTTGATTTTGACGTACGACGTCCGAAAGCTATGAAGTAAACAGTTTCTGATGGTTAAAGTCCAGTGGAAGCACCGTACTGCACGGGAAGCGACTTGGGAGAAGGAGTCTGACATGAGACAGTCGTACCCGTACTTGTTTTGATGCTGTTTGGATTGGACAATGTCGAGGACGACATTTTTTTGAAGTTGGAGAGATTGTAATATCAGTTTTTCTCCAGGTTCGTCCGGGATGAAGTTGGATCGTCCCGGGACGATCGGTACAGGTTTGGTCAGAATTGTGAAAATTGAGCAGTTCATTTGGACGAAATGTTGGATCGTCTGGACAAAAATTTTCCAGAGGACCCGTCGCCGGGGACGATAATTAAATCTCGTCTGGACGACATTTGTCCAGAGCCAGATCGTACCGGGATGAAGTGCGATCGTCCAGGACGATCAGTCTGGATATATATGGAAATGAGATATTTTGAAGAGAGAGAAAAGCCGAGGAGAGAGAAAAATGAAGGAAAAAGTGGAAAAGTTGATTTTTGGACGACGCCGAGCCGTTTTCGTCCGTTGAGACTGTTAAAGATATTACTGTACGCAAGGTAAGGCACAATCCGACTTTCTCAATTTTCAGAACCGTCGCTGTTGACGGTATTTTCTGTCCGGATTTCGTTATTGTTAGTGATTTTCGTCCGTATTTTCCGACTGGTTTAGTTTTTACCGCGTAACTTTCTGTATATCGTTGACGTGCCGGGTGTGCAGATTTTGAATATATTTTGGAGATTTTTGTCCGGACTGTTTTGATTTGGCGGCGTTTTATTCCGTCTGTATTTTTCTGTGTGAATATTAAATGCTGTGGCAGTAGAATAAATGTTCTGAAATATTGTTATCTACATTCTGTGTGAATTTGGTATTCTGTGATTTTTCAGGAAAATTGTGTAAATTTCATACGCTGCCGTTATGCTGCCCGATTTTTGGGTGATTTCTGATTTGTCCGGATTTCTTCTGATTTGATATGCTATATGTATATGCTATAAAAAGGGAGTTATAAGGGGCCTGGATCCTATGAGATTCAGTTAGTGTCTGGGAAATATGAAATGAGCTCAATATGAAATCTGAAATCTGTTCTAATCCGGATCCGAGGAAATCTGTTTAGGTGCTATAAGCACTATATATATGTATTCTTGTGCGGTAAGCATATCTGTTCTGGTGCCGTGAGCACAAAAGGGAGGCATAAGAGGCCTGGATCCTATGAGATTTAGTCAGTGTCAGGGAATTTAGCTATTAATTATATATCTGATATCTGGTATCTGATTTGATACGACTTCTGTTTCCGTATGGTTCTGTTTGATCTGTTCTGTTCCGATTTCTGATATGTTCCGTTCTGATTCGTTTCTGTAAGAAATTATGATTTGATATATGTCGGTATCTGTTCTGATTTGATCTGTTTTGTTATGAACTGTCCGATTCTGATTTCTGTACGATGATTCTGATATCTGTCCGATTCTGTTCTGATTTCCGTTCTGGATTTGGTCCGATGTGTTTGGTTTTGGATTCTGAGAATTTCGATTGGAGGTTTGTCGCTTTGCTGAGCTGTTGAGCTCACTCTTGCTTTCTGGTGGTTTTCAGGTTCTGGGAAAGGGAAGGAAGTCCAGGAATAGATCTCAGAGTTTGATCAGTATATGTACTTTTGTTCTTTTTGATTTTTGTATAGTCATGGCTTTTCTGCTCTGTTTCTTTCTGTCAGCCATGCACTGTATTTGTAGATGATTGTTTTGAGGAAAAGAAAGAAAAATATAGATGATTGGTTCCGCTGCATAATTTGATATTTTTAGTAGCTCTGGTCTGTTTTGTATGTATAATATTCGGAAGATTCAGTTCAGTAAGAAAATTCCAAAGCCAGATCCTGGTTAGTCTGTTTGGCTGGTCGCGGCCCGGTGCGGGCGGGATCCGTCTCGGGTCGGGTCGTGACATTAAGTATGATGAACCACAAACTAACTATAAAAGAGAGTAAGCATCATAAAAAGAACACTAAAACTTTTATTATTTATATTAAGTAAACTCGTACTCGAAATCGCACAAATATCAACTAATTCACTAAGCTTTAAAATAGATACATGAAGAAATCAAACTTCATGAAAAAATTAAAGATGTTGATAAAGTTATCTCGTCATCCAAGTGAAAAAAAATACAGTTATTTGTTGTGAAGATGAGAGCTACACGAGAAGAAGGGGATGCTATTAAGGTTTTAGTTTGTCTCTTCGCCTCTCTATCATAGGAAGTCAAATGAGAACTCTTCATTGTTATGATAAAGAGTTTCTTCTTTTTCTAGAACTTAAAATATCAAAATAGTTTCCTTTTTAAATAAGCCTAAGAACTCCCATTATAAGCACCTAAAAATTCCCTTTCTTTTATTCTCAAATTACACATCTCTCCCTCTTTCTTTTCTATTCATTTCATTTTTATTTCTTGTTAGTGATGCATGAATTCATTATTTAATTCCCCTTGTATAGTTTTATCATGAGGTGGTAAGTGTGAAGGATTAAATGAGAGTATATATTTAGTTATGTAGCTACCATATTGAAAAATTAGTTCGTAAATCATAAGTTTAGTAGCCAAATATCATAAAAATCATATATAAAAAATGAAAGAATTTAACTCCACACAAAAAAGTATATCATTATTTTTTATTGCAACCATAATTAAACTCATACAAAAATTATATCAACCATATTATCAATATATAATACCCCACAAATCATTTATCATGAACCATATGCCACAAACTTTCATTATAGATCATTCCATAGATCTGTTTATCATATTGCATTACATTGATCATCTTATAATGATTTAATGTTCATTACACCCACTCTTATATGGACCAAAGGATCCTTCCATTGGTTTGTCAATGGAAAACTTCATATATGACCTTGAGAACTATGCCCTAATCATTAATATGCATCAATTATTTCACATGAACCATACAATAATAATTATTGGAAAAAAGTGAAATATGTCATATATGATGTAATGACACAAAAGGACCTTACACGTTTAACTTACAAAATAAATCATTTTTCAAATATCAAATTTAACTTTCTTAAAATATCTTCAAATCAATTCACTACAGGAAATCCCCATTTCACCGGCGGACTAAATCCGCCGGAAAACATAGATAATCCGACGGAAATATAAGTTTCCGGCGCACGTTTCGGCGGAAAATCATACGTCGGTTTTGGTCGCGTCGAAAAATTATTTCCGGCGCAAATCTTGCGCCGGAAATTTCTCTGGCGCAGTTTTCGACGAATTACCGATGAAAAAAAGGATTGTTATCGACGTTAAAAGACGTCTTAATTCCGGCGCCATATGCGCCGGTAATTAGCGTCGCATTATGCGCCGGTAATTAGCGTCGCATTATGCGCCGGCCATTACCGGCGGATAAAACGCCGCAAGATGTGCGTAGAAACCACACAAACTCGCTTGCGACGCAAAGTATACGCCGGTATTTACCGGCGGACTTTGCGCCGGTACAGGCGCCAGTAAGTTCCGACAGAACAAAGACGACGATAAATACGATGCGATTCATTGTATCGTCTTTTCCGGCGAACTTCCGGCGCAAAATCCGCCGGAAACCTGTAGCATTGACAAAAAAAAATTTCCTTCCCAGCCAACAATCAAATTTCCACACCTGCAAACCTATACAAATATCAATTCTACAACATTTCAATTGTAACATTACAACATATCAACAATTTCAACACAGTTTCACAACAGTTTATAACATTAAAAGAAACAGTTCAGTACTAACAATCAACTAAAAACATCACATTAAAAGAAACTGTTCAATCAAACATGTCCACAGAAATAAAAAAGTTCATATAAACTAAATTAAACTACTCTGACTCCGTGGACTCCTCCTCATGTGGAGCTACGTCTTTTCCACTCAGCTGCTCACTCATCTTGCACATTTCATCCAACAACTGATTGTGTTGCTGAATACTTGTTTGAACCTGTGCTTGCAGCTGAGCTTGAACCTGTGCTTGCAGCTGAGCTTGCCAATCAGCTTGTGATTTCCTTACTTGTTCTAGCTCAGCTTGAAGGGCACTTATTTGTTGAGCTTGTAAGGACTCATGCGAACTGAATGCGAAGCTGGATGCAGTAGAGGATGTTATCCCCTCGTATGCCTGAGCTTGCACACCTAAGCCATATACTCTACCATGCTGCATTCCTCCGACGGCCTGCGACCAGATGCGATACTCAGAATACTCCATAGAGCCGCTAGAAGAGCCCTCACCTGATGCAGCATGAGTCTCTCGAAGCCGTGTATAATCCTCCTGTGAAAGTATAATATAAATATATATAGTTAAACTAAAACTTAAAAAATATTAAACATATATAAAAATATACTTACATAGGCTTTTCTTGATCTCTCATCAATCCACTGTTGATCCTTCTATCGCTTATGAGTGCGACTATGCAATTCAACAGGAGTTGGTTCTCTACCAAGCATCGCTTTCTGTTTGAATTAAGAGAATTTTATTAATATAGATTAAAGAATAATTTTAAAAAATATTTAAAATTTATTACCAAACGACGTCTGTGCTCAATCATGACTTTTCAATCCGAATAATCTCCCTGATCTTATGTCAACACACCTGCTTAGATTGGAAGAATATCCATCAGGTACTCGTAGAGTCTTCACCCATTCACAAATTGCTCGTTTTTGCTCTAAAGTTAATGTGAATGGAGCTTTGGGTTTGAGAAATTTTCCGGCTCCACCATCCTTCTATTCCAAAGCTTTCATTCTACAAATCTCCTTTAAGTCCATCCTTGCTTTTATATTATCTTTCGATTTCTCTTTGATGTCCATAACTGTATAGAAAATATTATCAAAAACATTTTTCTCTATATGCATAACATCCAGGTTATGTCTAATCAAGTTTGTTCTCCAATATGGCAACGACCAAAAAAATACTTTTCTTGGTCCAATTATGGTTGACACCATATTCTGGCAATCTGATCTCAGCTAATATTGGAGATTCCATTATGGTGGGCAAGAACTCTACTCTTTCAAAAATTTCTTCACTACTGAATCTTAGAGGAGGTTGAAACATCACTATTTTATTTTTAGTAAACGCTTCTTTATTTCGCTTGAAAGGATGACTTTGAGGCAGAAACATTCGATGACAATCGAACCAAGTGTTCTTCCTACCATACTTCAAAGTGAATGATTTTGTATTTTCCATACAATATGGACAAGCTAACTTGCCTGAAGTGTTCCAACCTGAGAGCATACCATATACAGGAAAGTCACCAATTGTCCAAAGTAATGCTGCTCTTAGTGTAAAATTCTGTTTGGTGGAGATATCATATGTACTTACTCCCTCTTCCCATAATAAACTTAAATAATCAATCAGAGGTTGTAAGAATACGTCAATCTTTAATTTTGAATTATGTGGCCCTGGAATTATAAGTGATAGAAACATATAAGGAGTAGTCATACATAACTCTGGAGAAAGATTGTAAGGAGTTAGTATCACAGGCCAACATGAGTACGGTATAGCCGACTGACTGAATTGAGTAAAACCATCTGCGCATAAACCTAATCTGACATTTCTTGGTTCTGCCGCGAATGTGGGATGTGTACGATCAAAGTGCTTCCAAGCCTCTGCTTCTGATAGATGTGTGATAACACCTTCTTGTGGAATGTGATCATTATGCCATCTCATATGTGCAGCAAATCTCATGGATGCTTATAGCCGTTGTAGTCTCGGAATTATTGGAAAGTAGAACATCCTACTAACAGGCACATCCTTTTGCTTCCTTCTATTTCTAGATTTGGGTTTAAATCTTGGTGCATTGCAATGACGGCATACAATTTCTGCGATATCTTCTTTAAAGTATAACATGCATCCATTCATACAACAATATATCTTTATGTATGTCAAACCAAGTTTGGAAACTAACTTCTTTGTCTGATATAGATCTGTAGGAATTAAATTATCTGTCGGATTAGTTTCCTTAAGCAGCCCAATGAATTGATTAAAACATTCACGAGCAACATTATATTCAGCCTTGATGCTTAACATCTTCACAGCAACAGATAATTCTGAGTGAGTTGTGCACCCTTTCCAGATTGGTTACTGGGCAGCATGCAATAAATCATAAAAGTTTTGTGCCTCCGTATTCGGTAACTCTTATGTATTTTGTTCAGTTTGAATTCCAATTGCATTATGAACTAATTCCTCAAGATTTGGACGGATGTTTTCAGCCTCAGCAACATTACTACTTGTAGAAGGACCATATTGATAATCAAATTGTGGCTCATACTCACCATGAGAAGTCCAATACTAATACCGTGGCATGAATCCTCTGCGATACAGATCAACAGTTACATCATCTGGTTCTAGGTGCACTAGATTTTTGTGTTTAGAACATGAACATCGAAACTTTCCTTCTGATATAAAGCTGGGCAGCTGTTTCGCTTGCTGAATGAAAAAGTTCACCCCATTGATGAATTCATCTGTTAATGTCTTCCGACCTTGAGATAATCGATTATACATCAAACTTCTTTGATTTCTAATATCCATAACCTATATATAAGAGTAAAAAAGTAATGGATTTATATATATATCTAATTAGTAGATCCAAGATATTTAAAACGTGTTACACTTATTAATGACTTGATCGCCCAAAGTCACAATCCCCTCACTAGGTCTACTAACCACTAAAGCAAAAAGATATAGAGTAATGTTGATCTCCATAATCAAATTTTACCTTCAACTCCCTCTCTAGTCTTATCAATAAGAACAATATCATCAACAAAAAGCATGCACCAAGGTACATCCTCTAGCAAATATCTAGTGCTAACAACCATGACTAAAGCACAAAAAAAATAGACTAATGTTGATCTCCATAATCAAATTTTACCTTCAACTCCCTCTCTAGTCTTATCAACAAGAAGAATATCATCAACAAAAAGCATGCACCAAAGGTACATCCTCTAGCAAATGTCTAGTGATAACATCCATGACTAAAGCAAAAAGATATGGACTAATGTTGATCTCCATAATCCAAGTTTACCTTCAACTCCCTCTCTAGTCTTATCAACAAGAAGAATATCATCAACAAAAAGCATGCACCAAGGTACATCCTCTAGCAAATATCTAGTGATAACATCCATGACTAAAGCAAAAAGATATGGACTAATGTTGATCTAAATAATCCAAGTTTACCTTCAACTCCCTCTCTAGTCTTATCAACAAGAAGAATATCATCAACAAAAATCATGCACCAAGGTATATCCTCTAGCAAATGTCTAGTGATAACATCCATGACTAAAGCAAAAAGATATGGACTTAAGACAAATCCTATATGTAATCCAACCGAAAATGGGAAAAAAAACGAAATATACCTTCGGTCGGTCGAAGGATGCTCGGCGGCGCGCAACCAGGAGAGAGGGAGATGCTCGGCGAAGTCTGGTGACCGTCGACGGCGAAGTCCGGTGACCGTCGGCGACGTCTAACCACGGCGAGCGACGAACGGCGACGGGCGAAGCAGTCGAAGTGAGAGAATGGAAGGAAACGAATGACGGCCAGAGGGGTTCGGTTTCGGGAAATAGGGCTTTTACCGGCGGAAGTTCCGACGTCTAATCCGTCGGTATAATTTTCGACGTCTCATCCGTCGGTTATATTTCGTTGAGTTTAAATACGCCGGCGCAATGTCCACTGGTAACGTACGCCGGAATTGTTCCGCCGTAACGTGCGACGGAAATGGTTCAAACATCCCTATACTGTCGGATTGGCCGGCGGAAACGGCGTCGGTAAATTTACGGCGTATTTTGCGCTGGAAATGTTGACGCAAAATTTTCGTCAACCAAATCCGTCGGAGCCTGCGCCGTGTATTACCGTCCACAATTTTCCGCCGAAAAATCCGACGGTAATAGCGTGTTTTCCCGTAGTGATTCAAACCTTATTGAGGTCAAATATTTTGAAAACTATTAGACCTCATTTTAAAAGAATTTACAAATCAACTTAAAAACTTAATTTAAGTAGTTAAGTCCTTGGCATTATAAGACCATCAACTATCTATATTTTTTTGCAGACTATTAATCTCCAATATAAATAAATAATACTAGCACACATAGCAGTCCCACTACTTAGCTTGCTACAGCTAAGGCATTTCATAGGAATCATAGTTTGATGATGATATTAAGATGTAATCATACTATTGTTAGGTGTTGTAATTTTTTGATCAAATTTTGTGTATGTGCAAGACATTATAATATTCCATAGAGGTAAAAATGGAGCAAGTTGTGATAAAATACTACAAAATATAGGTCTTTGTATTTGTAAGCAGAATGATCAAGAATATATTTGTTTATGCTTACATAAATATTGGTTTGGTGTGTATTATTATAGAACAAAAGTATATTTTATGAGTTTTTGGATGTATAAGTATAGAGCCTCGCTGCAAAATGATCATTAAATGTTGCATAATATTAATTTCTTCCTATTTTACCTTTATTTCACATTGTTAAGTTTTCTTTCAAACTAAATGTTCTACAATGACCTAGGATTCTAAAATGTTAGTTAGTTTACTAAGGAAAAATCTTATGCCCATAAAATCATTTCAAATATAACTAATCTTAAATTATTTAAAATCATATTTAGCCACTCACTACAGGAAAAACGGCCATTACCGGCGGTTATAACCGGCGGTTGATAGACCGCCAGCGGTTTGACCGCCGGCTTACCGGTGATTTAACTTCATTAAGCCGCCGGTACTAGCGGCGGTTCTGAAACCGACGGTAAACCGCCGGACATCAATATGAACCGGCGGTTTAACGGCAGCTTGGACCGCCGTTGATAAGTGATTTTTTACCGGCGGCCCAGACCGCCGGAAAACCGCCAGTAGAAGCCCTAATACGACCAGACCCGTGCCTCGCATTTCATTTTCACTCTTTCCTTCTCTCTCTCGATCGCTCTGCCGTCGTGCTGCCGCCTAAATAAACCGCCGGTAAAAGGCCGCCGGTAAGTGTTTCCTACGCGATTTTTACCGGCGGCTTGAAGACCGCCGCAAAGCTGCTGGTATTCCATAAAACCGCCGGTTAATATATAAGAACCGCCGGATTTTGACATTTTTCCTGTAGTGACTCTATTAATTTTTTTTATCTATGTAAATAATATGTTCCTCTATAGTTAAGATTAGTAGCTAAAAGTTATCAAAGCCCTAAGGATTAAAAATTGTGTGTCAGTAATGGGCTAATTATCTTAAACTCATGATTTATCAATAAATCATGCTTGATTCATAACATAAGCAAGCCTGTTTAAAAATATTATTAAGTTTCACAAAATAGGCATATAAATAATAAATAAATAAAAATTCATTAATTAAGATCCTCATATCCTCCACATGGTCTATATTAGTCTCCTTACATCATTCAGGTCTTAATGACACCTGTACTAAAAGTGTGCTTATATAAGTTTAGTGTCATTAATTCCCATGTAAAATATAAGATAATTCATAAGGCTTATTAGCAACACTTAGTGAAGGTTGTATTTCCCATGATAGATATGTTCTAGGTTGGTGGAAAAATAAATTTATATAACATAAAAGATCTTAAATTATATGACATAACTACGAGTTTGAGACAAATTAGGATTAAACATGGAAGAAGATTTTCACGCCCCAGAATTTAATTTGAAAGAATTATTCTTTATTTTTTAAAAATCAATGCCAGAGCTATTTATTTCTTTTATCAATATAAATACTAGCAAAAAATAAAACAATCGATCAAAATTTTAGTATATACATCTATATTTATTTCTCCAAAAATTCATATACATTACTCATGATCTATACAATTATATCACAACTATTATGTCCTAAGTACAAAAAAAAAACCTACAAAATTAAAACAACAATAAACCTGGAGAATCTTAATCAATCTCACACATCAGATCCCTTGCGCTTACCCCGATTTGAAATTATTTATCACACATAATGAGCCAAAAAGCCCAGCAGATAAGCAAAACTCTATCACTGCTTTCAATGCAAGATAAAAAAAAATATGTAAGTTTTTATTCTAGTCAATATCAATCATCACTTAATATGAGTAATAAAAATCTTAAAAAATCAATAATAAAATTAATATGATTAGTGAAATCAAAAGAAATCTTTCAAACTATAAGACATACAGTAAAGAGTATTATCACTCAATGGATCATATCAATATGTTATGTTATGTTGTATTAATATTAATGTCAGCATGATTTTAATTACACTATCAATTAATTCAATGTATCATCATGTAAATACAATCATGAACATAATAGTTTTAATGTGGTATTTTTATCCAACCACCCTAATTATATTCCAGTTAGGTATCAATCTTAATCTAGGCCCAACAGTCAATTAATTAGTATCGATCAACCCCAACTATTGCCTAGATAGATATCAATCTTAATTAGGCCCAACTATCAATAAATTGGTATCGATTTTTATGTTTCATATTAACAACCAATCTTCCAACCAGCCTCCATTGCTTACATGCAAATATTATATTTTTGTCAATGTCATGTAAAAATGCAATAATTCAAAAAATACAAAGAAATTCTATCAAATTAATTCACTATTTATTTACTTCAAAAAATTATATCTTTTAATTTAGCTAGTAAAAATGTAATATATTCATGTTAAAATGCTCATATTGATGAGATCTATCACATACTAAAAGTTATACGATGAAAGTTTTACCAATATAAAATTATCCTCATTTTTTATAACAGAAATACAAATTTGATAAAAATAATAATAATATTATTAAACTATTGAAATCAGAAATAGGATAATGATTCCTTATAATAAAAATATGATAATGGTTCCTTACAATGAGACAAACAAATCTTATAATATGATCAACTAATAAAGATCACTCTATAACCTCCAAATCTTATATCTTATTTTCTCTCTTCTCACTGTTCTTCTCAAATTTCCCAAACAATTCTCTGTTAGCCAAAAATGAAAAGGGAAAAGGGATTTTAAAATATTTTAATGATTCTATTAATGACTTAGGATATTTAAATTAAAATAATAATAATATAATTTTTACTCTATCACTACTTCTAATGCAATGCTTAAGAATCATTATATATATTTTCTATTCTAGTCAATATCAATCATCATTTAATATGAGCAATAAAAGTATAAAAAATCAATAATAAAATTAAAATGATGATCACCAAAGTCAAAAGAAATCTATCAAATAATAAGTCATAGGATAAATAGTACTACCACCCAATAAATCATGTCATCATTTAATGTTATTTTGTATCAATATTAATGCTAGTATGATTTTAATTATATTATCAATCAATTCAATATATTAGCATATAAATATAATCACGAATGCAATATCTTTAATGTAGTATTTTTGCACTTTCACCCCAATTATTGCTTAGTTGGTTATCAATCTTAATCTAAGCTCAACTATCAATGAATTGATATTGATCAACCTCAATTGTCTCCAAGTTGTGTATCAATCTTATTAGGTCCAACTTTCAATCAATTGGTATTGGTTTTTATCTTTAATATTAACAATCAACCTTTCATCCAACCCCTCTTGCTTACATGCAAATGTAATATTTTTGTCAATGTCATGTATGAAATACATTAATTCAAAAAATATAGAAAAATATATCAAATTTATATTATCTATTATGTATTTACTTCAAAAAATTTATCTTCAAATATAAATGATGAAAAATAATATATTTTTGTCAAAATACTCATATTTATGAGATATATCACATACTAAAAGTTATGTAGTGACAATTTTACTAATACAAAATTATCTTCATTATTTAAAATGAAAATATAAATTTGATAAAAAAAAATATCAAACATATAAATTTATTGAAATCATGAAGAGGATAATGGTTCCTTATAGAAAGACAAGTAAATCTTCCAACAGGACTAACAGATAAAAATTGTTTTACCTCTAAATCATATATCTTATTTTCTCTCTTCTCACTTTTTCTCTCAAATTTCCCAAACAATTCTTTGTTAGCTAAAACTGAATAGGGAAAAGGGATTTTAAAATGTTTTTATGATTCAATTAGTGATTTAGGATTTTTAGATTAAAATAATAATATAATTATCTAATTTAAGTAATTTTTAATATATAATTAATATAAATTATTTTAGGGCTTCAAAATTATAGTAAATATTCATAAAATAGCCTATTTTATTTAAAAAGTTTTGGTAAAATTTATTTGTAAAATAGACACCTAACAATTCCAAAACCCTCAATTGTACTGACATGTGTCAATTTCTTAAGGATTTGCACCAGTGCTCAATTACAGAAAAATCATTATAATTAAAATATAATATTATCTATCCTATAATAATAAGAATAAGCCATCTCAATAGTAACCACTAGGTGGGCTCATGGTATCAGGTGCAAATAATGTGCAAAGAGGTTTAGGTTATCCATAAGGAGTAGCTTATAAAATGGCTACATAGAAGAAGGCACTGAGCTTATAGCCAAAGGTAAAATTATGCAACATCAAGATAGTAATTCTTCTGGGTCAAACTTTAGTGGTGAGAGGAGAAGGTAGAAGCCTTGATCCATGCCAAAAGAAAATTTTGGCCAAATAATAATAAGAATAAGCCATCTCAATAGTAACCACTAGGTGGGCTCATGATATTAGGTGAATGTGCAAAGAGGTTTAGGTTATCCATAAGGAGTAGCTTATAAAATGGCTACATAGAAGAAGGCACTGAGCTCATAGCCAAAGGTAAAATTATGCAACATCAAGATAGTAAGTCTTCTGGGTTAAACTTTAGTGGTGAGAGGAGAAGGTAGAAGCCTTGATCCATGCCAAGATACCTTGTTATGCCAAATGATAAGTAAACAACTTGTTAAAGCTCATCTTAAGGGTTTCAAGATTAACTAAAGTTTATCGAAGACAAGGATTTTGATTTTAAAGTACTCTAAGAATAGTTGAGCTTGTAGATTTTAATACAAAATATGGTATCATATATAGGTTTTAAGGTTTATTATAGCTTATCTAAGATTGACCAAATAATTTTAATACATTTTAAGAATAGTGAAAGTTATAAGTTTTAAAGCTACTTAAGATACAACCTACAGGTTTTAAAGTTGACTATATCTTGCTTAAGATTAATCTATCAATTCCATGGTAGTGTAAAATAGCTAAGTATATTAATTTCAAAGCTAGCTAAGTACAATCTATGGATTTTAAAGTTGATCATAACTTATGTAAGACTAGCCTATGATTTCAAGCTAGGTAATACAAAGATATATAAGCCTATTGATTTTAAGAGTATAGCTAGCTTATACTTATTGACCTTTATCTTGAGCATATGAACTTTGTTTAGTCTATAATACTGTCATAGCTAAGCTTGGTCATAATTTTACCACTCATTGTCTCCTCTCCTTAAAATATCTAATGTTAAGAAGAGGGAATTAGTTACCTTAAATGGGTTGTGAGAAGTATTACCCATAATGATTACATTTGTAAAAGAAGTTAGATCTAATTTATAAAGTTTAGGAATCAAAACAAACCAACTCCAACGTAAAGAGGCTAATGATGCCATAAAAACACCAATGGAGGGAAGACACCATTACACAAAGGCACTAATGTTAAGAAAGAGGAGTTAAAAGAGATTTAAACTTTTGAGTTATAGGTATGAAGGATTAAGCATGGATATAGATTGAGTTAGGTAGTTATTTTCTTAAGAAATCAAGTGTAAATGGATCTTGAGTTGATAACCATTAATCTTGAAATTAAAACTAAATATTATACAAGATAATTGAGAGAAATTAGACAATACACTTAATAATCTCCAACTTAGAGTTTGAATTTTTTTTAGGTAGTTACTTAATAATTATGTCGGAACAAGTCTCTACATGGCACCATCTTTTATTAGCCATTATGAGTGAAAAAATAATCTTATATAGCATCTACGATCTTAAAATCTATGATGTAATTATGAGTCTAAGGAAGGTGCTGCCATAGTCCAATCAAGGAAACTCCCTTGAGCTATCATCAATTTGTAAGCCCTTAATCAATACCTTTAGACCTTAGGACAATTTTATAAATCCTGGTAAATTGCTGCTAATGATATTATAAGTCCAATATAGACATCTCCTCCATATGCTATAGAGTTATATAACCACAAAATCCTTTGTTTACGCTTAAGTTCCACATAAATCATTTCAAATTTGATTTTATGTTCTAAACCTAGCTAGTCTTAATCATGATCCTTCTTATGGCTTTGTCCCCATCATCCTTGATGTTTTAGACATAAACATTTATAGGTCAATTTTATGCAAGCATAAAGAGCATTATTTAATCAGGAGTATTCTTGGATATCATATTGAATATGTAATTAACCATAGGAACTTACCCTTACAGAAAACCTCAAATTCATATTAAAATACCCTTGGTTAGTTTCACTAGCTATTTAAGGAAAACGTCTCTAATAGATACACCTAGTTTGTCTTTAATGGTAGTACATAAACATTTTTCTCATTCGGTTCTTTTTTAGCCAACATATATTTTGCATGACATTGTCCAATTAGTCCCCTTCTTCCTCAAACAAGAGAATTTCACTATGAGAATAGTGAGACAATATTAACTCCATTGCTATTATTCCCCCATATTCAACTAGGCATAGTCTCCTAAGAGATTGTCAAACTCCCCCTATAGAAAGTTCTCTCTGTAAGCATTACATTCACAGCTTCTAATCATGATAGGTTTGTGTGGTTCCACTTAGTAGATGTGATAAAGTTTTAAGTTTTGTGATTTCAGATAACGTCCACAAATTTCTATTTCATATCACGGGGAATGGTTGCTCTAAGGGGGTGAATTTTTTGACATTAAAATTATGACTTATCATTGTCTTTTTTTTTTTTTTTTTTTTGTGTGGCCCCAAGTTGATCCACAAATATTCTTACAAAAGTTTTATCAATTCGACAGTTAGAATTCTAATATCCCAACTATGTTAGATTCATGTTGTTAAAATTCATGAGATAATATATTTTATTCACTAATAAGATGTTTTTCTAGGGTTAGCTACCATCAAACCACCATCATGCCATTATCAATGTCCTCTAGCAAGTTGCCTAAACCAACCCTAGCTTAAGCAGGTCAATCAATATAACATAGAGGTGAGATCATCTAGTTTTATTTTTGATCGAGGGACATTAATATTTTATTCTATTAATATAAGATCATGAAGTATTATCATTTCGTGTTGATTTATTTAACTTATAGTGCACAAGCCTTACTAGAATATTATTTCAACATGAGACCAATTGTGATGTTTATTTATTTATTTTTTTACTCAAGTTTGTTAGAGTAAGTTTGAAACTTCCATTACACCAAGTACTCAATTTATTTGATTGGCAAGCTTTTGAAAGGATTAGGACAAGTTTGAATAGATCATTGAATTCCATAAGGTTTTATTATTTTATAAGGTCAATATCAAAGTTAATTAAGCAAATTAACAATTTTTTTTTTTTAAAATATTTTTTATTTTTTGAAAAAAACTCATTGCTTTTGTAACATGCTTAGGCTTCGTTTAAGATGACTTTCTTACTGTTTTATAAAGCAATTTTTAAGTACACAACTTGTTGAAGAAACAGTAGCAAAAAACCTTCTCAAATGATGCCTTAGGTTTCGTTTGGGATAGCTTTTATAATGCTTTTAAAAACAGCTTTTAGTATAAAAATTTTTTGGTATTACTTGTTCCAAAGAAAACTTAGTCAAACAAGCTGGAATTGCCTTAGAAACAATTAGCCGAATTTTCAATGCCTTGTTTTGCCATTGGATGTAATAATTGCTCTTAGTAATCAGACTTGTTCATTCAAAATTGGTGTGTGCTGGCAACGCTTCACTTGATAGAATAGTCTCAAAGTCTTTTGATATATAACTAATACAAATAATTACAAATACATAATATATTGAAATACTTCTAATTTTTTATTTATTTTATTTTAAGTTAGGATTTCTTTGGGACGGTTTTGCTTTTTAAATTACAATTATATTTTCGTTTGACTACCGCTTTCTTGTTATTTATAATTTTTTTTTTTTAGAAATTTCTGTTATGGAAAGTTGATATTCACAAACTCCTTTATAAAATATTTTTGGATAAAAAAATACTCTTTAGAAATTTAAATTCAAGGTATGTTGTGAGAATAAATGACTAATTAAGTTAATATTTTTATTGGAAGGAGATATTTAAGTAACGGCGGAGATAATTCAGTCTGGGGGATTAATTATATTGACGGCCAAGATTGGCAGTTGACATATATTCATGTCCTATAATATATATAGGACATGAAACTGAAGAATATTAAATCTCACTAACAAGAAGTCTCAAATCGATGTAAGGCTTCGTTTGGGATGACTTTCTTATGATTTTTTAAAATAGTTTTTTAGTATAAAAATTAAAATTTTGATACTAGAAAGCTGCTTAAAGAAGCAGAAAAAAAGTCATCCCAAACGATGTCTAAAAGCTTGTTTGGGACGGCTTTCTTTTTACTTCTTAAAACAGTTTTTTAATATAAAATTTTTAATGTTTATGCTAAAAATTTACTTTAAGAATCAGTAAGAAAGTCATCTCAAACGAAGCTAAAGTTAATTAAATTTATTAAAAAAAAAAAAACCTGTAATAATTTAACGAAACAAAACATAAACAAGTCTTAAATCTCCGGAAATCATAAGAATCTCTCTTTTGGAGTAATCTCTATGTGAGTAATGCTCCTCTAAGGTAAGTAGACACTATATAAATAAATCTTCTCTCTCTCTCTCTCTCTCTCTCTCTCTCTCTCTCTCTCTCTCTCTCTCTCTCTCTCTCAAGTTTCTCAGGAACTATTGGCTATATATAGGGGTGTCAATTCGGGTCAATGAGTCGGGTTTGAGTCGAACCCGAAACTGACCCGACACTGTTCGGGTCAACCCGAACTCGGCCCTCTTTTAAAAACGGGTCATGTTTCCGGACCCGAACCCGACCCGATTCGGGTCCGGGTCAACCCGACCTGACATGAATGACCCGAAGTTGACCTAAAATTGCTAGTTTTCGGGTCAAAATCGGGTCAATCTTTAATTTTTTGGGTCAAAATCGAGTCAAAAACGGGTCAATCTCGGGTTTCGGAGTCAAATAGGAGTTTTCGTGTCAATTTCGGATCATTTTCGGGTCAATTTCGAGTTGCTGGGTCAACCCGACCCGATTTTTAAAACGTGTTGATTTGTTGAATCGGGTCCGGGTTGACCCTAACCCGGATTTTTCCGGATCGAGTTCGGGTCATATTTCGGGTCGTGTCAAAAATTGACACCCCTTGCTATATATAACTCTTAAGCATGCCTTCACTCCTCTTTTCTTATTTTTCTTTTTTCTTTTATTTACAAAGTTAGAAGGTGGTGAGATTTTGAAAAAAAAAAATATTCAAATGTTTATTTGGGGCTGATAAAAATTTATAATAAAATTTTGTATTGAAAAACATAATTCAAATTAATTTATATTTTTCTCTAAAGCCATCATTTTTTTTTCATATTAATTTTAAGATTAAAAGATCCTATGTCATGATTTCATAGGAATATTTGGCTTTATGTCCCTCATGATGCATATATTTGGATAAATATGCTCTTTATATTTAATTTGAAGAAATATCCCTTTTGGTCATATTTGGCTGAAAGTAGCCTTATTTATTATTATGAGAGACAGATCCTCATATTTATGTGAAATTTTGATTAATAAGACTACAGTTCGAATTTTCGTCTTTAGGGTTTTCTTCAGCAGTCTAAGAGCTTGTTTGATCTCTCTTGCCACACTACTCTCTGGCAGGTCCTCTTAGATTTCGTTTGGGACGATTTTTTAATGGTTTCTAAAACAACTTTTTAGTACAAAAATTTTCTAGTTAAAAAAACTTTTTGTGCTAGCAAGCTACTTTTGAAAGCAATAAAAAAGCCGTCACAAACAAAACTAAATTAGGAACTTATGTTCGAAATCAAACTTCAAACAAGTGTGAAAAAGATTATACAAATAATATGAGATTTGAACTAACATATTAACAGTAGTCAACCCAATACCCTCACCGCAGATCACATCGCCAATCCTTCCTCAATTTATTGATGCCAAATGTCACAAACACTATCACAATGAGCCGGCTTGGGCTCGGCTTGATAAATAGTTTGTGTGTCGAGCTCGACGAGCTAATAAATCAAGTTTGAGCCCAAATCAGATTAATTAATCAAACTTAAACTAATATCAGAGGTAACTCAAGCTCTACCAGACTACTTTGAACAATTATTAAGTCAGGTGGCCTGACATAGCTCTACGTTCGGATGCCAATAATATGTCGCAACATGGTCTTACTCAATACCGCATGGCCCGACGACTTGGCCCGAGATTGCTATGTTCGCGTATTGCTCGGTATTGCTAGGTATTGCTTGACAATAATGAAAAATATCGCTCTGTGAAGACCAATACCGAGAAAAACTAGGTATTGCTCGGTATTTCTCGGTATTGCTCGGTATTGGTCTTCACAGAATTGTATTTCTCGTTATTGCCGAGCAAAATCGACCAATACCAAGCAAATACCGGCAATACATAGCAACACGCGAACATAGCAATCCTGTCTCCGTTCCAGGTCGGGTTTGTCGGGCTGCGCGGTAAATAGTGAGAACACGTGGCACTATTTTACTGGCATTCGAACGTAGAGCTACGTCAGGTGACCGGACCAAATAAAAGTTACGACTACTTTACCGACTAATTCGGCTCACTAGTAACAACTACACCCTCTGATGCTCCCAGATTCTCCAACTCATTCAAAGCCAACTGTCTTGACAACTTCCTGGATTGTTGAGCTATCTGCCCAGCCAAAGCAAAACTACACTATAAAATCTTATTCATCAAAACCTAACAGCTGTATTGTCCTCCATCAACAGCAGACAAATTCAAAACATGAGAGAAATTGTGCAGTTTATTATTATTTTTCTCCAAATTTGTTGGAGCAGTAAGACTGAAAGTTGTATTACACGAAGTACTTCTCAATTTATTAGCCTGGCAAGATTTTGGAAGGATTTGGACGAGTTTGTTTATATTATGGAATTCCATAAGGTTCTTTTGAATAATATATTACTTTATAGGGTTGGTATCAGAGTTAATTGAGCAATTTTGCTGTCTGATTCACAAAATACAAAAGAAAAAAAGAATCTCACAGTGCCTGTGTAGCATGTTAAGTCAAATGCAAGGACTTGCGTTAGAAACAAATAGCCCAGTTTTCCATGACTTGTTTTGACAAGGAAATTTTTCGTTATGGTGTGAATACTTTATAGGAGGGTGGTTATTTTAAGTCTCTTGTAATCAGACTGGTTAATTCATTCAACATTGATGAGAGTTGGCAACCATTCACTTGGTTGGACAGTTCGAGAGAATATTGGATATTTGTAGACGTGGAAGAACATTGTCACTTCCCACTTCCACCATCAGAATGGCAACATCTGATCACCACCATCCAATCGCCATGTTTGGACCACCACAGTCCGACCACAAATGTTGAATCACCGACATCTGATAACCACCATTCAAACACCAAAGTTTGACACCACAATCAGACCATCGACGTGCAACCATTACCATCGGATCTCCGCTCTCTAAACACTATTACACAACTAAGATCCTCCCACCACCATCATAATACCATGACCCTCCGACCACTATTGTCTAACTACAATCCCTCAACCACCTTCATCTGAATATCATCCATTGAATACCATCAAATGATTACAGTCCTCCAATCATTGCCACTGATTTCATCTCTTGATCGCCATTGCCCGACTAAAACCTTCATATCATAGTTGCCCGTCTACAGTTATACAACCAACATCTCCTTATTACAACCCTCCAACCATCATCTCCTGACTACTATCATTTGACCACCATCACTCAATTATGATCTTCCAACCAACATCACCCAACAATGGTCCTTAGCAACCATCACCCGACTACAATCATTTGACCATCATTAACTACCTATAGTTCATTGACCACCATTTTTTTTACTATGGTCCTTTGATCACCATCATCCAACTACATCTCTCACCCACTATGGCACAACTATAGTCTTCCGACCATCCCCCAAATACAGTTCTCCAACCACTATCAGATGACTACAATCCCTACACAAATGTTGCCCAATCATGATCCCTCAAACATTGTTGTCTAACTATAGTCCCTTGATCATCGTCTCCTAATTATTATTATGTTAGTTTGTGTGGAATTTGATTGTGATGACCAATCGAGTTGTATTATTATCACGGATCTCAACTCAGTTTGTTGTGCTTGTTGAGAAGCTGCGGGTGATTTGCACCTTAATTTTTTTTTCATACAACGCCCCATCATTGTTTACCTACTGCATTGTTCGTTGGACAATTTTCTACAAAATCAAAAGAGAGCACAGTGTTGCAGCACTATATATTCAATGCTACAGTGCCGTTAGACAAATGAAATAATAAAGGTGAGAGTGTCGTAGGGCTCCAAACTGGCACCACAATGATACAGGGCCAGTTGGGCAGTTTCTATTTCTTGTTTTTCTCAAGGGTGGTGTCCTTGGTGATTGTATTTTAACTCTTTATTTGTTCCAAGTGTATAACGGTGTAAGAGTGAAGGGTAGCAAGGAAAGAGCGAGAGAGAAGAGAGCTCTGTACAAATTTCCCCAGATCTTTGTAGTGGATTTCTTGGTGTGGTGTGACTTCGTAAAATTTTTCCTGATTTCAGGCTTCTCCACGTTAAATTCAGGGTGTCATTTACTTTCTTATTTGTTTTGTTGTGTGGCTTCCTTCCATCCCCAACATATCACCCAACTCAGTCTCCCAAACAACATCACATCAACATGATCTCCTAACCAAAATTGCACAACCATGGTCTCCTTCCCACCACATGTAACCACAGACTCCAACCCATAGTCATGTGAGTACGGTCTCCTGACATTACTTGATCAGGATGATCTATTATAACTATTGACTGACTATAATCTCCCGGCCATTGTTACCTGACTATGATCTCTCACAAACTTCCAAGCATACTTACCCATTAAAACAAATAAAAAGCATAATTCTGTATTATGAAGCATATAAAATCAATATTTTCATATAAATTGTATTAGCTCATACCAAAAAGATAATATCATGAATTATTATAATAATATTTATAATTTAATTTAGATGAATAAATTTGATAAATTATTATATATGATAGTTATAATATGATATATTTGAAAAAAAATTAATACATATTAAATTTGAAATAAGTAGATTGTCATGATTTGCTATCATATTATCATTATTGATACGTCACATAGAAACCACCATAATTGGGAACAAATATGGAAGCAAATTGATGGATGGACTTACAAAATTTAGCTCAAAATCATCCCAACTCCAATTTCATCAAACTTGTATTCAAACTAATATGCATGAAAAACAAATCTAATGACACCAAAACTGATCAAATCCGAGTCCGAATAAGCCTAGAGCAAGCACTCAAAGCATTTTTGGAACCTTTGGATATTAATTAGAGAACCAACTAACCTACAAATTTGGAATGCATATAATCAAATCAAGCATCTCAATGAGGAGAATCCAACCAACCTAAAATAGCTTAAGTTTGGTGTCATGAAGACATCGCAAATATTGATCAAATGATTTATGATCAAGAAAATTAATACGGATAGTCTAATGGATTGTTCCATGTTTTTACTATAATTATGGAGCATGCTAATCTTAAAATCTATAAATCATACCCGTCTGTACATAAGTAGCCCTTGGTTTGAGATTCTAGTGAGATAAAAATGTCAAGAATCCAAATCTCCACTTGAGTGTCATTACCCAACTAATGATATCAGATCACTACTCAATCACCACCACTTGATAGTTTCCATCATCAGCACCCCACAACTATCTTTGTTTAACCATCATTCCACCATTATTAGACCACTATCACTTAGCCACCACCATCAAACCACAATCACCTGACCACCATCATCGAAACACCCTCATCACCTAATCAATGCTATTTGACTACCAATGCTCAATCACCATTGTTGACCGTTGCCACCTAACCTGGTCATTAGACCACCACCATCACAGTATATCACCACCACCATCAGACTGCCATCGCTAAGCCATTATCACATATTGTCGGCACCCAATCAAAATTAATTGATTATTGTCATTATCAGATAATCACATTAGATCATCATCACATGACTAATAGCGTTTGGCTTCCATCCCTTGGCCTAAGCCATCCAAACACATCTCATCATCAATCAACTATGAAAAATATTTTCCACTAACCATTCATACTCTTATAATATCATCTTCTCTAAGTAGGAGGATGAGAAAATCATTATGATCAACGCTCATGTAGTGAAATTATTTAATTTCTCTATTTCCAAGTTTTTCATGCTAAAACTATATTTTCACCCCTATTTTTTATTTATATGTTTTTGTATGGGATCTTCGCTCAAAGATAGAATGCAAAACATTCTCTCTATTATCATAAATTTTTTTATCATATAATATTTTGTCACCATTTGTGGCCGGTAACCAATCCCACCATTATAAGTCTTATAAACACTTGTTAGATGATGAACAAGTGTAATAATTATCACAACGGAGCCTCTTTCTCCATCACTTGTCATTCCAAGGACTAATCTTTGCCTCTTTCTACTCTAACATGTGTAACCCTACTCATGAACGTATATCATATCTATCCCTAGAAGAATCTATTCGTAAGATGGGAGTCATAGAATAAAAATGTTCATCTCCTGTAAGGGATTCAGTAGCCAACGTCAATAAAATGTGGAAGGACCTCTTCCCTTAAGATCAACTGCTAGTGGGTTTGTTTAGCTTAAAACTATCTATATAGAACCACCATGCCATCGAACAAGGACTCCTAACATACTGCGCCAAGTTGTTAATCTTATCAACGCAGCTAACTAAATCCTAGGAGTAGATCTGTAGCTATCAAGAGGGGTCCTTCTCATCTTGGGTCTTTCTATTCATCATTGATGTGAGTCCACACCTATGTTGACCTGATCTATCATATAAAAGCATAAATCTTCGACAATGAAGCCATTAATGCCCATCCATAGTAATTTGAATAGCCCATAGGCAACTAAATTTCCAATAAATCAGCTCACAGCGAATAACCAATGCATAATAACTAGTAATATAGAAGCTTCACTCGAATGACCCAACACAGTGTTCAGCTAAGACAGGAACTTGTTCATCAAACGTTGGCTGCGCAAGCACATCTTGAAGCCTTGACCAAATCACCATAAACCATTCTAGTAGCAGAAATACCAAAATATTAAGACAATACAACTTCCGACTTCCGACTGCTACGAACGCTAACACTTAAAATAAGAAGAAAATTAAAATCCATGATGACGATAGTGACTACAAATATATATATATGCATACTTGGTATGAGCCCTTAAACGGTATTAGTGTTGACCATAAATTTGAGCAGAATCGTACTGACCGCCATATCCTGGCTGTGGAGAGACGCTCTTAGCATAACCAACTGGAGCACCAGGAACACCATAACCACCTGGTTGTTGAGGCATCGACTGATCATAATAACCTGATGGATTGGCTGGAGGCTGAGAATAGCCAAGCTGGTTGCTAATAGGTTGCTGAGCGGAATAACCGGAGTTGGGTGCATTTCCTATATATGCTGCATCCGGCGTAGCCCCCTGGTACCCATAGTTCACATTGCTTTGAGCGGTCTGATCATAACTTGGCTGAGAGGAAGGGTACTGACTGTAACCACTAGACTGAGGAACAGATTGACCATATGGAGCAGGCACTGCTTGTCCACCTTGGCCATATACTGGAGCAGGTTGTTGAGGATAACCACCAGACGGCGGCGGCTGCTGCGAGTATCCATTGGCAGTTGCATAGGTCTGAGGGTAAGGAGCCTGTTGTGTTGGAGCATTTGAAGTGTATGGATATGGCTGTTGCGCTGGTGGAGCACCTTGATACATCAGTTCTTCGGGCTGGGATGGTCGAGCTGGAGCTGGGGCATATGAAGGAGGAAGCTCACTATATGCCGGCTTGCCGTAAGGTATGGATGATTGTTGTCCATACATTCCAGGCTGTGAGCCAATGGACTGCTGCTGACCGTACATTTGCGGGCCAGGTGGCTGGTTGTCATAGGTGGGTTCATTATAGCCATATCCATATTTCTGCTGTGCAGGTGGAGGCTGAGTAAAGGGTGCTGAATTTCCATAAACATCTGAAGATTGCGACTGCGCATAGTTGTAGTTCATAGGAGCTGGTGTTGAAGCTGGAACAGAACCAGGCAATGGATTTGATGGTTGGTTGTTACGGACAAATCCACCTTGGTTATAGTAATCGTAGCCACCTGGCTGTTGAGGGGTAGTCTGCATAGGACCAGCTGGAGGCCTTTGTTGATCCCAGCTTGCGCCATATGCACCTCTTGTAGGAGGTTCCTGAGAATAGCCATTGTAGGTTTGAGGATATTGAGTTGTCTGAGGCGGATACATACCTATCTGCTGATGATTATAGCCAACTGTCTGCTGAGCTGGTGCTGTCGGGGTATGACTCCATTGAGTTACGGGAGCAGGCCCATGGGGCGGATGGGTTGTGCTGGAGTGTGATGATTGTCGTACGGGAGGCTACAGGCAGAAGAAAACAGTCATTATGATAATTCAAAGAACCTAAGTGTTCAAAGGATTCCAAATATATTTGAGGATCCAATAAATAACATCTGGGTCTAAATCCAGATGACAAGGAAAAGTCTATAAATCTGAAGTAATAACACATACAAATAAGAAGAACACAGAAGATTGATCAAAATTAAAGGGAGAAAGGAAATACATGTACAAGAAATATGAAACATAACATGGCATCAGCAATAAGTAAAACAGAAACATAAACAGATACGCGCAGGGTCGGTTCTATATCCAATAAAAATAAATGATATTAAATGATCACTAGAGCTTAATTATCAGATAGAATGGAAGCCCGAGTAGATTTATATAAAGGATAGATCAAAAAAAAATTTGAATCATTAAGTACTTGTGACATTAGAACTTGCTGATTGCACTCCAAAAAAAAAAAAAGCCCTAATACTTGACAGCAGGACAAGCATGAAACAAGGTTATGAAACTGACGAGAATGAGAAACGACCTTTTAAACATTCAATCATGGAGGATCAAGAATTGTATGCTAACTTTGTTTCTAGGTAAACAAAAAGCACTTTAGTTATTCATCAACTGGCAGGATTTCAAATTGAAGCTTTACACCATCAGCAGGACTTACAATGCTCTGAGGGCAGGTTCTCACAAGCTGTAGGGTGTACCATGCCTCAAGAATCAATTTAGAACAATGCATTTGCACTCTGAATACATAAGCCAAAAGAAACCGGTGAAAATAATCAGAAGCTGATTGCATAAACAACCTCTAACAGTTTTCTTTTTTATTCTCCCTTTCAAATTGAGCAGCGACGATGATGCATGACCGCCAGAGATAAAAATCTACATCAAATAGAATTGATGGCTTGATACGTTCAAACAAATATAAGACAGTGCTGCTATAGGATCTCAGATAATATTAAAGTTGCAGTGATATTTATCAAAATGGGCTTAAAAAGAATTACTGAGAAAGAGCCAATAAGATCAGGATTTCAGTAGAGATCTAATTAATGAAGTCCTTAAAGTTCTTGGATATCCACAATCCCTAGAAAAGTAAAGCTTTTAATGGGACTACTACATATTTCAAAAAAATTCTAAACAATAACTAAATTCATGTTATTTCATCAATAGCACATGGTTTCGGTTGACAAAAGCAAAATTTTAGGCATGAATCATAAAAATCTTGAAAAAAGAACAATCAAATGGCAGAAACAAATTGTCCTCTTCCAAAAAATTATCTCGCAACTCAAATGGTAGGTATTCGATGACAAAAAATAATCAATGTCCCCATGAAGTTGTGGGAGTACCCAAAAAAAAAAAACCACTTGCTAAAAACAATCACATTACTAACAAAGCACGTAGATTACAGGTGAAGAAATTAACACTCCGTGATCTGAAAAATCAAAATTTTCCCTCTACTATAGGTCAAGGACATGTATATTCATAGTGATATTAAATACAATATACCCCAAACAGGAATGCATAGGCTACCAGAAAACATGTTCGTATTAGACACATGATGCACGCAATCGACTGCCAGACTACTAAGTAATGCTGAGCCTGGCATCATACTTTTAAATGATCATGAATTTTGATTCCAAGTCTAAAAGCAATCTTACCAACATGATAAGGATTAAAAGTTGAAGCCCTTCTTTTGTTGATCAGAGTGAAGTTCTATTGCTACACCAAGATACCAACGTTGATTTCATGAGAAAGGTATAGCCAGATCTGCAGGGTGAAAGCCAACCAACCCCAAGTTGGAATTTTCAGCAAAAATAAGCCAACGTAACCGCCAATAAGTTTAATGTGGACCATGAAAGACTGGGGCAAAATGATTTTAATTTTAAATCCAATTATAAAAACAAGATTTAATTGTCAAGTACATGGAATTATTGAAGGTGGCCATAAAACACATGATTTATTGCTAGGAAGAATTTCAAAAAAATAATGGAAACATATTCTTATAGCTAAAATGCATACAGTTTATTTAGTAGTCTGTAAACAAACAACAAACAGCATAAAGCAGGAATTCTTAGAAACAACAAACCAACATTATTTGCAGAAATTCCCTACCACTGATTTCAATAACCTCAAACTGTAGAACAAAAAGAAAGAAACGTAGCATGAATATCTTGATCTTGTCACCGAATTATAATGGCTGCGTCTCCATCCTTGTAAAATGCAAGGGAAAATATGGCCTTCATCCCGGATAAAATATAATCAGAATGCCCTTCTCTTAAAAAAACAAAACAAAACACAATTATGACCTAAATGCCTTTCTTAATACATAGTAAATATTTCCTATGTTTCTTCAAATACAAGTATAAGACAATTCATTCATATGCACAAGTCCTAAAAATTGATTGTACAAAATGCTAAGGATATGATGGACTGGCTAAGCCGATCAAAAGGGGGGCAGGTCTAGCTGGTGAGGCAAAAAAGCCATGTGGACCCTACTAGTGTGGGCGGCGGGAGAGGAGAGAGGGGGGCTCAAAGGGGATTAATTCTACCTTTAATTACTTACTATAGAAAATCAAAATTGGGAAGAAATTAGGAATGTTTATTTAGGGAAAAAGAGTTAATTTGAATTCATATTTAAGAATGAATTATGGGGGTTTAATTAGGAAAAGATGGCTGATTTGCATTCAAATTTGGGAGAAAATTATGAAGGTTTATTTAGGATTAATTAAGTTTTATATTTCATTATGTGATTATATGTTTTGCAGTAATTTTCTTTAGAGTTGTTCCTAACAGCGCCTAGGGTTTGTGGAGAGTAAATCTACCTCTCAAATAGTATATTAACTTGTCGTATCTTGATTTGTTTTGCTGATATAAAAAGAATTAGCCCATAATCTCATTCTTTCTTGCTAATTTCTACTGTGTTTTCTCTTCATTATTGCTATTTTTTTAGCTATGTGAAAATCAAATTCATATCAAAATAGTATCAAAGCACCTTTTTTTTGACCTATGATGGCTAAGAAGGTTGATGCATTGGAGAGGCTTGATGGGGAAGTTAAAAATCTGAATTCAGAGAGCAAATTTCAGTAATTGAGGACAATTTTTTTAATAGGGATGAAGAGGGAGGTTCAGGAGGTGAAATTTTGGAGAAAGAAGAGGAGATGCCACCTTTGAAGCCACTTCCAAGAGAGCAACATGTGAAGGGTATGAGTGGCAAAGAAATTGGGATGGTGAATAGCGAAGAGCTAATTTGGGGGAGAGGGAAATATGAAGGGATCACAACACCCACTACACTGGAGGATGAAGAAGCTGTTGGAGCCATGGTGATCCTAGGGTGAGAAGATGCTCACGGGTGGATTTATCGGGTGGAGCAATATTTTGCTGTAAATGGGTTGATAGAAGATGAAAAATTCATTGCAGCCGCTCTATTTCTCGAGGGGAAGGTTCTAAACTAGTACCGATGGAGAGACTTGTGATATCTGATCCGATCATGGAGCGAGTTCAAAGACTGTCTACTAGAATGTTCTCGAACCAGTCGGGAAGGACTTCTATGAACAGTTGTTTGCTCTGGTGCAGGAGGGGTGATAGAGTGCCGAGAGAAGTTCAAGAAAATTCTAAAGCAGATTGGGAAGGTTATTAGAGATTGTGTTATAGGGGAACTTTATAGAGGGGGCACAAGCTTGATATTCTAGCAACTATTCGAATACTAAGACCATGTGGCATAGATGAGGCTATGGAGATAGCCCAGCTGGTGGTGGATAACAACTCCTTAAAGAGTAATCGTAGCAAACAACTCGGGAGTATCCTACCGCAAGACCACTATATTTCTGGTACCAAAGGTGCAGACAATATATATTTAGAAGGAAGCCCCGAGGGATAAATGCCAAGGAGAATGACTAAGGAGGAAATCAAGAGGCTGACTGAGATACTTTAGATGTGATGAGAAGTTCGCTCCAGGCCACCGTTGTAAGGACCGTTCGTTACAAGTCTTAATAGTCTGCGATGAAGAGGAAGATGCAATAGAGGAGAAAGATGCTCACCCGCACTTAGATGCTATAGAGGTATCCCTTAAATCAATGGTCGAGTTGAAGCCGAACCACACCATGAAGGTTAAGGAGAAAATCGGACATCAGAAGGTGGTAGTACTAGTAGATAGTAGAGCTACCCACAAATTCATTTCCAACAGGATGGTGGATCAGTTGGAACTGAAATTAGTGGACATGGGGAGCTTTGGGGTTATGTTGGGAACATGAAAAGTATAGAGAAAAGGAATTTGTTAAGGGTGATCCTAAACCTTCCAAATGTTCAGGTATTGGAAGACTTTCTGTCATTGGATTTGGGGAGCATAGATGTGATACTGAAAATGAAGTGGCTACAAAAGTTGGGGAATACCAAGATTGATTGGAAGGCTCTAACAATGGAGTTCAAGGTTGAGGGGAGGAGAGTGATTATTATAAGGGATCCTAGCTTGTCCAAAATTATGATTTCACTCAAAATCATTATGAGGGCAATCCAAGGTGAAGGAGTGGAATTCTTGGTGGAGCACAAGATTTGATAGGAGAATAGGATGGGGAGAAGAAAGAGCACCAGATATAGTTTAACCACTACTACAGCAGTATCGAAAGGCGTTCCAACCAGTTCAAGGGTTGCTTCCTCCACGGGAACATGAGTATGTTATCATCTTGAAGGAAGGAGACTCACCTGTTAGTGTTCATCTATACCATTATCCCTAAATCCAAAAAGATGAGATCGAAAGATTAATCAGAAAAATGTTAGAGGCAAGAATCATTCGACCCAATGTCAGTATATTTTCTAAGCCAATGCTGTTAGTGAAAAAAAATGTAGTTAGAGATTTGGCATCAACTATCGAGCGTTGACTAATGAAACTATGTCAGACAAGTTTTCTATTCAAATGATTGATGAGTTGCTAAATGAGCTTTATAGAGCGGTGCTTTTCTTGAAAATTGATCTAAAGTCATGGTACCATTAAATCCGAATAAAACCCAAGGATGTTCCCAAGGCAGCATTTAGTACTCATAAGGGACACCAAGTTTTTAGTGATGTCCTTTGGCCTCACTAATGCTCCAGCTACTTTCCAGTCCCTGATGAACAGGATATACCAATCATATTTGTGGAGGTTTGTGTCAGTCCTTTTTTATGATATTTTGATTTTGAGTAGGATTGAGGAGTACTTAAAACACTTGGGATTTGTGTTATCCACTCCGTGGGACCACCACTTGTTTGCCAATCTAAATAAGTGCTCATTTTCCCAGCCTAGAGTGGAGTTTTGGGGCACGTGGCATCACAGGAAGGAGTAGAAACTGACCAAAGCAAAATCGAGGCCATGTCGAGGTGACCAATCGCCAAGAGCTTGAGGGAGTTGAGAGGGTTCTTGGGGCTTAAATGCTACTACAAAAAATTCGTGAAGGGATACAGTTTTATAGCCTAGCCTTTGACCGAACAGGTAAAGAAGAATAATTTTAATTAGGACAAAGCAGCTACCAAGGCCTTGAAGGAGTTGAAGAAAGTGATGACCGGCATGCTAGTGTTAGCCATGCCCGACTTCAGCCAGCCTTTTGTGGTGGAGATGGATGCTTCGGGATATAGGCTATGAGTTGTACTTATGCAAACCAAAGACTAGTGGCTTACTTCAGTCAGGTATTGACTGCCAGCGTAAGGTTCAAGTCAATCTACGATAGAGAGCTAATAGTGATTGTGTTGGCCATCTAGAAGTGGCGACCCTACCTGTTGGGGTGACACTTCATTATCATGATTGATCAAAGAAGCTTAAGATTTCTTATGGAGCAAAGGATAGTTACATAGGAGCATTAGAGGTGGCTTTCGAAGTTGCTGGGTTATGAATTCGAGATCCAATATCGACTAGGGATGAACAAGATCGCAAATGAGTTATCCAGGTGTATAGGGGAGCCCCACATGATGGCACTATCTATTCCCTTAGTTGTGGACTGGGAGGCATTGAGAAGGGAAAGTCAGCAAGATGAAAGATTTGAGAAAATCATGAGAGAATTATTGGGAAACAAGGATAGTCATCCAGGCTATACCTCAGCCGATCAAAGACTATTATACCAGGGACAATGGTGATACCAAGGGCGTCGCCATACGTACCCCTCTTCCTGCGGGAGTTTCACGCTAGTGCCATAGAAGAGCATTAGGGGTACATAATACCTATCATAGGCTAACAACATAATTGTATTAGGTTGGAATGCAGAAAGATGAGGAGATGATGGCCAGCTGCGATATCTATTAGAAGTGCAAATATATCGTAATGGCTTCGAAAGAACTTCCGTAACCTCTAGCTCTGCCCGAGGTGTGAAAAGAAATAACCCTGGATTTAATTGTAGGTTTGTCCAAATAGGATTGGTTTTCGGTGATTTTGGTAATAGTTGATAGGCTGAGCAAGTATGCTCACTTCATTTCCCTGTGACACCCGCACAGGGCGATTTCAATGGCAGCATCATTTATTCGAGAAGTAGTCCACCTAAATGGAATTCTGAAGTCCATAGTATCATATAGTGACAATGTGTTCCAGAGCCATTTCAAGAGAGAGCTATTTAGAATGCAAGAGTCTGTTTTGAAGAGAAGTACAATATATCATTCACAGACTTATGGGCAAACCGAGGTGGTGAACAGGGGTGTGAAGACTTATTTGAGATATTTTGTGCCAGAAACACCCAAGACTTGGATAAAGTAGTTACCTTGGGTCGAGTACTAGTACAATACATCCTATCATAGTGAAGCCAGACTACACCCTTCAAAATCTTTTATGGTAGAAACCCTCCTCACCCGGTATACTACGGGACCAAGAGCACTCTGGTTTCATCAATGGAACAAAAGTTGGAGGAACAGGATATTGGGAGAGCTAAAGGGGCACCTACTAAAGGCACAACAAATTATGAAGAAGCAAACTGATGGCCATAGAAGAAATGTGCAGTTTGAGGTGAATGATATGGTGCATTTGAAGATTCAACCTTACAGACAAAAGACCTTAACTCGAAGAAAAAATGAAAAGTTATTTCCATGGTACTATGGGCCTTATGAGGTTGTGGAGAGGATTGGTGTCGTTTACCCCCTACTTCCAACATACACCAAGTATTCCATGTGCCCCGCGAGGAAAGTTATTGGCGACCAAAGTCCGTCAGTGAATATGTTGATGACTTTGATAGAAGAAATGGAGATGATCCTGGAGCCAATGGAAGTGTGAGGAGTTCGCTCAACAACCGGAGCTAGAGAAGTGCTAATCAAGTGGAAGGATCTGCCCGACTATGAAGCAACATGGGAACCATATCGGATGATTCAATAGCAGTTTTCTTCATTCCACCTTGAGGACAAGATGACTCTCTGAGAGGGGAGTATTCATGCATTCAAATGTTTATTTTTTTATGTTATTGTAATTTTTAAGCTTTATTTTTTTATTTACCCAATGATGGAAGGCAACTGATGAGAATGTGTGGTTTTGGTGCTATTGGGCATGTTTTTTTTTCATTGGTGTGCTAGCTACTTTGGGTCTTTGTGCTTGGGCAGCTTGGGTTTGTTAGTAGGCAGCTAAGCTGCTACTTAGCCTTTTTGGTTGTTCGGTTTCGCACCATGCTTTCTCGATTCCCCTTGCTGGCTGTTCGATTCTTGCTCTTGGTTGTCCCGGTTCCCCTTGCTGTGGTTGTTCGGGTATGTGACCAGCCGTGCCTTTTGCTCCTTTTTCCCTCCTTTTGATTGATTGTGGTGGACGGCTGAACATGGTTGTTGACCTCCATTTTCTATCCTATTTATAGAAGAGTTTTGGGCTGTTTTAAGAAGTTTTGGCAAATTAAAAACTAAGTAAACCCTGAGGGTTCCTTCCCTAGCTTGAGAGCTACTTCTTCACTTCTTGTTGCTTCTTCCAAGTCTCCTAATCCCTTTCTTCTCTCTACAAGTTTACACCTCATTGTATCCTTCTTCTAAAAAAACTTGAGAGTGGTGTTGGTTAGCAAGCTTTGTTGGAGTTTGCCAGAGGAGTTGTTACAAACGTTTGATTAGATCAATGTAGCTGTGGTGGACCACTGGTTTGCATGTCCTTGAGCATTCAATTTACCTATTTTATCGATACATGTGAGGTGAACACTAGTTGGTTGTTCTGAGAATAGTTTGTTTTGATTTTCTATCTTCTTTTAAAATAATTTCAATTTGTTTAATGTTATATGGTGATTTGGCTTACTAAGGTTTGAATCGAGTTGTGTTCTACTTTCATAAGTGTTTTTCTTTTGACTTTTAATCTTGCTAGTCCCATCAATTTGGTATCAGAGCACTAGTTTTCTGTGTGTGAGTCTTCCCTCTTAAAATAAAATGAATAATCCAAACAATCAAGGGGTTTGGCAACAAATGATGCAACAGTTAGCTAACTTATAACAACAATTGAACGATATGGCTAACACTTTGGCTAACTTAAATGAGAACCATGCTCCAATTTCTGAAAGTGAAGATGAAATTCCTAGGAACCAAAATAGGCAAAACAGACAATGAGATTATGGGATTAAAATCAATGTAAAAGAATTTGAAGGTAAGCTACATCCGGAACAATTTCTTGAATGGATAGAAAAAAATGAATCAATTTTTTGAATGGAAAGAAATCCCAAAAATCAGAAAAGTTAGGTTTGCTAGCTTAAAACTAACAGGTCACGCCTTAACGTGATAGAAAAATCTTCAAACAATAGAGTAAGAAGAGGAAAAGAAAAGATTCAAACTTGGGAAAGAATGAAAGAAAAAATATGGGGGGAAATTCTTGCCTTCTGATCATTCCTGAACTTTGTTTCAATAATTTAATAGTATTTGTCAAGGAACTCAATCTGTAGAAGAATACAATAAAACTTTCTACAAACTTCAATCAAGAAATGATTTGGATGAATCTGAAGAACGAACCATAACTCGATACATTAATGGACTAAAATGGGTTATTCATGATCAATTGAACTTACATCATGTTATTAAACTTGATGAAGCTTATCGAATGACGCTTAAAATTGAAAAACAACATCAAAGAGGCTCTAATAAGACATTTGAAACAACTAAACTTCGACAACCTAGTGGGATCAAAATCAAGTCTTCACAAACTTCTTTTGGCGCATCTTCTTCAAATCCTAATTTACGAACAAAACCTAATGAAACTCAAACCGTTGATAAGGGAAAGGGTGTGATAGGACAAAAGCCAATAGGACCTTGTTACAAGTGTGGCTTATATGGGCACCTTGTAGGAAGAATAACCCTCCTAGGACCAATTATATAGAGAAAGAGGATGACTTAGAAAATGAGGAGGAAGTTGGATCTGAACCAAAAAATGAGATTGAGTTAGAGCGAATTGATGTTGAAGGATATCAAGGGGACCAATTTTTGGTAATTCAAAGAGTTTTAACTACTAAAGTTGACACAAGGGACAAATGGCTTATGTGAAACATCTTCCGAACCGCTTGCACTGTTGCAGGTAAACTTTGTACCCTTATGATTGACGGTGGTGGCTCAGGAAACTTTGTATCTCAATTGATGGTAGACAAGCTTAAGTTAAAACCCAAGCCATTTGCAAAGCCCTACAAGATAGCCTGGTTTAAAGAAAGAGAGGTCCCAGTTACACAACAATGCATTGTTAATCTTTTAATTGGAAAATCCTATAAAGACCAAGAGGTGTGTGATATAACGCCCCTCGAAGAATGCCATATCTTACTTGATCGTCCCTGGCAATTTGATCACAAAACAATTCATAATGGGGAAAAAATACTTACTCTTTCACTCAAAACAACAAAGAATTCACTTTGTACCCCAAAAAAAATTTCTTGATCTTCTTGCCAAAAATGTCAAATCAACTTCAAAAGAAAACACTCCTGAATTACATCTCAATACAAATGATCTAAAGAATTTCTGAGATGGTCTATTTGGTGTTAGGAAAATAATCTAAACAAACGTTTGAAATTCCTATGGCAATACAACCTTTGATTGAAGAATATTCTGATATAACCCCTGATGAGTTACCAAAATCTTTGCCACCTATGAGAGATATTCAACACCACATCGACTTGATTCCTGGAGCAATTTTACCAAATCTCCATCACTATAGGATGGGTCCTACTGAACATGATGAATTACATAAACAAGTGATTGAACTTCTGGATAAAGGTCTTAAGGAAAGAATGAGTCCATGTGCTGTCCCAGCCTTGCTTACGCCCAAAAAAGACAGAACCTAGCAGATGTGTAGACAGTAGAGCCATAAATAAGATAACTATCAAATATAGGTTTCCTAATCCCAGATTGGATGATATGCTAGATATGATTAGTGGAGCTAAGGTCTTTTTCCAAAATTGATTTGCGAAGTGGGTATCACCAAATAAGGATTCGACCTGGTGATGAGTGGAAGACAACTTTCAAAATAAAAGAAGACTTGTATGAATGGTTAGTCATGCCTTTTGAATTATCGAATGTCACTAGCACTTTTATGGGGACTATAAATCATATCTTACGACCTTTCATTGGAAAATTCGTGGTAGTTTATTTTAACATCCTGATTTACAGTAAACACTTTGATGAACATTTTGAACATGTGGAACAAGTCTTACAAACCTTAAGAGAGCAACAATTGTACATCAATTTAAATAAATGTTCTTTCATGACGTAATATTTAACTTTTCTTGGATTTATTGTCTCTGCTAATGATATTAAGGTAGATCATATAAAAGTTGAAGCTATCCAAAGCTGGCCTATCCCTTAAAATATTAGTGAAGTTAGAGGGTTTCATGGTTTAGCAACCTTTTATCATAGATTCATGAAAAGCTTAAGTACTTTAATTGTTTCCATCACTAACTGTCTTAAAAAAAAAGGAATTTTTAAAAGAACATCTGAAGCTGAACAAACCTTTCAACTGATAAAAACAAAAATGAGTGAAGCTTCCATTCTTAACTTACTAGACTTTGATAAAAATTTTGAAGAGGATTGCGATGCATCCCATATTGGCATAGGAGTTGTTCTTACTCAAGAAGGTCGACCCATTGCTTACTTTAACGAAAAATTAAATGATTCTCGATCTCGATATTCAACTTATGATGTGGAATTTTATGCAATTGTCCAAGCCCTAAAATTTTGGAGATGCTACTTTATTCAAAGGGAATTTGTTTTAAACACTGATCACGAAGCACTTCGATTTTTAGGATCTCAAAAGAACTAAAGTAAAAGACATGCCAAGTGGGCATCGTTCCTACACATTTCATTTAAAACACAAAGTTGGAGTAGTGAATAAGATTGATGATGTTTTAAGTAGGCAAACTCATCTTTTGGTAACCCTTTACCCAAACATAACTCCATTAGATTCTTTAAAAGAAACTTATGCCACTGATCAAGATTTTAAAGATATTTAGGAATCATGCCAAACTTCGAGAAATCTTTCTACTCAATTTATCATTCAACAGAGATTTTTGTTTAAAGGATCTAGACTCTGTATCACTCAAAGCTCTCTAAGAGAACAATTAATTCAAGAACTTCATGGTGGAGGATTAGGAGGACAATTTGGCCAAGGAAAAACCATTGCTTTAGTTGAAGAAAAATATTTTTGGCCTCAAATGAGAAAACAAATCATTAAATTTGTAAAACAATGAAAAATCTGTCAATCTTTCAAGGGAACAACTCAAAACACTAGCTTATATACTCCTCTTCCAAATCCAAATAAACCTTGTGAGGATATTTCCATGGAGTTCATTTTAAGACTTCCAGATACTGCTCAAAAATCTGACTCTGTGTTTGTTGTGGTCGATCGATTTAGCAAAATGGCACATTTCATTCCTTGTAAGAAAACTTCTGATGCTTCATATATTGTTGATCTGTTTTTAAAGAAATTGTGAGACTTCATGGCATTCCTAGGACTTTTACTTCTGATAGGGATACTAGATTTTTAAGCCATTTTTGGATAACACCTTGGTCAAATTTAAGAACTACTCTTCAATTCAGTAGTGCATATTACCCTCAAATAGATGGGCAAACTGAAGTTGTTAACAGAAGTTTAGGAAACTTGCTTAGATGTCTTGCTGGTGAGAAACCTTCTCAATGGGATTTGATTTTACCCCAAGCCGGATTTGCTTACAATAATTATATTAACCAATCTACTAGAAAAACCCCTTTTGAAATCATTTATGATCAACCTATTAACCTATTCCTCATATTTTAGACCGAACTTGTTTACCCATGCTCAATAAAATTAGTATTGAAGCTACAAAAATTGTTGATCAAATTAAATCGATCCAACATCAAGTCCTCGAAAAACTATGAATGGCAAATGCAAAATTAAAAACAGATGCTGACAAAAACCAAAGAGAGTGTTATGGCTTATTTTTGTCGACAGCGCTTTCCTGTTGGGACTTTTGGCAAGTTACGCCAGAAAAAATTTGGGCCTTTTAAAATTCTTTGGAAATTGGGATCAAATGATTATCTTCTGGATCTTCCACTTTCTGTTGGGACTTCACCTGTGTTTAATGTTGTTGACCTTACTTTATATAATGGAAATTATGTTGATTCTGTGGATTTAGAGACCTTACTAGTTACTAGTCCAGTTCAAGTCAAAGATGATTACATTGAAGATGTTCTACACATCAGGACTACTTAGACCAGGCATGGTAAGCATAAGCGGTTCTTGGTAAAGTGAAGTGGACGTCTGTTGATTGATTGTACTTGGATTGAAGCTGTGGAACTTCAATCTCGCCGTCGTGACATCTATCATCGCATTAGTGAAGCATTCTCATCAGGAGATGAAATTCTCCCACCTAGGGGGAATTGATGCATTCAAATGTTTATTTTTTTATGCTATTGTAATTTTTAAGTTTTACTTTTTTATTTACCCAATAATGGTAGGCAACTGATGAGCATGTGTGGTTGGGCATGTTTTTTCCTTTGGTGTGCTAGCTACTTTGGGTCTTTGTGCTTGGGCGGCTTGGGTTTGTTAGTAGGCAGTTGAGCTGCTACTTAGCCTTTTTGGTTGTTCGGTTTAGCTCCCTGCTTTCCCGGTTCCCCTTGTTGGCTATTTGGTTCCTGCTCTTGGCTGTCCCGGTTCCCCTTGTTGTGGTTGTTCGGGTATGTGTCCATCCGTGCCTTTTGCTCCTTTTTTTCCCTCCTTTTGGTTGGTTGTGGTGGGCGGCTGAATATGGTTGTTGGCCTCCCTTTTCTATCCTATTTATAGAAGAGTTTTGGGCTGTTTTAAGAAGTTTTGGCAAAGTAAAAACTAAGTACAACATGAGGGTATCTTCCCTAGCTTGAGAGCTACTTCTTCACTTCTTGTTGCTTCTTCCAAGTCTCCTAATCTCTTTCTTCTCTCCACAAGTTTACACCCCATTGTATCCTTCTTCTAAAAAAACTTGAGAGTGGTGTTGGTTGGCAAGCTTTGTTGGGATTTGTCGAGTTATGACTGACGTTGGATTGGATCAAAGTAGCTGTGGTGGACCACTGGTTTGCATGTCCTTGAGCATTCAATTTACCTATTTTATTGATACATGTGAGGTGACCACTAGTTGGTTGTTCTGATGGTAGTTTGTTTTGGTTTTCTATCTTCTTTTAAAACAATTTCAGTTTGTTTAATATTATATGGTGATTTTGCTTACTAAGGTTTGAATTGAGTTGTGTTCTGCTTTTTTTAGTGTTCTCCTTTGGGCTTTTAATCCTGCTAGTCCCATCAAGTATTGATAGATTGGTTGAGTCAGTCCAGCCAATCAACCCGACCCCAGCAAGGGAGGCCAGTCTAGCAAAGGGGTGGAAGAGCCCGATGGGCCCCACTAGAGTGGGCGGCGGGCAAGGAGAGGGGGGCTCAAAGGGGATTAATTCTACCTTTAATTAATCACCATAGAAAACCAAAATTGGGAGGAAATTAAGAAGGTTTACATAAAGAAAGGGGGCTGATTTGAATTTAGATTTGAGAGGGAATTAGGAAGGTTAATTTAGGAAAAGAGAGATGATTTGTATTTAGATTTGGGAGAGAATTAGAAAGGTTTACTTAGGATTAACTAGGTTGTTTTATTTTCATTATGTGATTTTGTGTTTTACAGTAATTTTCTTTGGAGTTGTTCTTGGCGGCGCCTAGGATTTGTGGAGAGTTAATCTACCTCCTAAATATTATATTAATGTGTATCTTGGTTTGTTGTGCTGATATCAATAAAATTAGCCCATAATGCCATTCTTTCTCCCTTATTTCTACTGAGTTGTCTCTTCATTATTGCAATTTTTTTGGATGTGGAGATCAAATTCCTATCAGAATAATATAGACTAATTGCATAAAATCATAAAAAAATTTATACACTGCATGATTCGAAAAAGTGCCATAAAACATACAATAAGTAAGACGAAGAATATAAAAGAGCAATTTGTTGTCATTTCAAGTGAAGGAAGACCGAAACAATTTAATTTACAAAACGTGAAGAAAAAGGTCAAAAAAACCAGTTGAATTGATTTATTTATTTGCCATTTGAGAAAAAAAAAAGTATGATAGAATCAGAAAGATTAAATTCTGCATTACTTTACAGTATATAACTTAGAACACATCAACACGTAATAAGTAACAAAAATAAGAAAAAGGCATTTGCAGGACGTGCGAAGGCCTGAACAAAGCATCAAGAAACTATAAAGGCTCACTTCTTTTTAACATGCATTGCCAAATTACAATATCTCTTCTTTTTAATGAGCATTGACAAATAAGGCGCCAAATGCTCTTGAAGTGCTTCACCTTATTTGATAACCTCAAAGCGCTGATGCCTCAATGTCTCAATTACCATGCGTAAAATATTAAACAGTCAACATCATCCTGCTATTGCCCATTCTATTTTGGCCCTACCACGAATTATTATGCTAGCATAGTAAGACCCATAGTAACAATTTATCAAAACAAACCCTATGCCATCAATTTTTCCATTCAGGATTAATATCCCAATATATTATAATATATAAAAAAAATGAATCGATGACTTGTACGAAATAATCAGATCTTCAAGTCATCAAAGAATCATTAAATAGAAAGCTGAACAGATTATCACTCTGTTAAAGTAGCACCAATAAACAGCAGAAAATTATCTTGCTGATATTAGCAATAGGAGCAAAAATAAAAAAAAAATTAAAGAATTACATACATAAATTTGAAATAACTATCCATCAGCTCTCGAACTGAATGAATGCAAATAACATGCAGTTACTCGGAACATTCTTTGTAACAAAATCCAATGATTCTATAGATACTCAAGGTATAAATGTCGCAATCAGGAATTTGAGAGGTAAAAATCATACTTAATTGCTCAATTTCTTCCCCTATGTATATCTATACAGGATATCTAAATAAAGAAATAAATATTTACAGATTAATGCATAATAGCCTCAATAAATTCCTTCCTAAATCAGCTACTACATTATGGAAAGGAATCAATACGATCCTGGTGTGATTCTTGCGTGCTTCCCACGGATCTCTCTTCATGGTCGTCAGATCTCCTTCAAGAGGGAGCAGCTGGGATTTAACACTCCCCCTCAAATTGGGAGGTATGGATTGGTTATTCCTACCTTGGCTATCATTCTGAGAAAGGTAGAGTTATCTAACCCTTTGTTAAGGATATATGCGAGCTGATCTTTTGATGACAATTGGTTCATACATACAAGACCACTGTCTAACTTTTCTATTATAAAATGTATGTCAACTTCTATGTGCTTGATCCTGTCACGTTGAACTGGATTGTGAGCTATATTGATTGTTGATTTGTTATCACAATGCATCTTTATAGGTTAGTCTCACTTGATCCTTAGATCTTCTAGAATTATCTTGATCCGTAGCGCCTCACATATTCCTAGGGCCATAGTCCTATATTCTGCTTCTGCACTAGATCTTACCACCACATTATGTTTCTTGCTTCTCCATGTAACTAGGTTTCCTCCAAAAAATGTGCAGTACCCCGAAGTAGATCTTCTGTATACTGATGATCCTGCATAGTCAGCATCAGTGTATACTTATACTTCTAGGGTTATTCCGTGGTCTCTTCTGAAGAGAATCCCTTTCCCTGGGTAACCTTAAGGTAGTGCAGTATTCTGTCTACCGCTTGCATATGAGTCTATTTTGGATTTTGCATAAACTGATTGACCATACTTACAACAAATGATATATCTAATCTTGTGTGGGAAGGGTAGATCAATTTTCTCATAAGACTTTGGTAAGCCCCTTTATCTACATCCAGATCTTCTTTAACTTCTCTCAATTTGAGATTTGGCTCTACTAGCGTTGGTGTTGGCTTACATGCTAGTTTTCTTAGTTCCTTTAGAAGATATTTAATGTACTTTTGTTCTGAGATAAATATTCATTTGCAAGAATGAGCTACTTCAATCCCGAGAAAGTATTTTAGCCTACCCAGTTCTTTGATATCAAATTCCTTGGTAAATTTTTTTATTAGACTTTCTTTCTCCTTTTTATCATTCTCAATCAAGATAATATCATCCACATAGACTAATAGTATTGTTATTTCTCCTAAGTCCCTTGACTCTGTCGATACCTATTTAAGAAGCATGAATTTTGAAAATCTTCCAAACCAGACCATAGGTGATTGATTTAGCCCATATAGGGCCTTTCTCAATATGCATACTTTGTCACTTCCAGATTTTTCCTTAAATCCTAATGATATCTCCAAAATTATCTCTTCCTCCAAGTCCCTAGTTAAGAATGCATTCTTTACATCTAGTTGTTCTAGGTACCAGTTGTATTTAGCTGCTAGTGAGAGTAGAATCCTGATAGTATTCATCTTGGCTACAAGTGCAAATGTTTCCTGATAGTCAATGCCATATGTTTGAGTATACCCTTTTGCCACTAGTCTCGCCTTGTATCTTTCCAGTGTACCATCGGCTTTGTATTTTACAGAAAACAACCATTTGCAGCCGACTGCTTTTTTTTTCCTATCGATAGGTTGATGATCACCTATGTGGTGTTCTTCACTATGGCCTGCATTTCATCTTTTATGGCATTATTTCCAATTTTCATCAGACAATGCCTCAGAAATATCATTAGGAATATGAATATCGTTTAGCGTAACCAAGAAGTTTTAATACGGGGAAGAAAAATTATTGAAGTATATGGAGTTGGTTATAGGGTACAAGGGAGGTGGGGAATTTACCTTATTTTCAGGAGATGGTTCAGATTTTTGGATCTGCTTCGGAGCACAGTTTGAACTTGTATGCCTAGAATAGACATTCCCAAATCTAAGGACATTTTTGTCTTCAGTTTCATTATTTTGGATTTCAGGTGGATTAGTTTAATGTGGTGGGGAAAGGTCAAGGGAGGCAAGTATACTTTTATCATCTTCCTTTGTTTCCGTCTCCCCTTGAAGATGAGGTTTCATAAAGTATGAATTTTGTTCATCAAAAGTGACATCAATGGATACAAGTGGTTTTTTTGTAGGGGTGGTAGCACATGTAAGCTTTTTGGGTGGTAAAGTATTTGATAAATATACATTTGAATGCCCTTGGATCAAGTTTTCCTCTATTCTGGCTATGGATGTGAACATATGTAATGCACCCAAAGATTTTGGGTGTAAGTTATTATGGGTTCGAATATCGGGGTAAAAGGAGGACAAAATATCCATTGGAGCTTTCAGTCCCAAGGCTTTTTGAAGGTAGACAGTTTATAAGGTAAGTGGCAGTTAGGAGGGCTTCTCCCCAATAGGATTTTGGCATATTTTGGTGGAGTAGGAAGGCACGAGTGGAGACTAGGAGATGGCCATTCTTTCTTTTTGCAACCCTATTTTATTGTGGGGTGTGAACGCTGGAGGATTCGTGGATGATACCTTTACTCTAAAAATAAGAATATAGGGTTTGGTTGAAGTAGTCTTTAGCATTGTCTGAATGAAATTTCTTTATTTTTACCCCGAATTGATTATGGATCATGGTGTGAAAAATGGGAAGAATGGTACTAATGGCAGATTTATTTTTTGAGGAGAGACATCCAAGATACTCGAGTACAATCATCAACGAAAGATACAAACCAACGAGCCCCAGAGATGTTGGGGGTTTTTGAGGGTCCTCATATATCACTATGAATGAGATAGAATGGAGTATTGCATCTCTTATTTTTGTTTGGAAAGGAGGTTCTTTTGTTTGACTAATTCACAAGTTTCAAAATGAAAATGCACATTTTTCAAATTATTAAAAAGTTTAGGATACATATATTTTAGGACCTCTAATGGTGGATGTCCTAATCTAAAGTGATTAAGTCAAATAATAGATTTCTTGTGAACAAGGGATAACATAGAGTAGCTAATTTTAGATTTGTTCAACTCTTCCAGGTAGTAGAGCTTAGCTTTCTCCTTAGCAAGTCCAATCTTCTTCCCCAATCCCTGGTCCTGAAATAAGCAATAGGTAGGGTTAAATAATGCTTAACAATTATGGTCATTGGTAAAATTTTGTATGGATATAAGATTTTTGGATAATTGAGAAACATGAAGCACATTTTTAGAGTAAGGGAATGGGATAAGGGCATATCTCTTTGGCCAGCTACTGTGGCAAGAGAACCATCAGCAGTGATAAATTTCTTATCACTTGAGCAAGAATTATAATTAATGAGTTTGTCATGTGATATGTGGCTCCTGAGTCAATGATCCATATTCCTTTCAAATGATTTATGTAGGTACTTAATTCACTGAATATGGGAAACTTACCTGAAAGTGCAAGAGAAGAGGATGCAGATGTTTTTTCAAGGGACACCAAAAGTTGTCTTTGTTTGTCAATGTCTTCTTTATTGAGTTCTTTGAAGCTGGTTGATGCTTCTGGGTTAGGCTAACTTGTCGTGGTGTTGGTGTATGATGTGTCTCTTTTCAAACTTCTTTGGTTCCACTCTTTACTTGGGGGCTTTACGTGTATCTTCCAACATGTTTCCTTCGTATGTATTGACTTCTTGCAATAGCTACACCAAAGTGAGTCTCTGTCTTTATATTTTGATGAGTGTTTACCTTTTTCCTTCCATGGAGCTTCTTTGGTCATCATTGTTGAGCTCTCAACAGCTTTTGGTTCCAGCATTACACTTCGTCAACTTTCTTCAACGCAGATGAGAGTAATTGTTACATTTAGCAATGGTGTCTCCTCTTTGCCGAGGATCTGGACTCTGACTTGATCAAACTATAAACTCTATTTTTTTCAATAAAGTTCTTTAGGATCGCAACATCTTCTAGACATCTAGTTTATATGCATCTGTAGTGATCAAGTTCTTGCCATACGTATTGTAGCAAGAGGCATACTCTGTCACGGTCTTGCTTCCTTATTTTGTGCTCCCTACTTTGATTTTGATTTCAAAGATTGGAGCAGCATCCTGAGCTTGTGAGAAAGTTTGTCTGGCGGCATCACATATGTCCTTTGCAGTTTAGAGGAATATAAATGTATCGCTAATTTCTGGAGTCATGGAATTCCAGTATTCCACAACCATGACATAACCATGGAGTCTGCTTCATCCCATGCCCCAAAATTAGGATCTCCTCCTTTTGGTTCTCCTCTGAGGTGGTGTATTTGTCCTTTTCCTTTTAAATAGGTCTATACAAATTGAGACCACTTTAGGTAGTTCTTCTCGTTTAGGTGATAGAAATGTTGTATGCTTTGGAGATCACCTCATTCTTAGCATATCATAGTGTCTTTTATTTGATCAAAGCTCAGGGATGAATTTTCTTCAGACATTATAACAGCAATAAAGGCTGCTTTTATTATATCAACAATAAAGGTTGATATTAAATAAATCGGATTTTGAGCCTAATCAATCAAGATGCAGTCAGGTTGCAACTCGCAAGCCTAATTGTTGGTTCAAATTCGTCGGATCTCATAAATAGGAGGCTTCGGCCCGTGAGTTGGGGCGAAAAGGGTTTCCGTCCCACTAGGCCTTTGATTCTGCATGCATCGTCCGTCCTGAGAGCTTTTCCAGTCCTGTGAGACTCTTCAACCATCCGTGAGTCTTCTTATTCCACGAGCCTCTTCTTCCACGAGCCTTCTTCTTCCGCGAGCGAGCAAGGAGGATCGAACTGCTTCGACCGCCAGTTTTTCTATCTTCTGCAAGGAAGATCGAGGCTTTCGACTCTGTTCAGTAAGGCTTCTTCGATTCTTCCAGCTAGGCTTCGATGGTTCCCTCTTCCCTTTGTGGCTCTGATACCATGTCATAATCAGGAATTTGAGAGGGAAAACCATACTTCATTGCTCAATTTCTTCCCTATTTATAGATCCGTACATGATATCTTAATAAAAAAACAAATATTTACAGATTAATGCATAATAGCCTTAATACATTCCTTCCTAAATCAGCTACTACATTATGGAAAGGAATCAATACAATCCTGGCGTGATTCTTGCGTGCTTCCCACGGATCGCTCTTCATGGTTGTCGGATCTCCTCCAAGAGGAAAGGGCTGGGATTTAAGAATAAATGGCATGATAATAAATCAAACTGTGTATTTCTTGGAAAACAGGTTTAAAAATCTCTGCAGGCACAGAACAAGGACTGTTAAATGCTCAACATATGCATACACGGAAGGCAATGAGAAAAAAAGTTCAGTCAAAATTACATTTACATCTATGCCAACAGCAACATTATTCAAACGGGTTTCATAAAATGCCCAAAAATTTCATGCAACAAAAAAATGAAAACTAAATATATAGTCTTTGTCCAGTATAACTATTCATCAAATAAAAACTCAGGAAAGGATGAGTTTCAAAATATTTAAATTTTCTTTGATATTAGTATAATAAAACAATAATCAATTAATTTTTATATTACACTCATCTCAAAATAAATCCAAAGATCTAACACTTATCCTTAAAAAAATTATGATCGGAACATCCTCACAACGTTTTTTTTTCCTATTTCAACCCAAACAACTGAATACCTATCATAAATCTCAAGTGTACCTAAGCCAAGTTCCAACAAATCTATTTTAAGTTTGAAAAGCTCCTCTCAAACTCTTAACTATAGAAAAATGCATCAATAGGGAACTCAAGCTCATAAACCACCCAAAGCTAAAGTTTACAAGCATGACACTCTCCTCTTGAAACTGTATTTCAATAGCACTAGTTATTAACAAAATATACAACAGAAACATTTAGCTACTTAAAAATTGGCATACTCAACTGTTGTTGACCTCTAAAAATTCCAGAGGTGCATCGAGTTCTGATCAGCCTATGGTTTAGCCCGAATAAGCCTGTCATCTCTCGACTAAATCAATAGTCATGCATACCCAACGTGACCACAAATGAATGAACAATCTTCTTGATTCCCCAATCACGGTAGTCTCAACACAATCTTGTGGATATATTATATTGACTAAATATGATTCCAATTAACTCAATCAACTCTACCACTGAATCAATAGTCCTGTAAGACCTAATGTGTCCTCAAACCAATGGGCAACCCTCATCACTCCCACAATCGCAATAGAACACAATCTTGTAGACCCATTATGCTCATCCAATGATATCCCAATTGACCCAATGCAAAAATAAGGACCAGACCAGCTTCACCGAGTTTTGGCTAACCTATTCTAGATGGAATTGAAAAAGCTAGTTCTGATTGTCCCAAACAATCCCCAATTTGTACTGAAGTGACCTAAGTGGGTCAAGAACAACTCAATTAACCATAGGTAAGCTAAATGGATTCTAATGGGTTCTCTTAGTGTCTTAATTGGCCCTAAGTTGGGCCTAGTTGATACGGAGGACTTAATGGACACCCTAACGAGTCCCAATCAAAACCCTTAAGCCATAATTAACCTTGACTCGATCTTAATTGACCCGGGCTGAATCCATGTTAGTTTAGATACGCTCAATAAACTTGAATGAATACTCTATAAACATACTCGTTCTAAACTAAAATAAGCAAAACAGGCTAATCCTAAATGGCCTAAACAAGCCCTATTAGCCTAATATGTCCCTTAAATGTCCTCCTAATATGGTCATGTGGGATCTAGCTCAACCTAAGAGACTTTAAAAAGTGTACCCTCAGTCCCAGTTGACCCTATATCCGTTCTAAATTCTAAGTTGACAATGATGATGGAAAGAACCTCTATTGGGTCTTAATCAAACCCCTCTAATCATAATTAATTATGACAAAATATTAATTGATTCTAGTTAGATACACTCAAAAGACCAAAAAAGAACTTGTTGGTCCCACTTCCTCTGATCAAACTTTATTCAATCCCAACTGATTTAGTTAAGCAAATCAGGCCCAATCTTGGCTGATATGGCCTAAATTGGGTTTCTTCATGTCACTGAACACTTAATTGACTCAATGACTTGACTAGATTCATGAGTCCATAGTTCAAATAGAATGAAACTCACCCTCAATCAGCATTAAATGGGTACCCGAAAATTACGTTAGGCTAACTCAATTAAATTATGCTTCTTTCTCGTCAAGTGATCAATCCATAAGCTCGAATTAATTATCTCATCACAAATCTAAATGTAGTAATTAACCCACACAACTCAATGATGATAAGTTAATTAGCCTTAATAGCTAATTAGGCCTTCTTCAAGCTCAATTGGCTCTTAGCCTGGCCAATTAGGATCCTAGCCTTTAATTAGAGCCATTTAAACCACATAATGATGTTCACTCAACCAAATTTGGCTTCATACATTAAATTCCATGGTTTCCGCCTCAATTAATCCAATTAAAAAAACTCATGCCCCTATTGCAACATGATATCATGAGTTGAGCCTAATCCTAATCTAAGCTCAAAATTGAATCCAATAAAAATGATCTTATCCTAATAATCATGACCTAAGCCCAAGGATCAAATTCAACTTAAAATTTAGCTTGGGGATCAATTCCATCATTGGCCCAACCTTGGGCTAGTATGCAAGCTCTAAATTAAGACAAGCCAAACTCAATTAGCCTCAGCTCATACAAGCTTGAAGACAACCCCAACCAAGTCCAAATCCATTAAATTAGGAGCTCTATCAGGTTCTTAATCAAACACGTAATTCATCCTAGCACTTGAGCCCAAGGAATGAGCTTAGAAATGTTTTGGCTCGAGTTATGGAAAATGAAGTCATATCTCATGAGCCAACAAGAGAGCTCACCCAAGGGCCACAAAACTTAACTGAACAGGAGACTCAGAAGGGAGTCGCCTCTCGTAAGGACAATCAAGGATCCTCACATATCACTCAATTCGTCACTCGCTCTCCATAAAGAGGGGGGGGGTATAACAAAATGCTCCCAACTACACCATCATCTTAGCTACAAAAAAGCATTCAACTAAGAGGGTTTCAACTCGCCCATCATAGAAAACCAACCACAAAACCTATCATCCCCACAACCTAAACACACTCACCTCCTACTCCTAAGCAATCCAAATCTCCACTATAAGTTGCCAATAACCTACAACCCTCTCAGCTCAACACTCACTAGCAGGCTCGCCCTACTCTCCTCAAGATTGAGAAACAATATTAAGATAAGTAATCATCCATCAAGCCAGTCAAAATATGACACGTGTATAGGACAGATTGTACTACGATTCATTATCTTATATATATTTTATTTCTCTATTGATATAGCATTTCCCATAGCCCTTGGTCTCTATAAATAAGAAGTGAAGAAGAATATTTTGGATCTTTCATACCATTTAGCACTTGTATCTAAATATTCGAGCTAGTGGATTATTTTCTATAGTACTTTTTCCACACTTTCTCTCCATTCTTACATAAATTCTGAAGAGTTTCCCTATAACTTGGTTGCTCGTAAGGTCGGTTGTTACCAACAGACAAACTTTGATCAAACATCGTTAAAATGTAACTCATCCTAGTACTTGAGCCTTAGGCATGAGCTTATCACCATTTGTCCTCAAGATTGTTCTCAAAATCGAATGCAAGATGTAATTAACCAAGTGATTTCTCCTATGGAAAACATAATAACCTAAAATTAAAATAAACATCAGTCTATCCCACAACTCATTGGAAAAAATCACTAAGACATCTTTTCCAAATTGCCTCTTCAAGGTTTTTTTCAATCTCGCTTTCCAATATTGGAGCAACATCCCATTCAAAAGCCACACATTATTGCAGCTTAAAGAATTAAATATAAAGAGCAAAAAAAAAAGAATAAAACAATAAAATATAGAATATAATACAAAATAACTAATACACACAACAAGTACTTAATAAAATAGAAACATGTACAATAACAAATATATCATTATCCTCGTTCGATAAAACAAAAAGAATGATTTAATAATTCATTACATATTTATAATAAAAAATACAAAAATATAAAAAAAAAACTGAAGGTTTTCTCAATTTTCTTATGATTGAAAGGTGTTAGCAAAAGATGCATATTGCCTGAAGGAAAAAAACTATGGGGTAGTTTGTTCTAATGAAAAGGGATTGCAATGTAAAAAAAATAAAGTATAACGTAAAATTAGCGTAATGAAAACCCATTACAGTTGGTTGAGTACACTACATTTTTTTTTCATTTGACGTTAATGAATTCAGAGTAAAAAATAGTGCATTATGAATAATATTTGATTGAAGGTGGTTGACGGCGACGGGCAGCAACGATGAGCAGCAAAGATTGGATTGGCAATGGCGGTGGCCCGAAACGATGGGTGTGGATGGTCGATGGCGGTTGACAAATAACATTAGATGGTGGCCCGTGGTAACAAAAGCAATCGACATCACTTTACAAACTATATATTTGGAATTCACCCAACTAGAGCGAATTCCAAATACATTGAAAATGAACTATAATGTGAATTCCATATTCGGTCTAAAATACAATGTATTTGAAACACAACCATCCAATCGATCTGATTGTTAGAACTACGCTTACTTTGACTCATACTCAAAATAGTGCTGACCAGCTAACCTCTACATATTTTTACATGATCACTTTACACATGATCAAAGAGGACAGCGTAAGCCAATTAAATGGTACTTTGGGTCACCCATATGCCTTGGGTGTTAAAGAGTTGGTGCAAAATTAGTATTGATTTGATGATGATTAGTAGGGTTTATTTCTTAAAACAAATAAGTTTTGTGTATCCCTTCGCACAAACACCAGGTCCCCATCATAATCTAACCATTCCCCTCTGTTTATATTCATATTCTCACTCTTCAGATCAATTAAGCCAGCAAGCTATTGTAAGTAGTACATTGCACAAGTTTTGACTCAAAGAAGAACGACCTACTAGCATGAAGGCCATTATACAATTGTTTTGTGAAGCTGGCTGTACATTAAGGACATTGACACCTCAAGACTCTCCATTAGTTAACTAAAAGAAAAAGACTTTAATTTTACAATGATTTTATCAAGAGATCAAAATCTCCGTGACAAATAGTTTAATACTCAATAGTTGACTTCTGCATAATACGGTGGGAAGAAGCAAAAAAAAACTCTACCGCTACTAAATTTTTACCACTATAATTTGTTTCGTCTCTCAAAAAAATGAAAGTTGTAAACCTTATAACAGAGATATCAAGAGAACATTTAGAACATACAGATTATAAAACAAAAACATTGACCTACAGACCTGGTTTATAACATCCTTGATCATTTCTTTAGCTGATTCAATTTGCTTTTTGTTACCAGTTATACGGACAGTTCTTTCCCTCGATGAATCACCTTCAGGAAGATGCTGTGGTATCAACTGCATGATAACATAAAACAGTACATAATATCTTTAAAAGCTATGGTGCCCTTAGTTTCAACATTTCTGAGAAATAAGCACTTATTCATCAATTAAAAATAGATTTCAAAAAACCTGAATCCGAGCACCAGTTTTTGTTTGCATGTTCTTTATGGTTCCGCCACCTTTACCAATAATCACTCCAACCTAAAAAATGTAAAAATAATTGCTAAGGAAAAAGGCTGCAATGAAAATGGCAATGCAAGTTTGATATGGTCTGCACCTTCCCATTTGGTATTTGTATCTCAATTTGTTCACTGTCAGGTTGTGAAGTACTAAATCCCCTAGCCACCAATGACGGAGATCCTCCAGCATCAGCCTAACAAGAAAATTATAACAAAGTCCATATTTAACCAATCCTCTAGAACATAAGCAACCACAAATCAACATGGGTGCAATAAAATTAGCAATTCATAGTACAGTAACAAACCTCAGCAATGACATTTTTTATCAACTGTTCTGCCTTATTAATATTTTCCGGAGTCCCTGTCAGCTCAACAGGTCGAGTGGAAGAAAGTTGACCAACGTCAGCATCCTTTGTGATCTGAATACTTGCCCCAGAATTTATTTGAAGAAATCTAATAGTTTCCCCGGATTTGCCAATAAGGATACCAACCTAAAGACCACAGTATTAGACAAAGGAATCAACACAGCACAAATACATATATATATATATATATATATATATATATATATATATATATATAAACTTTGCACAAAAGATTCCCATTAAAACAAGAAAATGAACCAAAACTATGCTTAAAATTGTGCAATATGAGGGGTACCTTGAAGCGCACCTCAGCACATTTCACCTCAAGGTGCATGCCTTAGGTGGCCAAATTGAGACATTTGCCTCACATTGGCTGAGGCATGACTTAAGACATCCTGACTTAGCTGCTTGAGGCATACGCCACTAGAATTTTTTTTTTTCTTTGGAAATTTAAAATCAAAGATTAAACACCTAAATAACTAAACCAACTAAACTTGCCCACGCTGTTGCTCGAGACCACAGCAATTCATCTCGTGAAGCCAGAACCGAGGCTAGCGCCATTCCCTAATGCCACCAATCACCTCCAGCACCGGTGAACCTGCCACCAACGTGTGTTCCTCCTACTACCCTAGTTTCCCTCTTTTACAAGTATTATTTCTTTCACATATATTTTTTCTGTAAAGAGTTAAAAATTTTTAAACCCTAATTTCTTTGATTTTAGTTAATTTAATTGATTTTGAATGGCTAATTTAAGTTGTCTACTTTTTTGAATGCTCTCATACGGTAAAATGTAAATAATATTTTCAATTTAGAGTTAGAAAAAATCCACTTTGGGTCATAGAAAGGACCTGACATGAAAACATAGCATTCAAGTTGATGTAGGAGGAAGTGACAAAGCTCAAGTATATTTGAAATGCAATTATTGTGACAAGGTAGTTAACGGTGGTGTACTAAGGATGAAGGAACACGTCTCCGGACATCACAAAAAAATGTTGCATCATGTGCTAAAGTACCAAAAATACTGAAAGAGGATATTAGATCATACATGAATAGTCAACAATGTCAAAGCATCTAGCTTATTATATGGGAGTGAGCGTAGTAGCCAGGACTTGTCGTCATCCTTGCCACCAATGAATAGCTGGGATGCAAGAGGTCCCATGCATCATTACAGCGTCAACATAGAGGATGATAGGCAATGAAATAGGCCTTGTGCATAGCAGATATTGTCGCCACAGACTATTAGGGAGGCACGCAAATGTGTTTGTATCAATAGGAGGAGTTTTTTTTATGAGAACACTTTCCCATTTAATGTTGCAATCTCTACTTCCTACTACACCATAATCCATTCCATCAGAGCTTATGATTGAGACTTGAAAACCTCGTCCATCTATGATTTAAGAATGTTAGTTTTAAAGGAGTTGGCCAACAAAGAGAAAAGTATTGAAGAAATTAAGCAAAATTGGAACAAGACCGAGGTTATTGTCATATCTGATGGATGGTCTGACATTAAGAATAGAAATTAAATCAACATGCTATTAATATTCCATACGGAACTATTTTCTTTAAGTCTGTATAAACATGTGATCAAGTGAAGGATGCAGAGTAGATTTTTGGATTTACTAGATTGAGTGATTAAGAAGATAGGAGAGTATTTAGTTGTACTAATTGTAACAAATAATGCTAGAGCTTGCAAGGCAGCAAGAGTCAAATTATTAGAGAAGAGAATGAACTTATACTAGACTCCATGTGTTGTACATTATATAGATCTCATACTTGAGAGTTGCCGCAACACAAAAATGCACAAAGTAAAACCAAGAAGATCAGCAAAGTCATATATTATCATTATTGGTTTTGGCATTTACGATGAAGCTTTCAAAGAAAGAGATACTACAATCTGGTGCAAGAAGACTTGTTGCAGTTTATTTGACACTATAAAGCATGCTAAAAGCCATGCAGCCTCTGAAAGCAATATTTACTTCCACTCAGAAGTTGAGCTAAGCTTGAGCAAAGAAAGCTGAGGGAAAGGAATTTAGAAAAATTCTTTTGATCGAAAGATTCTAGCCAACTATATCATATGCAATAATAACAACAAAGCCACTAGTTCAACCGTTGAGGATGATTGATACAGAGAAGAAGTTTGCAATGGATTTTATATACAAAGCAATGAATGGAGTGAAGGAGTTGATTACCTATACTTTAGGAGGAGATGAGACAAACCATAAGGAAATATAGGATACAATCGATGATAAATGGGTATTACAACTTCATCATCATTCACATGTTGCAGACTATTATCTTAATCTTTAGTTTCAATATGCAATATATAAATTAACAAAACCTGAGATAAAATTAAGGCTTTACCATCATGAAAATACTTTTTTGCCAACACATCTGAAAGGGAAAATGCTAATATGCAACTTGTACCTTTTAAAAATAATGAAGGGGTTTTCAGTAAGCAAAAGACAATTAAAGAACGAAATCTCCAGTTTTTTTTTTTGTTTTTGTTCCTATTGTGCTGGATAAATTTATACTTTCCATTTTTTTTTTCAATTATGTTTATTTCTTCATACTTCAATTGAGTGGTGTATACAATTTGTTTATGACACTCGAGAGTTACAATATTTTGTTTTTAAGGTTTTGGAGTTTGCATGCTCTTCATACGGATGTGAATGCAACTGATGTATGTATAATCAAATTCACACAAAAAGAAGAAATCATGTAAAAATCTAATGATGAATTCTTTGATGTACATCATGTACAACCAAAAACTTAAGGAAAAAAATTGAAAAAATAAAAAGTTTGAAAGATGATGAGGATCCATTGCTATCTGATGATATTCCATCGAATGACGAATAGTTCATGAATGATGAAGTTGAAGTTACACCATCTAGTTTATAAGAATATCTAAACGTTGATCTCTTTGATGGTGATAGAAATAAAGCATTTGCAACTAATACAAGCCAATAATAAAAAGAACAAAAAAGAGGAGTTTCTCATCTTTTTTGTTGCTTAATAATATTTAAGGAATAGGAAAATAATTGAGATTAAAGATGAAAAAAGAAGAATGAGAGGCCTTGGACTCCACAGATGATGAGGAAAGGAAGAAAGCCATTTGATACGACGACGAATCCAATTAGCACACCCTAAGTGATGACTTCTGAGTTATTATATTGTTAATTTGATCTTTGAAAGTTTAATGTTGAAGAGTATGAAACTAGGAATGAATGATCAAATTTTGTGACAAACATAATTAATCTTTAACTTTGACTTGATATATTTTGTTACTTTTAATTAATTAATATAACTTATATTACTATGGCATGTTGATGCATATATTGCATCTATTTCACATAATTTGTAACTTGATAATTTGCATCTTGTGCAATTTATTACTTAATATGTATATCAATTTATTACTTCTTAATACATTAAAATGTTAATATGTAATTTTGCGATATATTATTTGATTATGATGCTAATAATTTGTTGGCTCAAGAAAAATGGCACGAATGCACGAATCCCGCTTTGCAGCCGTAGGATTCCATTTCCCTTAAGTCAGATTGAAGTTAACCAGATTTCCCCTAAGGGTAGTGTCAAAGTTTATAGATCTGGGGTTCTTACTTCCTATGAGCGCAAGCGCCCATAGCAATTACCCCTCTTACTACGTAAGAGAGAACTATCGATTAAGGATGAATAAGTTTTAATATTTTTGATCTCAATTGTGGGAAAGATGAAGGTAAACCCGATCAAGATCCCATGATTCCGTCGTCCCGGGTATACCATAGATTTCAGTCTATCAACACTAACAATCATTGATCGTAGTGTCCAGGGAATCTGATTAGCAGCCATGGGTTGCCTCCTCTCAGAGATCCCGAGTAGACTGAAGTGGAGATGTGTGTGGATTTTAATTTAGTTTAATTTGGGTTGGGACTTATGGCTTCCTTAGAAGTTGCCCGTTAATTTATTTAGTTTTGGGCTTACGGCTCCAATTAGGAGTTGCCCTGATAGTAGGACTTCCGACCTCTTTTAAAGGTAGCCCGAAGAATTTTAGTTGGGTAGGTCTTATTGCTTCCTTAGAAGTTTGCCTAATGATGGGTCTTACGACTTAGCCCTGTAAGCTAAGTGGCCCGAGTTGTGGATCTTACAACCAAGTCCTATAGACTAGGATACCCAAGTTATGGGTTTAATTATTTAGAAATAGGGTCGTTCACTTAGAAGTTTACTAATATGTGGGTCTTACTGCTTCTCTTAGAAGTAGCTCAAATGGCGGGTCTTGCAACTTAGTCCTATAGATTAAGATGCCTAAATGAGGGGTCTAGGGTTGTATTATCACCTAAACACTTCCCTTAGATGTTGGACTTACAGTTTCTATTAGAAGTGGCCAGGGGTTTTAATTGGGTTTAGGGGTTAGGTCAATTTCTACCTAAAACTTTCCCCTAAGGTCGAGCTTATAACTTTCCTACGAAAGTTGCCGGGTAGTGGGTCTTACAACCAAGTTCCTATGAATGAGGCTGCCCAAGATTTTGAATTTGATTGTTTGTTTGTTGAGTTGACACTAGTGTTTCGTTTTGAGGGATTTGACACTTGCGTTAGTGTTCTAGTTGTTCTGTGCTTGTAGCCTTTTTTCTATTACAGTAGTCCACTACTATACCCATCTTTTAGCACTTTTACTCTACTAGCTTTTTCGTAATGAACCTTTCTTGCATTTTCAGTACCTTGTTCTATCTGCAGTATGTAGATTTATTCAATTTATTTATGATGTACTGACTCTTGTTTATTTGTTTGCAGGTTCGTAGCCAGTGGTTGCAGTAGCCAGGGCTCGTAGTTGTAGAGGATAAAGCCCAAAGATAGTTGCAAGAACTCGTACAAGAGGGACTTTGGAGAACTTGTAGAGGAGTTCAGTTTTGAGTGGGTATAGTTGTTTGGAGAGGTTGTAGTCTATTTGAAAGTTCTTATTTGGAGAGGATTTTGGAGAGTTTGAAAACATGTATATGTCAAATAGTGGATAACATTCTTCCCTCCCTTTCTCCATTTTATTCATTGCATTTTTATTTTATTTTGAAATTTCTCACTTGATTAATTAAAATAATTAACCAATAAATATATTTTAAATTACAGTGCTCTCAAAAATTTTTTAAATAACTCTTAAATTTTATATAATTGATTAAATCAATTAATTTTAATTAATTTTGAATAATTTTGAGTAATTAATATTAATCAATTAATAAATTTTTTATTAATCAATTGATTAATAGATATTCAAAATTTGATTGCTCTCCAATTATTTCAAAAAGATGAGTTCTATAATTTTTCAGGAAATTTCGACAGCCTCCCGCCGTCTCCTCCCCACCGAGGAAGAAATCGGGACGGCACCGCCGTAATCTCTTCCTACCCGGAGCTAAGGTCGACGACGTAGGGTCTTCAATTTTAAACCATCTCACCAGGATCCAAGATCGACTGCATGAGGTCTTCAAATTTAAAACCATCTGCCCGGATTAAAAATCAACGGCGCAGGTTTTCGAATTTTAAAACCATCCACCCAGATCTAAGATTGATGGCACGGGTCTTCAATTAGGACATTCCTGACCGGACCAAAGGTCGACAGTACAGGTCTTCAATACCTGTTGAAATCCTCTTTTTTTACATATAATATTATATTATTATTATTATTATTACTATATAATAGATTTTTATTATCATTATATAATATTATATAATATTATATAAAATATATTATAATACATATAATATGTATTATAAGATATTATATATATATATAGAGAGAGAGGGGAGAAGGATTGGGTAGAGCCCGATCGGGCTAGGGCCGGCCACGCACAAGGAAGGGAGTCCGGCAGCCATTGAAGTTGAAGGAGCGAAGTCGATCAGGAATGAAGGAGACGCAGAAACGACGGTGCAATCTCTGTACCTCCTGCGAAGCACGAAGTCGAACGGCAACAAGGAGCCGAAGAAACGACGATGCAATCTCTACCCTCCTATGAACCGAAGTCGAACAACAAGGACTGGAAGTCTGACAGCAACAAGGGCTTGAAGAAGTGACTCGTGCGATCTCCGCACTCCCTGCGAAGGAACGAAGCCGAACAGCGACGGGCAAGCCGAAGAAGCGAAGTCGAGCGACAACGAAGTAGTCAGAGGAAGCGTAAGTTTTTTGCGAATGATCTAGCAAATGGATTCATATGGGTTTTTATGTCGTGAGGGCAGTTATTGTGCGAAGCAAAGCACATTTTTGGCGAGGTGGGGACGGCACAGGTAGTTTCTCTTACTTACGCTGATTCCAAATTTCTTCTCATTTATATATATTTTTATAGTCAACATAATTCACTTTAAACCTTTATTTTAACTTCATGCAATTTTTGAATTGTGAGACTTTCTCCTCCAAATGCCTTGAGACTTACGCCTCATGTCACTCATAAAAAATTTCTCAACACTCAATTGCACAATTGTAAACCTTGCATTAAACCACCAAGTACCAATAGCACTGAAAAAAAGTAACTTACAAAGAAGATTTTTATACAACAATGTAATCATCCAGTAAGAGTTTAATTTAATATTTCATTGGCAAACTGAACATGAATAGCCTTTTTTTTTCTAATAGCATGATTCATAACAATCAATCAGTATTATATACACTTTTCTTCAATGAATAGATGAAAGAATAATAAGCTAAAATACCCAATGAGTGATTAATAAAAAAAAGCCTTTATCCCACCATATGGGGTCGTTTACATGATTTATTTTTCTCAATTATCCTATTAAGAGTCAAATTATCATTTAAATCTAAAAATATATATATTTTTAATACTTTCTAATCAAAGTCTTTTTAGATCTACTTTAATCAAAACATAAATATTCCACATTATTCAATCATCATATAGATAGAAAACAAGGCCTACCAACAGCCGACTATATAACATCATGGTTTTACTGTTAATACTAACACATGCCGACTCGCCTCACAAATGAAAAATGCCTCAATATCCCATTGCGCAATTTTAGACATTGAGGTGGACATCCCGTATTGATCTTTTGTGGGATTAATCCTTCATGGAAAATTGTTAGGAAATGAAAATTTGTTCTCTTGTGTTAAGATAAAGAGCCAGCATCTAAGAAGTGCTTTCCTAGTTGGCTTCCTTGTCTTTCTAATAAGGAGAACCCTAGCCCCATTAAACTATCTCTCCTTCCTAAATCAACAAGGCATAATGATTCAAAAACCACATCATCAATACCACTATCTAAATGTTCAACACTCTACAAGAGATCTTTATAAAGGCAAAATTTATACTATGCTCTGCCACCTCCTGCTCTTAACATCATTGGTTGAGATTCCTCCTATAGCATGCTAGCCCACCTTATTTGTCTTATAGTTCTTAGTTCATGTTAAATAATGGTGAGGGCTACCCTCACCTTTCTTTTTCTACCACCCTTTCCATTTGTTTATTACAATGACAATAGCAATCTCAATAAGATCTATGCTACTGTAAATATAAAATAAGTGAAACATGATTGCCTTGAGTTTATCAAAAGAAAAGTTTGCTATTGAAAAAACAATCATGTATTAGGGAAAAAATTAAAAAATCACAATGAGAGAAATGTAGTTTTGATGATAATGGTATGGTGGGGAAAAAGACAATCCAAAGAAGATTGTTGATTACTTTGTTTCCAAAGAAACTAATCATAGAGAAGCGTGCATAAAATTACCTTGTTGTTTGGAACTTCAATTTTCCGTGATGAACTTGAAAGATCATACGGAATCTGATGCATATCATGTGGAAAACCATCTTGCTGAGGAACCAAAGAAGCATTTTGTGCATTGTCGATATAAGCATGTCCTATGTTGTTTGTTGATGAAATTTGCCCATTCCCTAATGGCTCATTTTCCATCTTCACCTGCCTAAGACCTATATCACCAAATGTCCAACTAAGCCAAGCAAATAAACTTACAATGCACCTTGAAGTTTACCAATATGTAAGAGACCACACAAGTAAAATGCACATAAAAACATTAAAAATAAGGCAAAATAAAGAGACAAAGCTCTAAATTTTTTGCTTTTACACAGTAAGGATTAACACCATTGAAAATTAGAATTTTTGGTCAGAAATAACTTTATAATATTTCAGATGCAGCAGCAGCTTTCAAACTACATCTTCACTGGCTTATTCTTATAGTTTTCCAATCCATTTCATGAAGACTTTATTCATCAGACTAGTAACGAAGCCCTCAAAACTTACAAACACATCAACAAAGTAGCAGCAGATTGTGTAAGGGAACTCATGTGGTTAAACCAAAACTTTCAAGAAGAATTGTGAGATGAAAACTTAATGTCATTCCACTAAGAGAAGCAAAGAGAAATCAAGAAGGCTTATTTCTGCTTGGATTTCTTTGTTTTTTTTTTTTTTCAAAAATACACCTCTAGGTTTTCAAAGGTATTTTCCTCACCCTTCCATGATTCCTCCATTCAAAGGGCCTTTCTTTAGCATAAAGAAGTCAACAAACTATAGGATCTTGTGAACGGTCCGATCTCAATACAATTCAACCCAAGCAGAAATCATCTCAAAGCAATAACACCCCATATCAACCTGCGTAAGGCCTAATGATAGGTTGCCTCAACTAGATTGAATTTCAAATGAAAAAATTATTATATTTTTCATCTTCTAAGATATTTTTCAGTTTCACATTAACAAATTGATACATAAATAGATCTATGGATGCATAACTACAAATATTCAAAAACACATTATACAAGTATATATGCGTTCATAAGTACAAAACTATATTTACTAAACTTCAGAGTTAGCTCGATTTAATCCAAGCCCGGCTTACTCAAAGTTCAATTTTAGCTCAATGATTTAGATTTAACACAAAAGGTAACAAACACAAGGAAGAGGTCTCGTGAATCGGATGAGAAAAAATAATAATAAGCAGAACAGGCAAAGTAGAAATCATCTAGCACAATGTTTGGTTTTTTCAGTTTTAGTTTCGCAGCACTCGGACGGAGATCACATGCATAAACAAGAAATAAAAAAAAGTACCATCACCACGCATTCAATCTAACTAAAAAAAATTAGAGACATGCCTTCCCCGCCAATCTCTTCATTCTGGCCTGAGTGATCTTCAACATTCCCGTCAACTGCAGTGATACCATGCGCCGAGTCTGACGTCGTGCTATCAGCCACTGCAACATTTTTGTCCGTGGTCGGGTACCCTAGGAACAAAAATTTCTAAGAAAGCGCGATAATATCTAAACACTTCCCCTGAGGGAAGCACTCAAACCATTAAAAATCCTAACATGTATGCTTGGAAAAGGCAAAACAAAAGAAAAAAAAACGAAAGCTGGAACCAATGCGACACAGACCAGAGCCGTCAGTTTCCTGAGCTCCAATTTCTCGCGAAGCTTCATCCGACGCCACCGTTCCCTGATCTTCAGCGGGAACCGAACTCTCTGAAGTGGGCTCCGCTATGCCGATCTGCTGCTTCTTGGCAGGGGCCTCATAATTCTCGAGAGGCTCCAGATCATCAAGCTTCCTCTTGTTATCCGGGGCAACCTGAGTCTCCGCTGCCTCGACAGCGGCTTCCGGCGTCCCTTCTTCCGACCGCTCTGTTCCTTCCGCCACTATTTCCTTCACCGGAAGTGAAGCCTCTTCTCCCTCGGAGCCAACCGACTCCGCAACAGCTAAAGGTTCCTCCTCGGCCATGGAAATTGGTTTCTAGGTTCAAGAAAACTGGGAGGTGAGCAAGGCCTGTGGAGATAGGATCGTAGGCGTAAGAACCTGGAGGGTGACACTTAGACAAAGTAACAGTGCGCGAATGGCGTGGGTTTGTTATTTATAGTAGGGTTTCTTCGGATTGCTCTAAAAATTAAAAAAATTACATGCATATTAGTATTTTATGTTTATATATCTAATATCTAAAATTTTAATATTATATACTTATCACTTATAAAATAAATATAGATGCATGAAATGAAATATTAAAATTTAAAGATTGATATGAGTGGTAAGAATAAAATATATAAGTGATATATTTGATATTAAAATTTTATGAGTTGTTGGAATATAATATTAAAATTTTTTGTATTAGATATATAAATAGCATGAAATAAAGTGGTATGTATGTAATCAAATATTTCATAAATTTTTTTTAAATATTATTATTATAATTTTTTTAATATTTGAAGTTATTGAATAATTTAAATTTTGATTTTATTATCAAATGAGATTTTTGTAGAGAAAATAATTTAATAAATTAAAATATATTTCAATACTATAATAGATTTATGTTTCCATTAAATTTCAATAATTAACTTAAGTTATAAAAAAATATTTCTTAAAAAAAGTTATGAGAAAAATAAAATATTCTTTTTCCTGCTATTTATTGAAGAAATTTTTTTGAGATTATTAATTTTTAAGTCATATATTTGATGATTTATTGTTTATTATTCATAAAAATATTAAAATTTATTAAAAATCTATATTTAATTCATTTCAAAATAAATATAATAATTTTAAAATTCATTCTAACCAAATAATTTATCAAAATATTTTAATTTTTAATATATTTTTATATGATATATCATAAAAACATATCTGTTGAAATTATATTAATTTGCATCAGCATTCTAATTTTGTAATTATTATTTAAAATTTTTAAATCAAAATTAACATAAGAGATTTCTTAAATTCCTCGTAGTTAGAAAATTATTATCATATGCCTAGTTTGTATTATATGATATCCCTCCATGGCCAAAATATTGTGCTCCTCTTTTATAAGAAGTTGTTTGCATCAAATTTATCTCGTTGAATTCATCAAAATAAAATGTAGAAATAGAATTTTTCATAATTTTTTAGCAAATTTGAACCAATCAAAATTTTGAAGATCTATATAAGTTTCAAGTGAAAACCTTATGCTCATATTAGGGGTGCAAACAAATTGAGTCGAACTCAAGTCAAGCCCAACTCGAGCTCGACTCGAATCGAGCTCAAATGGCTAGCTTTGAAGAAGGTAACTACACAAACACTACGCAAGCAAAGAAACAGGAAGAATATAACAAAGAATAAGAAGTTGATGTAGCATCTATTAGTATATTTTGTATACATGTAAGCTACCGTGAGAGGTATATTTATAATACTTATTTAGAGCAAACTTGTACTATGAAACTGCATATCATGTGTTTAGCAACTGCACATGTGCAAGTTGTATGCGGACTGTTCGAGGCCCATGTGCTTCGTTATTTACTTGTTGTTACATGCCCCTTCGAACTGATAGAGTGCTCATCTCGATCAGTTTACCAACAATAGCTTTAAATATGGATATGGGTAATGATTTTGTGAAAATGTCGGCAAGCTGATCATGAGTTGCAATATGATGCACAATAATCTAGTTTGTTTAAATGCAATTGTGAATGAAATGGCATTCCACTTCAAAATTTCTTGCGAGCATGAAACACCAGGTTGTTAGCTAGTGCAATTACAGAGGTGTTGTCACAACATAAGTCGGTGGGTGTTACTAGAGTGTGATGAAAATCAACAAGAAGTAGCCTGAGCTAGAATATTTCGAATGCGGCAGTAGCGAGAGCCCTATACTTAGCCTCCATAGATGAACGTGCTACTATGGTCTTCTTTTTCGCATACCAAGAAATGAGAGATCAGCCTAAGAAATTGCAATAACCCTAAGTAGACTTTCGGTCATGTGCATCACCAGCCCAATCTGAATCAGCGTAGCTATGTAATGTAAGAGTATCTTTGCATAATGGTAGTCCATAAGAGAGTGTCCTTTGTATGTCCATAAGAGAGTGTTCTTTGTATGTATTTGAGCAATTTTTTAAGAATGTCAAAGTGACACATGAGGGATTTGTGCATATTTTGGCATACCTAATGAATGGCAAAAGTAAATGTCTCGTCGAGTGAGAGTTAAGTATTGTAATGAACCTGCTAACTTAAGGTACATATGCAAATTAGGAAAGTCAGTGGTATCGGGAATGACAACCATTCGCTTGATAATGCGGGGAGTAGACACCGGCTTTGAATTGACCATTCCAGCTTGAGTCAAAATCTGTTGAGCAATCTGAGTTTGTATGCGATGAACTCCGTATGAAGTTGTAGTGACTTGAGTGCCAAGAAAATGTGACAACGAGCCCAGGTTGCGTATGCAAAACTGAGAGTGTAATTGGGCAAGTATTTTGTTTACTGTTGTTTGATCATTTCCGGTAAGCAGTATGTCGTCAACATATATCAGAATATACATGAGTATAGTACTAGATTGATAGGTTAGAAGAGAGGGAACAGAATTGCTAAACTAGAAATTGAAAGCCTATAGTTGTGCAGAGAAGGTAACATACCACTGTTTAGGTGACTGCTTAAGGCCATATATTGCCTTTCTTAATTTGCAGACATAATTCGGATGAATCTAATCGGTAAAGCCAGGGGGCTGTTGCACATACACATTCTCCTTGAGATGCCCATGGAGGAAAGCGTTTGATACATCAAGTTGTACGAAGGGCTAGTTGTGATGGAGAGTAATGAGGATAAAAACATGAACGGTTAATTAGCATTTTAGCTATAGGACTAAATGTTTCATGATAATCAATAACTTGCTCTTGATTGAATCCTTGTGCAACCAAGCAAGATTTGTATCTCGCAATGGATCCATCTGAGTTCAGTTTAGTTCGATAGGTCCATCGACAACCAAGTATATTCTGCTTACGGGATGGTGGAACTAGCTCCTAGGTGCCCTGTGATTGTAAGGCTTCAAATTCTTGAACATTGCCTTGCGCTAGTGTTTCTGCTTGGAGGCTCTTAGATATGTGGAGGGATCAGGCGGGTGGAGTGTATGAGCCAAGTTGAAGATTTGCTTGGGTTTGGTGATGCCACTTTTGAGTTTGGAGGTCATTGTTGACCTCGATTTTGGCTCGAGCGTGCTCGAGCTCGTTCGGTCGATCCAATTGAACCCCGTCGAGCCCAATTCGAGCTCGAATCGATTCGACTTGCGCCGGACTAGACCCGACTTCATTCGATTAGTTTTGATTAATCTATTTTGACCGCGTCGAGCTTAAATTGATTGAAATTACTATCGATTTTAAGCTTAATTTCGTGCGATTAGTTCTTCCGAGCCGGCTCGAACCAAAATCGACTCGAATCGAGTCAAAGTTTGGAACCGAGTCTAACCTAATCTTAGCCAATTTGATCTGATCCAGCTCGGTTTAATCCCATTAAAATCCACTCGACTTTCTAAATAATTTGAATTTATTTTCTAGATCCGGTAATTGCTTTGACGGCTGCGATCAAACGAGATCGCCGTTTCAGCCCATATCCCGCTTCTCAGACGATTCTCTGCATCTCGGGCAGACATCGGGCAGAGAATAGAGCTACTTGAAGGAATGTCGAAGGCTGGAGCACGAGGACGGCCAAGCGCGGGCTTCCTCTTTCGACAACAGCCCTCTCCCTTTCTCTCCCGAGTTTCGCTCAGCCCGTCGAACTAAAAAAAACTCCGGCTCCCTCTCTCACGCTCGACTCTCCCGTCTCCCTCTCTCTCCCGCTCGGATCAAACCAGGAGGCCGCACCTCCCTGCTCCCGTCCGACCTCCAGGACCGAGCCCGTCACCTTGGCCGACGCCGGGCCAGACGATTGACCCAAACCCGTCACCTGCTCCCCCTTCGGCCGATCCATCCCTGACGAACCTTGCCCTAGCCGAGTCCGACATCGACATTCGCTCCACTTGCAAGCTCCAGTCGGAGGTGTCCCCTGTTCTGGCCGAACAAACTCCTCCAAGCAGCAGGTACGTGCTTCTCTCCTACCACCTTCTCCTTCTTCTTATTCCACTCCCTTTCTTCTTCTACTTACTCTCCTCCCTTACAAAATCTGAGAATAAATTTTTCTTCAAGTTGTTCTCCTTTGTCCTCATGCCTATGTCTTTTCAATAAGGTAGCTGTTATGTGAGTTTAGGGAAAGCTTGGTGAGATATTTGGGGGGTGTTAGTTAAGATTTAGGCGTGAATCGTTAACCTTACCTTGGTATATTTCACATATCTTTATAAGATTGCATATCAAATATTTGATAAAATGCTTCCAAGAGAAAGGCATGAAGATTAGCTAGCATTACAACTATTGTGCCTGTCTTATTCGTTGCTCATTCTTTGTACTACACAATATGCAATGTAGTTGGCAGGGATTCTCTGCTTATCTTATTTGATAGACTCAACTATCATTTGATCCTTCTTATTCTTATTCCCTTATACGTGTTCTCTCCTTTTAAGAATGTCTTCCATTTTGCTTTGCATTGTTTGGATGAGTTAAAGGCAAAAAAAAAGAGTGAAGAAACCTGTATCATGTTTCAAAATAAAAAGGAGGTTTTGTTTTATGGCCGTTTGTAGTATATAAGCTTAATATGAAATTTAGGTCTCTTGCAAAATAATATGCTAGATTTTACACATTATGACTTGGAGCATGAAATTTTATGCTATTTTCTTTGAAGGCCATTGGTTAGGAGTCTTGCACTTTTCCCTCCAATATTTGAGAATTTCTTTTTTGTATATGGTGATGTGTAAAAAAAAAAAAATCATATGTTTTTGAGACGTCGAAACTATTTCTTTATATAACATGAAATTTGGTTAGTTGTAGTTGTCAAAGTCTTACCTCTTGTGGTATGTGTGCATGATAGACTTTATTAAAATATACATTTATATAAAATAAAAAAAAAGAGAATGTGTTCTCTCTCAGGAGAAGAATTTATTGAATAGTATGGCATTTCTTTGTTTTAAATCCTCTTATGAATGCATGAGGTTTCGTCAAACTTGTTTGGAAGTATTTGAGGATGATTCGCATCCAAAATTGCATTTCGACGCCATTTCTCGATTAAAATTCATGAACTTGTTGGAGATTTTATTTCGATCAACATGGGCGGATCTTGTGAAATCTATGTCCTATTTTGCATTAGCATAGTAAAGAAGGTGGGTTTATTTGTGTTATTTTGATATTAAATGAGTAGTGTAAATCATATCATATAGCTTAATGCTCTATGTGTGAATGTTGGAAAACCTTGAGAAGCCATGTTAGTTCCTTGCCAAAATACACATGAAATGTTTGTGATAATACCCAAAAGAAAAGTCATGGTTGTTTGGCTTATATTAAAGCTCTATGCAATGATCTCCTTCATGTTAAGGTTTCCTCAATGCGTTGTTTAGAAATTTATTAACCAAAATCTGAGAATAAATGTGGTTATTAAATGAAATATGTGTGGTGTTAAGGTCATTCTTTCATGAACTATGCTCATTTTATTCAATGCTTATGGATGAATATCATGCACTTTAAAGTATGATGGTTGTCATAGTTTATCATTCTAATAGAAGTTGGCCTTGATGTGTACACGTTTCTTTTAAAATGTCGAGATTTGTGGCTCCATGGCTTTAAGAATCTTATTAGCGGCATGTATACCTTTGTGATCCGCAATTAGTTGGAGATATGCTTAGTAAGAAAAAAAAAAGAACTTTTACCATAAGTATTGGAGGCAAAGTTTAGCAAATCATGTTAGATCACTTGGGGTATCTCATGTTTTATTGGAAGCTTCATGTTTTATTGGAAATACAAATCGTGTTGGCGGGTCATACAAATATCTAGTCATCAACATCATGACTACATCCGATGGAGGAGTTTTGTGTATTCGTTATGTAGATTTATATGCATGCTTATATCATAGAATCACATATGTGAATTATCATGGATTTACCTCATTCTCCTAGTTGCATGCCCAATTTTCTTTTCTACAACATTTGATAGCACATGACTTGAAGGTTGAACTGCTTGGGAAGGCTCCATGTTTTGTTGTTAATGGTTGCAAATAAGAGGCAATGTGTTAATAGTTCCTTCTCAAATATATGCATATCTCTATACTTTGCAAAAGTTTAAATGAAATTTTGAGGGATTTTTCTCACTGTTTTCTTACAAAAATACTTAGGGCGTTTGAGTAGATATTTCATTGCTTCTTTATAGAAATTCCTACTGTTTTTGTGAAGCTTTTGCCACTGTTTTGTAAGCGATCAAATGCAGTTTTTACTGTTTTGGGAGCCCCTAATTTGTGTTGGGAGCTTAGTATGTGCAGATTTTCACTATTTCGATGTCCCAAACTATTTTTGTAATATAGTGTGTGTAGTTTCTTCATTATTTTAACCTCTAGATTGCTTTGGAAACAAAAGAAGTGCAGAATTTCTACTATTAGCTTCCAAATTGTTTTTTGGAAAACAAATATCAATGCAGTTTTTCTATCATTTTAAGTTTCTAAATTATCTTGGCAATAAACTAAGTGCAGATTTTGTTATTTTTAAGGTTCCAAACTACCTTTGGAAATTACTAAATGCTGATTTTTGTTGTTTTGAACTTCCGCATTGCCGTAGAAGTGAGATATGTGCAGTTTTTCCGCTGTTTTAACCTCTAGATTGCTTTGGGAATAAAATAAGAGCATATTTTTGACGTGTTTTACGTTCCAAATTGTTGTGATGATCAATTGGATGCTTTTTCTACTTGTTTCATACCCCAAACTGTTTAAAAAATGAGATGTTAACATCTTTAGCACCATAAGCAAGTGAGGGGTCTATTATGTAATTATGCTTTGTTAATACTCATTTAACATAAAGAAGATTAAGTGAATTTTAATTCCATTCATGTAAGTGTGGTATGTGTAGGAAGATTTGAATTAGAGCCCTTACATCTTTACTATTCCATTTACACACTATCCGTTGGCATGATTAGGAGAACTTGTTTGAAAGATTTCTATGTCTTGATTTGAGAGCAAAGTCATGGCTTTTAATTTTAAAAAAAAAAAAAAGAATTACTTGAAATTGTCGGTGGCATGTAGCATGAAAAATACAAGTTTGTTGGGAGAAATTTCATGTCTATTCTAAATCATTTGATAAATGAAATGCTTATATCTTTGACTAGTAAATGTTTATACGTTCCATACATGCTTAGAATGTAATTGTCTAAATGCCAAGTTTAGAGTGTTTCTTTTGTGAAGTTTTAAGGTAGAGATTGTTGGAAAATGTTACAAGTTTTATATTTGATTTCATGCTAGAAAGATTTGGCTAATTATTTTACATCGAAAGGTTTTATTGAAGTTTTTTTTTTCTTTTGTGAATGTTTTGTGAATTGTTTTTGAGACGAGGTTTTATAGCATGTTTTGTGAATGTTTCTCAAATGGAGGGCTTCTTAGTGCCCATTTATTTGAGGAACTCTCACAAACTACCCCACTCCAAATGAGAGGAGGGGTACTTGATTAGTGGTTCTTTGGGTAGGATTTTGTGTCAAAAGATGAAGTTTTGGTAAAAGATTTTGTAGAGTTTTTTTTTGTGTCAAAACAACAAAATGAAAAGAAAAGTGATTTTTTTTTGGTAGGTAGCTTTTGGGAAGTTTTGTGTAGTAGTCCATTTAGGAGTTCTTGTGAGCTATTTTGGAATGTATAATCTTGTGGATAGACTTATTCAGTAGTGTCTTTTGGAAGTGAGTGGGGCTTTCTCATTTGAGATAGATTCTCTTAGTAGTCTTTTCCAAAAGATGAGTTTTGGAGGTTTAAAACATTAGAGAGTTTTATGTTAGAGGTCTCTAGTGTTCCTTTTTAAGAGCAAGAGGTTCTTTGCTTATTTGAATTTTCTCCCTTTTAATATTAGTTCCTATAAAAGAATTGTTGGGTGAATCTAAATGAATAGAAAGTCTAGATTTTAGATTGAGTTTTAGAGGTTGATTTCCCTTAGTTGTTGTAGGCTTGGTTTAGAAAGTCTTTGTGGGTAAAAGTGTCAAATATATCAAGTGCCTCGTTTGGAGTGGGAACAGCAAAGGGCATTGTTGCTGTTATAGGATGCACTTGACTTCTACGAAGTGTATCCAATAACAACAATGCCTACACCCCTTTTTGTATTTGATTTTCGTTTCTTTTTATATTCTTCGCATTTAGTTGTCTTTTGCTTAGTTTTGTTAGTTTCTTTACTGTTTTCTCTCGCATTTTGATACTGCGCACCTACAAAATGAGGAGAACCTAAAGAACAAGTGGCTCAACAAATAGCTAAAGGGTACGTTCTAGTTTTTATTACATTTTTCATTTCTTTACACTGTTATTTATTTATAGAACTGCTCTAATACCTCTCTTTCTATGTCTTGCGAGGTACCTTTTGGAAAGCAATGGACTAGGAGCACTTGGAACTGGAGCTAGGACAATCGGATCCAAGCATCAGTCGTCCTTACCCATCTGGTAGGGGCGCTACGGGCGGAACCACCGGGTCGTAGCCCCCGGTGCTGTAAGTCTACTAAAACTTAGAAAACCTTTAGGGGCCTAGATGATTGTGCGCCTCCCACCCTTAGGGCCTTGTAGAAACTTCAATTATATATCTAGGATTGCTTTTATTTTCTTTTTAGATCCCTAAAACCTTGTGACATCCGTATAGAAGTCTTAGGAATTAGAAAACAACAACACTTTTTAGTCCTACGACACTAGTGACATCTAAGGACAAAAAATTAAGGACCGAGTCTTAGAAAACATAGACTTAGGGTGCATGCTCCTTATAGGATAGAGACTTTAAAACAAAAACCTAGTGACACGTTTTTCCTAGATTTGGATTTCCTTTTCTTAATTCATTAATAATCAACTCATCAATCTTAACCTAATTCATAAAATATGTTAAAACACATAATTCTTAATTAAACTGTTATTAATATTTAATAATCATTAAACTTTAAGATCTAAAAATACAAATCTAAAGCAAGTCTAATTAATTTAATAATCAACCCTTAACCAATCTAAAAATCTAAAAGATGTAGATTTAATTGGGTGATCAAATCCTAAATTAAAATTCATTAGGATAAGATACTTCTAAATATCAAACCTTAGAATAATTTCTAAAATCAACCAACAAATGTGATTAATCAAAATACTTAATCTACCTCTTTCTTTTCTTTTCATAACAAACTACAATAATCAAACAAAGTTAATTATCACTGGGTAACCCAGGCCTACGAGGCTGTTAAATCAGCCCCAAGGAGGGTGAAATAAACCTCACGGCCTCGGTGTGAAACAAAGGTGGTAATTAATTAAATACTAAAAATAAAATACCTCTAAAATCAATCCCAAAACACTAAGATTTGAAGTTTAATTGAAATCTCTCCTTTGCCCCTTTCAACAAACAAATAAAAATACATACAACTCTAACTAAATTATCCTATTTAGGATCTACCAAAACCACACAGCCTACACACACTTAGACTGGTTTGCTAGGACACGACTATTAGCTTTAGGTTAAGTTATTGTTCTGCTGTTCTTTTCTTTTCTGTACTTTGTTGTGACGCTCTGCATGTGACCCGTGTGCTGTTTGCTTAGTACTTGTGGTAGCTTTTTCCGTGGGTTTTCTGTGATGCTTTTCTGTGATGTTCTTCTAGTTTTCTTTCTGCACTGTTGTTGTGAGCGTTAGAATACCCATAGGTTAGGCACGCTCTTTCTTACTGACGTTGTTTTCCTGCAGGTGGCCGTGCTTATACAGCGCTAAAAAGGGGGCTAAAATTAATAATAATAAATGTATAACTGCTTTAGGTACCTGCTTCAGCTGCTTAGCCCCCAATAATCAAAGCACGGCCAAGTGTGATTTATTTTTTTTCAGCATTTTCATATATATAACTGCTTGGATGAGTTTTTATTATAAATTGCTTAGGATAACCCCTGCAGGAGAGTCTAGATTTTTATTTTTATAATGTAATGTATTTGACAGTAAATGTTGTGAAAATTTAAAATAAGACATTTTTAAAGAGATAGGAATCCAAAGGGAAAAGTAAACCCCTACAAGGGGTTTCCTTTTTCATTTGGATATCCTTTTGTAGCACTCACTACGAGGAGTCCAAAGGGAAAAGTAAACCCCTACAGGGGGTTTCCTTTTTCATTTGGGTATCCTTTTGGAGGAGTCACTACGAGGAGCCAGAAGGAAGAACGAAGACGATCCAAAGACGAATCAAGGAAGAGAAGAAGACTGAAGAAATATAAAAATGCCTTATTTTAAGATTTGCGTCGTTTCCGGGTTGTTGTCGGTGGAGCCCGGCCACCATTACTTACTGTACTCTGTGATGTAATATTGTATGGCACTTGCCATGGACACTCTTTTTCGTGGGATTTGTTTATGTGTTGTGATTTACTTACTTTTGTTTGCGCAGTAGAACCGGCATGCTTTTCATAGGTTTCTTTCTTGCATGTGCTTGTGTCTGACCGCTAGGCTCTTTAGGGATAAAATTTTTATACTCGTAATTATTAAATAAAAAAAAATTTAAGATTAATTCACATAGAAACTATAACGATTCTAGGAAATAGTCGGAATCGTTCGGGGTGGCATGCACGCATTCTCTCTTATATTAGACAAATTTCCCCGCCTGCGGGTAGAGTCCGGATAATCTGGCCTATGAGGATGAAGTGCCGGACCTGGGGAAATTTAGTCATTCAAAAATTATTTTTATAAAGCCTTTTTAAAATTCATACATATCTGATTTGGAGACTTTAACCAGCATAAATTGCATTAGTAACTAATTAAAATTAAGATTTAATTGCATTAGTTCTAGAAGCATTGTACCACTCATAAGTGTGGGATCAATTAGGGAATTTCTTTAGTTGTCGATCCCAATTTCAGTGTCTAAACTACCCACCCTTCTTCATATGGACTGGACAGCATGGATTTTATACGATTAGGAGGTTTTAGCTGGCTTCCTTTGTCAGACAAGGAATAAGTCCAGATTGCATTAGTTAGGTCGTAGATGTTAGTGTCGTGTGTACGACACTATATCTTTTATAGATTTAGGGTCTAAAGGTGAGTGGTACGAGTGAACCACTATACACCTTATTGGTGGGTAAGCTATCCATCCTTTCGGAAGCTATAAATCCTACCCATCCGCGTCACACAGATGACGCCACCTCCCTCTTTCTCTCGTGCATGTCTGAGTGCGTTGTCCCTCTTTCTTTTCCCCAGTTTTCACTTCTCCTAGCCGGCCGGATGTTGAATGAACCAGGAGTGATTGATTGAGCCAGATTGGGACCTTCTTCCCTTTGATTAGGAAAACCTAGAAACCCCTTTGCACTAAACCCATTAGAGGAGATAATCTAACATCCTTAATCGAGAGTTTTCTTAGACCGAGGTCTAAGATGTAATTAACTACGGGGGCTTGCGCCCGTAGGAAACCGATCCCCACAATCAAATAATCCTCATTCGAGCTGATATATCGAATGGGGGAAATCTCGTGAATTTAGGGTTATAGATATTATTATCCATCGAGGTGCGTAGGTGAAAAACCGCTATCCTCCATGGCTAATCGTATCTATAACTCCATCTGCTCTTCCATCGGCCTGCTTGTGTCGATTGTAAAGGTCTACGACCACTTTGTCCTACGGGATAGTGTGATCGTACTCTTTGCATTCGAACCATATGAGCAGAATCCTTTCGGAGACCCACAGTCATGTGATGGGAGGAGGGTTGATATGGGGGAGGCTGGGAGCTAGACTGAGGCAAAGATTGCATGGAAGTGTTTATAGTAGTTGGTGGAGAGAGTGTAGGAGATGATCGTTTTGATAGTGATGAGAAAGGAGGCTGGGTTTGGGATGTGACTTGGGAGGATTATGGAGTTTGATGGAGATTGGATGTTGGGACCATTAATAAATGAGGCAAATGTGAGGAACGGTGGATTGCCCAATTTTGATGGATGGTTGAGAAAAGGGGTAGATGTCTTCATTAAATATAACGTGGCGAGATGTATATATTTTGTGGGTAGTGGGGTTGAGGCAGCGATAGCCCTTCTTAGATGAGGCGTAACCAATGAAGACACATGGATGGGAAAGAGGGGTGAGTTTATTAGGAGTGTATGGGCGAAGCCACGGTTAGCATAAGCACCCGAAGACCTTGAGGTGATCATATGCTGGTGGAGCTTGATGAAGAAGTTCATATGGAGAAATGTTGTGGGTATTAGGAGAGGGGAGACGATTGATTAGATAAATAGTGGTATGGAGTGCATTGACCCACAGGTATTAAGGAAGGTGAGCTTCAATGAGTAGTGAGCGTATGGTTTCAGAGATGTGGCGATGTTTGCGCTCAGCCATGCCATTTTGGGAGGGTGTATACAGACATGTGTATAGATGAAGAATACCACAACCATTTAGAAAATTTTTGAATAAGTGATTGATGAATTTGCCGCCCCCGTCCATGCGAAGGGTTCGAATGGTGGAATTATACTGACATTCAACCATTGTTTTAAATATAATAATTTCATGAATTGATTCTGATTTTTGAGGTATAGGATAGACCTGTGTAAACTTATTATAATCATCAATAAATGAATATAGTAGCGAAGGCCAGTACTTGAGGGCGTAGGGGGATGTATAAGAGCAAATTTTTCATTACATCTTGATAAAAGATTTACTAAATGGGAGACTATGGCTTTTAGCTAGCCGACATGCATTATAAGACACAAAAACTATAGAGATTTTAATAGTAGAAGTTGTTTTAGCTAAGTGAGATAGTGTTTGAGATGACATGTGCCAAATCTTTGATGCCAGAGGTATGGTACATCTTGAATAAAGATGAGATTGAGTTGTGTAGATGACGAGGATGTTGAGTATGTTGCCAGTGGAATGTTAAGAGGATAAAGACCATTAATACAGGGACCCCGAAGTAGAGGGCGCCGAGTCTTTCGGTCCTTGGTTACATAGCCATTTGAGGAGAAGGAAATATCACAGCTATTATCAGTTGTGAGGCGGTGAACAGAGATGAGATTGAAGGAAAGATTAGGAATATGGTTGAGTTGAGTAAGTTGAAGACTACTTGTCGGTGTAGGAAATAGTCCCTTACTAGTATGTTAAATGGGCAGCTATTGTCAGTTTCCAAGTGTGACTTGATTGGAAACAGTATATACTTGGGAAGATTGAAGGGCAATGGGATCAGATGTGAGATGGGAAAATGCTCCACTATCCAAATACCAATCAGGTGAGGTTGGAGAGCTTGCTGGTGAGAAAAATGAGGTGGATACATGTTCAATAGTATATTGGAGGTCCTGTATGTACCAACATCTGATTGTTGAATGACCTTGTTTACCACAAATCTCGCAAATAATATTGGATCTCATGGATTTGCCACCTTGGTTGAGAGAAGCCTGGAACTGAGTTGGTTTGGAGAGAGTAGTGGAGTTCCGAGGAGACTGGTTGAACCTACCACGACCACGTCCATGGGAAGCAGCGAGAGCGACTGCATTACTTGAGATCTCAAGAGAGCTGAGTTCTTTTGTGGCCTCATGAGCTAGATTGAGCTCTTCACTACTCAAGAGTGTGTAAAGATCATCCAGTGTGAGTGGTTGCAGATTTGTTCTTATTGTTGTTTTGAAAGCATGGTAAGTGGCTGATAACCCATTTAATGTGTTGTGAATGACATCTTCCGAATCAAGAGGAGTGCCTGCGACAGCAAGGGAGTCGACTTTAGATTTGATATCTAAAAGATAATTTGCCAAAGATTGGTCCTTCATAGTTAAGTGTTGAAGCTCATTCTTGAGCTGGATGATCCTAGATCGAGTGGTTGATTGAAGTCGACGTCCGATTGTAGTATGGATGTCTGTGCAATGATCTAGCGAGCGGACATATGGGAGTAGAGTTGGAGAGATCACTGAGTAGAGAACAGTCACAAGATTTTGATCAATCAGAACCTAAGTGTTGTAATGAAGATTCGGTGTTGGCAAGCCAACAATGTCCGTCGTAATATTTGATTGGGCATACGCATGAACCATCTAAAAAACCTTCAAAACCATTGGCTCGGAAGAGTTTAATGACATGTGATTTCCAGGTAGGGTAGTTGTCAGCGGTGAGAGGAGAAAATATAATATTCTTAATGTTAGCCATCAAGAATTTTAGTTGAGCAGGAATGGTTGTGTTGTCAAGCCGGAGACCTGCGTCGGTTGTTGTTGATCTGCATAGTGGGGGAGTCATTTTGACGGATGCATATTAGTCATTTTGCAGCTTAAAAGAAATAATCATGCTCTGATACCATGAAGAAGGTAATTACACAAACACTATGCAAGTAAAGAAACATGAAGAATATAACAAAGAAGAAGAAGTTGTTGTAGCAAATAGTAGTATATTTTGTATACTTGTAAGCTACAGTGAGAGATATATTTATACTACTTATTTATAACAAATTTGTACTATGAATCTGTCTATCATATGCTGAGCAACTGCACATGTGCAAGGTGTATGTGGAGTGTTTGAGGCCCATGTGCTTCGTTATTTGCTTGTTGTTACAAGCTCGAGCTCAGCTCGTGCATTGAAAACGAGCTCGTCGAGCGAGCTCGACCCGCGGTTCGAGCTTCGATTTTGCATCCGCATCCAACCCTTTCCTTTTGCGATTCCGCCTTCGCTTCCGAGCCCGCCTTGTCACACTCCACCTTGCTACACTCCATGATCTATATTAGAAGAATTACATCTGTCTTTCATTTTAACCAAAGAAATATATGTAGGTCTGCAAGCGAACCAAACGTTCGACGAGCTACTCGTTGTTCGGTTCGATTAAAGCTTGTTTGTGATCGTTTAATTAGCTAAACAAACAAACTTGAACAATATTTTAAATACTCGATTCTTAAATAAACAAACTTGAACACTAATGCGTTCGACTCATTTATGTTCGCGAACAACATCATTTGAAGTTCGTGAACAAGCTCGACATTAAGCTCGATAAAAGCTTGATTCGTGTTCGATTTTGAACTCGTGAATAAGCTAGATAAAAATAATTAATATTTGACTATAAAATTAATAAATAAAAATAATCATTGCCTTTGTTACATTGACAATTGCTTTTATTATAAATGTGTTTGTTCATAGATATGTTAATGAACATATTTATTTGATAGTTAAAAAAAAAATTCGTTAAATATGTTCGCGAACAAGCTCGATAAGCACTAAACGAACGAACATGAACTGAACATGAACCGAACATGAACACTCATTAATTTAAATGAACCAAACATGAACACAAACAATAAAGCTCGAACAAACATGAACCAAACTTGAACAAGCTGATATTAAATGAACACAAACATGAACACTCACATACTCGGCTCGGCTCGGTTCGTTTGCAGCCCTAAATATATGCAATGTTGAAAAAAATTACCAATGAATATCAGAAAGAAATATGGTTGTATTTTTTCTAGAATTGCACGTTGAAAAATTATACATGTTGATCAAAGCCTCATATCACATGATCCTTACCATTTTCTTGAAAAATATGTAAATCACATAATGAGTATATAACCCAACAAGCAACTAAAATATTACAACTCAAATCAATACAAGATAAAAGAGAACAATATGCCATAAATCATATAAAGAAATACATGCGTTAATGTCTATACTGATTATCTATATCAATTAATCAATCTATAGTTCATCACATCTCAATCCATTACATCATCAATCATAGTATGAGTAACAATCAATAATGCTAATGCTAGTTACTATATATATAATGTTCATGGCCTAGCACCATAGCACTCACTAAATCAACGCCAAAGTGCTCTACTTCAGAATTTTCATATTTTTCAAATAAATTTATTTCACATATTTGAGTTCTTACACGCCTATCCCGTCTGAGCTTGCCCCACGATTCTACTCTACACCTATGTCCGAGCCTGTCACACGATTCCATCCACCTTCAGCATGTATACATTTAGATGACTTTTAATCACTCTATATGAGAAATTGCTAACTCAACTTTGTGACAAAATTTACTTTTTTCAGCGACTTTGAAATTATTATAAAAAAAGCTTTTAAAAAAGGGTAGACAACGCATAAAATCAAAATGTTAACCTCACATGAGATACAGTTGAAGGAAATGTGTCTTAAGCCAGTTTGGGACAGTTTTCACATAGTTCAAATAACAACTATAATTTCTTTTAGTTACTGATTTCTTATTGTTTTTTTTTTTTTTTTTTTGTGAAAAAAATTTATTTTTTGCAATCAAAGCATCTAAGTTATATTCTTCAAAACAAATTCACAATCAATTTTATAAAACACTACAACCATCTCAAAAATACTCTTGATCTTCAACAAATTATAATTGTCAAACACTTCTTAAGCTATGTTCATTTCTATACTGCTTAAATTAGGATTAACACATTTTTATTTCTCGCAAAACTAAACATCATGAAATACATATTGACACTTCCATAACAAACAAACAGGGCAATTCACCAAGACCTTATACTTTTTTTTAGACCTAGAATGACTTTGATTGTAAATTAAACACATCGCATATACAGTACCTCAAATTTAAGACCTCTTCACTGATAGCCTAAGCTCCTAATTTTTTTTGGGGACATTTGAGCCAATTAAGACAAATTCACATACACATCATATACGCAAGACTCGAATCCAAAACTTCTTAATTAATAGCCAAAGCTCCCAACCAATCGATCAAGTTGAGCTGCATCCCAAGCTCCTAACCACCAAGCTTAGATGAGCTGCATGTTCAAAGAATCATTTCCTAAAACTTAGGTCAATCATACATGCCCTAACCACAAGTAGGATTGATAGCAATCGACAAAAATAAGGCTGTTAAGCTTCCACATAAAGAGTCTGTTTTTTTTTTTTCCAGAAAATAAAGCTGTATTTAAACGGAGAAATTTGAACTTTACATCATAGAATATCCTGAGTCATGTTTTGCTACTCCAAAGAATTTTTTCAATCAGACAAATTTCAACTCATAACAAATCCCAAAGAGAAAAGGGAGAGGCTATCCATACTTCAACTGGGAAGAGTGAAGTCGGCAGCAAAAGAATGCAGTCATCATTAGAATGCAATAATCGCCCTCGAATAAAGGCTTGGGCCTCCAAGAATAATTGCAGCTTTCTTCATTCTGCTTTTGGTTTTATTCTCTTCACTCTTGAGTACAAGAAAACTCCTGCTAATGCCACAGCAGTTCCTGAAAATGGAGTAACCAAAAGTTTAAACGAGGAGAATCTATGAAAGAATAATGTAGAAGCAAATTAGAAGGTGGAATTAAGGATCCAATTCATCATTTGAGACATGCGTTTTTGCTCTATGTTAAGTGAAATGTTTTTAGAATGTATCAAATAAGGAGTTGCAATCAACACTGGCAAAATGGATGAATTATTACTTGTGGAGATCGGATACAAAGAATCATCTGGTTTGTCTCTGTGAACAGTAAAAGTGCACACCACTGCGCTTTTACTGTTCACAAAGACAAATCTAAATAGTTCTTTGAGTCCGGTCTCTGCATGTAATAATCCCTAGGCAAAAGGAAAACGGAATTTTTTTCCCCACATAGCAAAAATGTGTTTTAAGTGCAAAAATGCTAGTAATTTTCTTTAAAGCTGGGCATGGCACTACCACATTTGATTGCTACAAGCAAGAGTAGCATTCCCCAACGCTAAAACCAACGGCACTTGTCACCACCTCAGGATGAGGCATATAAAGGCCAAATCTCGTCTATTAAGCATCGCTTATCGACAGATATCGGAAGGCAAATATGAATAGGTACGAGGGGCTGTCATTGTTGTAGGTGGGGTTGAGAAATACTTTATTTTACTCTCATCTTCTCTGTAAATATAAACATGGAAGAAATTTAATGGTACAAAAAACTTCATGGCAGCTGACGTTGATGTTATTTATTTAAAATGGGAGATTTACATACATACCACTTTATACTATTCTATTTACATATTTAACACCTAAAACTTTAATATTACATACATGCCACCCATAGTTCATTTTTATATGAAATATGAGTGGTAGAAATGAAATATATGAGTGGTAGGAAGAAAAAATGAGTGATATATTTGATATTAAAATAGTATAGAGTGGTATTTATGTAATATTAAAATTTTGGGTGTTAGATATGTAAATAAAATGTTATAAAGTGGTATGTATGTAAATTTCCCATTTAAAATCTGTTGTCTAGGACACCCCCGCTCAGTTACTTTTCACAGCAAATTAAGGTGTATTATACTTTCAAAGATAGAAAAAGAACTCAGAAAGAGAAGTTTTTACCAAGGGAATTAATAGCTGACACAGGAGTCTTGAAGAAGATAACCGATGATACAATGACTACCACACGCTTCACAGAGTTGCTTACTGAATGGGTAACAGGTGATACCCTAGCCAATATCATGTATGAGACCTGCCAGTTGTATGGTTTGAGAATTAGTCCAGTGGAAAATATTTGTAGGAAATGATGAATAAAAAACAAAAACTGATAACAAAACTGTAACTGAACTAAAATGGGCAAGTTTAATAGGCCCGTGTATAATGATTGAGCAAATTTCAAATGCCATCTTTCTTGAAAGTATGATTTAAGAAAAAAAAAATGTCACAGTTCGCAATATAATGTTTGTGTAATTGCAGGCTAACATTTCAACAACTTCAAATCTCTTAAAAGCATGATCAAGTTAGAATTGGGCATATTTATACTGAGACAAATCATGAAGTAAAGCACGAGGATTGAAACAATTCTGAATGGATTTCGAGCAAAACCCGAATAGTAATCGAAACAATTTGGCACCTATCAATTTTGATTTGAGCAGGGTTAAACTGAATGGGAAGTAAGATATGAATTTAAGACTGGTTGGACTCAATTTTTTGAGGTTGCCCTAACTTTGTTAAACTTGTGATAGGAAATTGATGAGGGCATCAGATTTCGACATGTGTACCATCGCCGGGGATGACAATCGACGGCCCTGATTCAGAGCCTTTATCTGTGATGCTTTAGTTCTTTTTTATTAGTTTATTTCATGTTTCCGTTTGTACCCCTATGAGGGATGTAGCACTTATTGTAGCCCAAGGGCATTTTCGACTTTATGCTTTTATTTTTCTGTCAGCCTATATAAAAGGCTTGTATCATTGTATTTGAAATTATTATTGGATGAAATGAAATTTCTTTTCTATGTTCTCTTTGTGAGTGCAACAGAGATCTCTTGGTGAGTTCTTCGAGATCTCTTAGTGAGTTCTCTAGGTAATTGTTTACCCTAAGTATTTTCGCTCTTCCATCTCCCTCTCTGTTTTCCCCTTCACAAAATTCTACACAAGGCTTCCCCTAGCCATTGTCGCCGGCCTCCCTAGAGTTTCCCCGCCGCCGGCCAAGCTCCCAACCGCCGGCCATCCACCTTGCCGAGAATCCTCCCCCCATCCGACCGCCCCCCCCCCCCCCCCCATCTCCACCAAGTTCCCATGTGAAATTTGAGGTTCAAATTTTGAATTATTTCCTAATTTGAAATTCTAAATTAGGAAAGTTTTTTTTTATCATGATTGATTCAATTTCAAATTATGATAATTAGGGAACCTTAAATTCTTTGCCACGTCATCAAATCGAATTGGAAACCCTCTTCCCTCTCTCCCTATTTCTTTCCTTCTAGTAATGCCGCCGGCCCCCCTTTTTGTGGGATTCAATTAAGGAGGAAATTAATACTTCCTCCTATTTGAAATTCCAATTATTCCCAAATATTTCCTCCCTCCAATTGTGCCAAAACTGAAAACAATTTCAGTTTTCTTTTATTTCCCTCCCTCCCTCTCTACCGCCGGCCCCCATTAATTCCACCTAATTTAATTTCCATTAGTGCATTGATTGCATTCAATTGGGAATTCAAATTTCATAATTCTTCCCTCCTAAAACACTAAAACTGAAATCAATTTCAGTTTCTAAAATCAAACTCTCCTTTTCATCCTCATCCTACCGCCGGCCTTCCCCTCCCCTCTCCTACCCGCCGCCCCCTCTCCTCCCTGGAGACTTACTCGCGGCGACCACCCTCCTACCCCTCCAAGAATGCATGGAGGTTCCCGAATGGAATTTCGGGTTTGAATACGACGACCGCGGACGAGTGAACATCCTCCGATCTCCTTTCTTTGACGTCGGATTCGACTTCGACGACACCGTCGAGGAGTATTTGGCCAGGATCGTACCCACTCTGATAGAGACCGTCGACGATCATTTTTCAGTTTATACTTGGATCGTCGAAGGCCGTCGTCTTCCACCACCTCCACGACCCGCGCCGACCTCTTCCTCCCTACGGATCTACGACACCCTTGCCCTAGGAGTGATCTCATCCATCGTGTGGTTCTTCTTCTCCCAACAAGCCTAGGAGTAGGTAAATGAGAGCGGCCTGAAGGTGAGACAATCGCTTTGTTAACCCTGGGATTCTAGTTGGTTTCTTCATTTGCTTTACGTTTATTGAAGTTGTTATTTTCTTGGTCTTGCTAATTTAGGTGTAAGTGCTTGCCTAACCGTAGTTAACACCTAAGATTTCCGAAAAGCTTGAATTGAGAACAAGATTGAATTTGCAATGTCATTACTTGAATAATATTTTGTTAAATCTCTAAATTCAATTCCTGGAATTACATCAGAAATACTTGAGTTCGCAAGTAACCCTAAGGTAATACTTGAGTTCGCAAGCAATCCTAACTCAAATCGGAGATCCAACAATGACAAAGTTGCTGTCTAGAATAGAAAAACAGCAGAAATCTGCTATTGACAGCAGAAAAACAGCACTATTCTGAGAGAAAACCAAGAAAAGACTTATATTCCAATAAACGATGAATAAAACAGCAAAGATACAATTGATCCTCAATTCGAGAGGAGGATCGATCTCTCCCAAATCTCTAGACGCCGCTAGAGCCCAAAGAAACCTAAATCTAAGAGATCTCAAATTTCAGCCAAATTCAAGATGATCAAACCCTCGAAAAATCAACTATTTAATGCATACAAATCAAAAGAAAATCCCTAAACAGTCCCTACATTCAAATTTTCCTCTCAAAACTCCAAAAAAAAACTTCCTAAAATGCTCTAATGGGGCGGACAGGCCGCTCGATCTCCGCAGGAGGCGGAGATCCCGCCGTCTTTGCGAATAGCCGGTCCCGTGCGAACCGACTGGACCGGTCTAACAATACTCCCCTCCCAAAGATCCACCTTGTCTGCAAGGTGGAAAGACGACACCCTCCATTCCTTCTTCATCACAAACGATAAGAACCTGAAGAGTTCGGTCCTTACACCTGTGCCCGGCATATACCTCTCGTCACATCTGAAACAAAGCCCCTTTGCCCTCTTCTCCAGTAATTCTGTCTCTGTGAGCTTCTTGAAGTTGTCCCCAGGTCTTCCTCCTGCGGTCTTTTCCTTCGAAGTCCCTCGAAGAGTATCCGATGTTGGCTCCTTGGATTTCAATAAAGTGGTGGTTATCCTGTACGAGCCTCCTGAGCTGCCGCCTCCCGTCTCTCCCTCCAGGTGTCTCTGATCTTCTACTAATTGAGCTAGCTCCATAGCCTCTCCCAAGTCAAGAGGCCTCATTACTCTAACCGCTGCTCGGATCTCTAGGCTCAATCCTTTCATGAAGTTTCCCTCTAGCACTGTCTTAGAAAGGTGGTCCAATCGGCTACCAAGGTACTCGAATCTCTCCCGGTATTCCGTCACTGAACCCTCCTGTGTCAAGGCAAAGAACTGCTCGTAGAAGTCTCATCCTCTGCCAGTTCAGAAACGCTCTACCAAGCAATCCTTGAACTCTCTCCAACTTCGTATGGGTCGTCGCATGTCCCTCCACTGATACCAAGACAAAGCCTTCCCTTCTAAACATAGGCCTGCCGCCGTCAATCTCTCCTCCTCTGTCAGCCCATTGACGGCGAAATATCTTTCTACCTTGTAGATCCACCCGTGTGCATCCTCCCCCTCAAAGATTGGCATCTTCAGTTTCCTCACCCTCGGGTAACACCCGTTTCCCCTAAATCCTCCATAACCTCCCATTCCTCGAAGCGGAGGTGCACCCCAATTGTCACGATCTTCCCTCCGGCAATCATACCCAAACCATTCATCAAAATCCCTTCTTCTTCTTTCAAAATCAGCACTACGGTGATTGAAATCATCTCCTCACCTTACAAATTCAGCACCCCTTCTTGCATAGCCAATGCTCATCTCCTCCCTAGAAAGTCGTTCTAGAGGCAGCATTCCGTCTTCTCCCTCCAAGATCTCCACTTCTAGCTTTTTCCTTCCCCTAGTCGTGTTAGGGTTCTCATCTCTTCCATGGCCTCCTGTAGTTTCCTTTGCTTCTGATATCACCGGTTTGGTTTTGGCTTCAAGCAATTTCTTCAATAAGTCTTCCATTACGACAAACTTTTCCTCTATCTTTTCATTGACGGATGCAATCTGACTTTGAAAATAAGTCATCTTTTCCTCAAAATCTGCTTGAGTTGCCCAAGTTCTCCCTCCAAAATTTCCACTTTTCTTCCGGCCATTGGTTCCCCTTCGATCGACGTGCTCTAATACCAATTTGATAGGAAATACTTGAGTTCGCAAGTAACCCTAAGGTAATACTTGAGTTCGCAAGCAATCCTAACCCAAATCGGAGATCCAACAATGACAAAGTTGCTGTCCATAACAAAAAAAAACAGAAGAAATCTGCTGTTGACAGCAGAAAAACAGCACTATTCTGAGAGAAAACCAAGAAAAGACTTGTATTCCAATAAACGATGAATAAAACAGCAAAGATATAATCGATCTCTCCCAAATCTCTAGACGCCGCTAGAGCCCAAAGAAACCTAAATGTAAGAGATCTCAAATTTAAGCCAAATTCAAGATAATCAAACCCTCGAAAAATTAACTATTTAATGTATACAAATCAAAAGGAAATCCCTAAACAGTCCCTACATTCAAATTTCCCTCTCAAAACTCCAAAAAAAACTTCCTAAAATGCTCTAATGGGGCGGACAGGCCGCTCGATCTCCGCAGGAGGCGGAGATCCCGCCGTCTTTGCGAATAGCCGGTCCCGTGCGGACCGGCTGGACCGGTCCAGTGGACCGGTCTAACAACTTGATCGGTTGAATTCCTAACTAAGGTGTATGCAAAAACTGGACTTTCAGATCTCCATCGGAAACAATGCATGAACCTTTCTTTATCCCTGAAATTTGAATCTGTTTTGTCCATAAATGTTATAAAAGAGAAGGATTTCTAGTGCCTTTCTTTATAATTCAGAAACCAATGAGGAGACGCAGATGCCTTAACCTCCATAAAAACCAAATTTTCTACATCATTTGGTTGGAAAGGATGCACGAAAGCCAAAATAAATGATCGTTACAGTGAAATTAATTTGAGAAGCTGAGAGAAAAAGCATTTCACCTGCTGATAAGCATGAAAACAGAGTCCAGAAAGAAAACATCTAGCATAAAATTCTCTTAAACTCAAACCCTGTGAAATGAACAAGGGCAAATAAAGAACTATTTAGAATTATTAAAAATAAGAAGAAAGAAAATTGAAAACATCTGTGCACATGATACTCACAGAAGATTGCAAATAAGACGGGGTGAACTTGATACCTTCAACAAATAGAGTTATAGGCACTGTAAATAAAAAAGACATAATTGTTATGATGGAGAACAATGTTATGTTGTCCAGAGTTTCCTGCAAAAAAACAACTTCAATGTCAGGAATCAGCTTTAGAAACCAAATAATAATTGTCAGGAAGTAAAAAAATATATATTTGCAAAGCATAATAACTAAAGCACTAGATAACTCCAAACTAATCCTCAGTGGCAGCAATACTTCCGATAGCCATCTTAAAAATTGAGTGGTTTCAGTTAAACTACTGATTTTCCTTAGAGAATGCGCGAAAATGATAAATAACCCAAAATTCTACGGCAAAATCTCCCAGACCGGCCTTATGTGACGATCCCACACTATGCCTTTCACATGGCCAGTTCTCAAAACCAGCCAGAATCAAAGAGTTCAATGCATGCAATCTCCATGCAGTAAGATTAACTGGATTGAAGTAGAGCTTTTTCAAATAATTTTACAATGTTGTATCCTTCAGAGATCTTATTAACAAGGTAAAAGTGGAGTTCGCTCTTCTTGTGACATTAGTAACTAGGAATTCTTAGTATATATGTCTCAAACCCTTGAAAAGTTGCCAAGTCAACCTCCTGAAGGTTCACCATGCCATACTGGTTCAAAATTTGTTCGGTGATTTCATCAACAAATTAGAAGCTCCATCCGTATTAGTTAAATACCTCTTCTCTTCTTGCTCCTTTTATGAAATTTAGAAATTACTCTCTACATCTTGTTCAAACTTGCATATACTTTTTTCAGGCCGAAAACCCTAGTTTTCCTTGTACAATTTGCTATTAATCATCAGCACATTAAACAAAAGAAATGCTATCAGTACTTCACATTTTTGTAATGGAAATTATTTCACCAAGTAATAAGACAGTAACAACCAGTTGTATCATACTGTAGGCACCTCAGCAAACAAAATCTATTCCGCATCTGAATTACCTCTTTTTCAGCCATGAGTTTCTTGCTGAGAACATTTCGGGATTGATTGGTAACATTAGAAGCCATCGCACTCCAAAATCCAGTCCTATTTCAAAATTGGAATAATCATTAATTGTTTTCCAATATGTAAATTAAAAAAGGGGTTCTCATAAACTCAATAAAAGCATTTTGTTTTTTCCGGTATTAGAAGCAGCAGTGATCATATAATGTTCTGATAATATTTAGTTAACTGGAAGTTTCAATTCGATGTACCAACCAATTAAAAGATGCTTCAGTGAGGGATGCCAGTGCAACACCACTAACAATTGGCACGAGAGAAGATATAATCCAAATAGTAGGTAACTGCATGAATATTTAAACAAAAAATTAGTTCTTTTCGGAAACATGCAGGCAGATCAAGAAGAATAGATTGCTCACTCATGTTTCATATATTGAAATGCTTTGATGGTACATTGTCAACCATTATCATGGATACAATTTACTAAGGTTCATTTGGGTACTTGAAGATGGAAAATATGTTTTAGAAAACAATAATTTTGTCTAATTTTGCATTTGAAAATGAAATCATTACCTTTGAGAAAGTTTTGACGAAGTTAATGGAGTTCAACATCAATGTTGGTTTCTAAAAATATCCAACCAAACCATGGATTTAATAAAGTTCACTGCTTTCAAAATGTGTTTTATACTAAGCGACTAAGGCTTCGTTTGGTACAACTTTCGTACTGCTTCATAAAATAGTTTTTAGTATAAAATTTTCTAATTAAATATATATTTTTACTAAAAAGATGTTTTAGAAAGCAACAAAAAAATTGTCCCAAACGAAGCCTAAATGATCTGTTGCAGAAGCAAATTTCATAAGGGAGGTAATAGCACCCTAAAATATGAGGAATTCAGAAGCATTTTAAAAATAATTTTCACCCTTTTGTTTCAAATGCTGTTGTCCATTAAAAAAATGTTATTATCCGTTGATTGATGTAAGGAAAAGCTATGAAGTAGAACAATACCTCTCCTAGGAAGAAGGCAGAGAACAGAACCGAGAAAAAGGGTTCCATAGCTTTAATTGTATGCGTGAAAGAAACAGCAACCTTCCCCAGACTCAAGTTAGTAAAAAGATTGCCAAGTGTGTGGACAATAGCCAATGGAATAATTGTTGCAAGCTGTTAAAATCATCCTCAAAGACTTAAATATTTTTCAGCAGTGATTTCATTAACTTAAGGTGCATGGAAAAGATTCAGGTAAAATAATGCAAATACCAGCGAAGTAGATATCTTAGGTCTTTTATTAACGTTAGTGCTCCACATGATGAATATTATGATGCTCCCAAAGGCAAACTGAAATGCAGAGATGGTCATTGGGAAAGGATAGACCTCCAGGATCTGTAAACATGCCCAGTTCACGCACAGGTCAATTATTCTATGACCTAACTACCAATTAACAATGGTAAAGGAATATAACGACCTAAAAGAAGCATGTCAGGAAAAAAACAAAAAGATGAACGCAGTTACTGACAATTCAATCTAGCGAGCATTAAAATGAACAACACAAATCTTTCAAATAGGTTTTTTTAACAAGCACTTCACTGATTAAAAAACAGGAAAAAGGGCAAAAGGAGACGATTTTACTCGCAAAAAGCAGGGTAGGACATGCTATCAGCTATAATTGTGGTTAAGTGCGGTGGATTCACTCATTGGTTCAAAAATATTAATGAAAAGTCATTCTATGACAAAAAGGGAACGACTGAATTTATTGAGAAAAACAAAGTAGCCACCCAGGCTCCTAAGTCAATCACTACATATACTGCTATGATTTGTTTTGAGTTAATCTCATAAAATTAAATTTAAGTTGGTTTTCTTCAATCTGGTTTACAATAATAACCTAAAACAGCAAAGAACTTTCATAGGCCATAAATTTAAGACCGATTTTGATTTCCAAACAAATAGTTTAGGACACATACAACATAAACTACTTAACATGTAAAAGCTTTTCCAGATCCTAAAAACTAAACTAACCAAACCAATTCGCTTATGCAAAGTATACCAATTGAACTCTAACCGAAAGGAATCAATTCTTCTATCATTAATGCTTGGTTTTCCAGTTTGGCAGTGTTCCATGCTAAAACACTCACAACGGTAGATTAAGAGAGTTTAACGCCTTAGCATTTGTAAGAAAATCTGGTATACATACAAATGAGAGAGAAATTGTAAGAGAAAATATAAGTTTTGATATGGAAAACCCATAATTGTGAAAAAACCAAAGGCCCTAGCACAATTATAATGATTCAACTAGTGTTTTTCATCTGTTATAAACGATATTCCTTCCTGTAATTGGGAAGAAGGTGATACAAAGTATATAGATTAAATTATGTGATGAAGTTTGAAGGACTTTATGGATTGGGAGCTATCTACAAGATTTTTTGTTGTTTCTTTGGTCATTCTTGGGAGATCAAGGATCAAGAAGTTCAATATAAATCTTTCTGTTCATGACAAGACTTATTGTTGATATATACAACAAACATATGCCATATAGGCAATGGCGTGCATTGACGTTGTTGGGGGTAATAGTTGAACAAAGTCATAGGGCATGACTATAGCAAGGCACATTGGTCAGAGGACTATAAGTCAGATGATCGTAGTCAGGCAACCGTAGTAAGATGAAGGTGTTGGAGGATCGCAGTCAAGTAAAAATGATTGTAGGACCGTAATGGGGGGAAGGTGGCCCAAGGATAATAATAGAGTGATAGTAGTAGAAAAGATCATAGTCGAGCGATGATGGTTGAAGGACCATAGTCAAGCAATGGTGATTGGAATACCGTAGTAGGATGATGATGGTCAAATGATTGTAATCGAGCGAAGTCACAGGATCATAGTCAGGTGACGGTGGTTGAAGTACCGAAGTTGGGTGAAGGTGCTTGGAGGATTGTAATCAGACAAATATGATCTCAGGATCGTAGCTGGGCGATAGTGCTTGAAGGATTGTAATTGGGTGACAGTGACTAGAGAACTGTAGTCAGGTGACCATGGTTGGATGAATGTAGTTGGACAATTATGGTTGGAGGATTATAGTTGAGGGGCGACGGTCCAAGGGCATAAGTCGGGCGAACATTATTTTAGTGCCGAAGTCGGGCAACAGTGCTTGAAGGATAGAAGTTGCACAACGGTGGTCAGAAGACCACAACCGGGTGGTCAGAGGACTATAGTTGAGCGATAAAAATAGGATGATTGTAGGAGGGTGATAATGGGAGAAGGACTAGGGTCGGACAATGATTGTCGAAGGTAGAGCGAAGATTGTTAGAGGGTCGTAATCAGATGATGGAGGTCGAAGGACTGTAGTTGGGTGATGGGGGTCTGAAGAACCGTAGTTGGGCCATAGAGCTCGGAGAACCATAGTTGAGCAACAATGGTCAAAGGACTATTGTCGGGTGATATTGGTCGAAAGATCGTAGTTAGTGACAATGATGTGGTTGGAAAGATCGTGTCTAGGCAATGGAGTTTGGAGGACTGTAGTCCAGTGATGATGGTCGGAGGAGCGTAATCATCCAAAAATGGTCGGAGGACTGTAGTCAGACGATGATGGCCTCAAAACCATAGTTAGACAAAGGTAGTTGGAAGAAAAGTAGTCGAGCGACGATAATCAAAAGGACCATAGTCGTGTGACAAAGATCAGAGAATTATAGTAATTAGGGGATGGTGGTTGGAGGGACATCATATGGTGATGGTGGATTGTAGATGAAGATGGTCGTTCTACAATGATGGTCAAGCGGTGGTCTGACAGTGACAGTGGGAGGATGATCTGATAGCGACGCTGGGACGGTGATCCGACTATGACAGTTGGGCAGTGTTTTAATGAGCGATGGTCTAGCAATATTCTAATGATGGTGGTCGAGCAGTGGTTTGATGATGTTGGTCGGACGATGGTCTAACGATGTTAGTCAAGCAGTTGTCCAATAAAAAAGATGAAACAATGTTTAGACAGCGTTAGTTAGGAGGTGAACAATGGTAGCAACTAAGCGATGGTCCGATGATGATGGTCAGATGTTGGTCTAACCGTGGCAGTCAGGAGATGCTCAGACAATAATGTTCGAGCAATTTTTCGATCGTGGTGGTCAGCAAATGGTTTGATGACGATGGTCCAACAATGGTTCTTACATGAGCTCTGGATTCTTAGAGCCTCTAAGCTTTATTGAATCTCAAGCTGACATCCCTTTCATATATAAAGTGGAGGCCTATTTATAGATTTCTAAGAATGGCATACCCTACAAATATTATAAAAATCCAAAACACTCCATAATACGGCTCGTCTTGATTCTTTCAATTAGAAATCGTTCTTTCAACATTTAAATGTCATAGTGGTGTCAAATTAAGCGATCTTGAGCTCAATGGAATCATCTAATCAAAACAATCAATTTGATTGTAAGTATGTGAGATTTAAACATCATTTGATCACCCAATTAACGTGGACCTTTCCTCAGGATTGTTAACTAAGTAAAATCTTCTCAATTATAATTTTAATGTTTGTTAAAGTTGGCATGTCGATTTGAGCAAAATTATTAAAAACTTCAAATTCTAAACTTTTCAAAATTGCTCAAAATTGACATTAGAGGCTTTGATATGTTATGAAAAAAAGTCAAAATTACATCCCGAACGTCAAAAATTGTTCTGAGGACTCCAAAAATATCTAAATAAAACCATCCAGACTAAAAAATGGGTATGGACCTGTGTAGAGGGTGCACATAACAACGCCTCAAGCATAATACTCTTGGTCTTATTTTTTAACTTGGGGGTTACCACTGCAGCACAATTTGCATCCAGTGGGCCACAAGCCTTTTCTTTTTAAATTTAATTCTGATTCTTACTCCAAAAAAAAATAAAAAAATATTTTTTAAATATTTTTCTCCCCCTTGGATTTATAAATAATCCCCCGGGGCTAGGGGAAAGCCACATCCTCTTACAAAGGCTCCAATTATCCTCCTAAAAGGTGGGAAAATTTGTCCAGCAAGTTTTTAAAGATTGTCGGAGGTTATCAAGACTCAATTCTCTTATCCATACTCCAATTCTCCCCTATGAAAGGGGGAAAAGCTATCTAACAAGAGTTTAGAACTTTTGGAAGTAATTGAAGCTTGTAGTTCATACAATGAGGCTCCAATATATCATTGAAAAAAGTTTTGATAGTCCTCATCGAGCAAACCTTATTTATGGGTAATAAAAATTTTCAAACTCTACAATGATGCTCTAGTGTTTCCTTGAAAGAGGAGTTAATTGTCCTCATCAAGTGAACCAAATTGGAAGATGATCAAGACTTTCAGTTTGCACAACGAGGCTCAATCTTCCCTTGAAAGATGTTTTGGCCATCTTAGTTGGGCAACCAAATTAGAAGGCAATTAAGATTTTCACTCCCTACGACGAGATTCCAATATTCTCTTGAAGAGATGTTCACTATCCACATTGGGAAATCGGATTTAGAAGTGATTAATACTTTATTCCCTCTGGCAGGACTCCAATCTTTCCTTGAAAGAGGCGGTGACCGTTATCGTCAAATAGAATAAATTTGGAGGTGACCATGACTTTCAATCCCTTAGACGAGGCTCCATTCTTCCCTTAGAAGAAGCGTTGATTATCCTCATCATATGGATTAGATTTAAAGGCAATCAAGACTTTCAATCCCTTCAAAAAGGTTCCGATCTTCACTTGGAAGAGGCATTGGCTATCCTCATCGAATGGACCGAATTTAGAGGCGATCAAGACTTTTATTCCCTTTACTAAGGCTCCAGTCTTCTCTTGAAAGAGATGTTAATTATCCTCATCAACCAGATCGAACTTGAAGACGATCAGGAATTCTAGTTCCTACAACTAGGATTCAGTATTCCCTTGAAAAAGGGGACATTCAGACCAATTTGGCGGTAATCAAAACTCCCAATGCTCACGGCGAGTCTCCAATCTTATTCTAAAAGAGGATTTGACCGCCCTGATCCAACAAACCAGATTTGGAGGGCAATAAGGCTAGTTATTGCACTCTTCTTAGAAGTTATATTCCTATATAAGTGATGCAAACATTAGAGCTAATTTTGATGCCATCATAAGCATTTGATTTGTTGTAGCCAAAGCATGACTTTTTATAAGCTACAAAAAACTTCATGAGAGAAGAGACAACATGTTGGAAGCTAAGATTAGACTTTAAAGGCCATAAAAGACTTCATAAATGTAATATGATGTTAATAAGAAGTGTGATGTTATCATGTCAATTCAATAGTTTTATATGCGCCTTTGAAATAAGATTTGTTATTTGTACAATCCAATATATGTTTCTTCATTCAAGCTTGCCTTATTTCTCAATTAAGTGGCTGAAAGTAATGGTAATAAATGATGAAATCTAAATCCTTTATGTAATAGTGATCAAATATTCTAAGAACCTACCCTCCAAAGGAGACTAAGCCTTTTCGACATGCTTGACCAATGATGTAATTTTAACCAAGCTTCTATGCTGAGGATGGGTCATGAAAAACTCTTTTAGAAATTATGCCTTCCCTAGGTTGGTAGTGTAAGGCGTCACCCTAAACCTTAACATGTGGCAAAAGAAGTTGAGAGAAATCTATGAATAATTAATATATGAAGTTGTTTATCATAGCATTGTTCAATGGCGTTAATCTGTGTGAAAAAAGTAAAGATAAATCCACCACAGATGTTTTATTTATCTGAGGTTATTTATCAAAGTATTACTCAATAATATTAACCTGTAAAAGAAGTCAAATTGAATCCCCCTAACATCTTCTTTGATCCGGAGGGAGGCAAATGCAACATGTATCCCAAATCAAAAGTGAATATTATTTTGTCTTTAAACTATTATTGCCCTTTTAAGATTATGACTGTAGCCTTACCCAAAGAGTAGAAGTCTAACTGGAGATTGTATTTAGAGTTTTGAGACTTCTTAAAAAGATTGCCTTAGAAGTAAAAAATATTGGATTGAGGATTGCCTTAGTGTTTATATTGGGAGTTGAAGTTGGTGTATACAACATAAATCAACTATATGGGCAATGACATATGCTAACATTATTGGTGATAGCATATGAAAAAGTAAGTAGATATCGATGTAGCAATATGACATTGATCAATGGACGAGAAGTTGGATGAGCGTAGTCAAGTGATGATGGTTGAAAGATCATAATCAAGCTAAGGTGGTTAAAAAGATTATATTCAGGTGATGAAGGTTGGAGGACCGAAGTCGGGCAAGCATAGTCGAATAGAATGTACTCAAGCAATCATGGTCAGAGGATCATAGTCGATTAATTGAGGCCTACGGATTGTATTCGGGCAGAGGTGATTAAAGGGCTATAGTTGTAAAAACTCTTGTTACAAAAAACAAGTCTAGCTGAAAACCCCAATAAGAATTTCATGTTTGTGCCTACACATGTTAAATGAAATATAAGTTATTTAATATTTATTTGAAATATCAAAGGGTTTAGAATCGAATTAGAGAAGTCATTAATGTAAGTAAGAAAAGTTTCCTAGGAGTGTTATGGCGCCGTGGCACTTCTCTCTATTGGGGAGGAAAGTTCCTTGGGCATGCGGCAGCGCTGTGCATGGCAGAGTTGCGGCACTTCCTTCTCTATATAGGGGTAATATTTTGGGGAGCACTGCAGTGCTTTGGCACAGTGCTCTTTATTCAGGAGCATCTGGAATATTCGAGAGAGCGCTATGGCATCGAGAAAGGGATGTTGCATTGTATTAAAAATGATATTTCTATACATAAATATCTAAAATCATTTTCTCTCAGCCCATCCCCTCACCCTTAAGTATTGAAGATCAAAGAGAGGAAGAATTAAAAAAGAAGCAAAGGAGAAAAATAAAAACTAGGTTTTCGAAGTTGTGGAGCGGGATTCATCCATCGGGCTGGTTAAGTAAATTGCTCGTGTCGAGGTAAACTCCCAGTACCCTAACTTTGATTTCAATTTTGACATTTATACAAGTATATTTGAAAAACATTAAAATGATTTTCTTAATTTTAAATTTTTTTCATCTCGTAGTTTTTTATATGTTGTACAATGCTTCATACCGATCATTTTAATATTAAGTATTTTTTTATTGGTTTTGTCTGTATAAATTTTTTTTTTTTATGATGTGTGTGATGTTTCGAGCATTGGCTATAATTCACTAAATATTTTAACATGATATTGTAAATATTTCCTGGGAATAGTTTTCTAAATGACAAATGTTGACTATGTATTCAAATTTTATATGTACTCTATCCCAAAATGTTGTACATGTGGCAATTCATGCATATCAACGTTCATGTCAAATATTGTATATACAAGTTAACATGTAAGATCTACACGTACATATCATGTTCATATGGCAAATGTTATGAAAGTGGAAGATGTTCAAGTGCACTATAAGTAAATGAGTAATGTCACAAGGGACCTTATATGTATTTGTTTTTGTATATGTTTCTATTTCCTCCATCTACCTTATATAGATGTGAAATGACAAGTTGAGTTATAAGAAAAATTGGGCATATCTCCATCTATCTTGTACATGGATGAAATCAAATGAATATATAAGTGACTATAGAGTTATAAGCAGGCATCGGGATATGTGTATATCATAATTTATAAATTGCATTACAAGTTCATCAAGTGATGTATGTTGATACTCATGTTCAAGTCAAGTTAACATTCAAGCTAATCTTTTGGATGTTACAAGCAAGTTCAAATAATGCCCAAGTTATGTTCAAGTTTATGATTATGATGCATGTCCAAGTTCAAATAATATATATTTCATCCTTTTAATAAAGTTAACATACATGTACAAGTAAATCTAATGCTTATATTTTATGAACGATAAAGTTATTCTATGTTACATCTATAAATATTACTCGAATAATTTATAAAATCCTAATTAGTATTTTGTATAGTTATATAAATAAAAATATGGACTTTCATTTCTTCTATAGGATTTAGGATAGCCTATTGAAAAAGTAATTGCACACTCTGTAAATTATATGTTATTTTAGATAAAGGGAAATGTTCGTCTGAGTAGAAGTTAATAAGGTTGAAGTTCGTTAGGAGCTAGATTAATAGTGGTATTATTTTGATAGTCCAATTTACATTTATATATTTTGATATTTTACTAGTATTCTGAACTGTTATAAATGATAAATTTTGGAGGATATGTGAATTGTGATTTTGTATATATTTTTTATTTCTATATTATTTGGATATTTAGTATTTTAGTGGCTCTGGTGTATGTAAATTTTGATGATTAGAAGAATAAGATAAGGTAAATTCTTTCATTAGACTCAGGAGCTTGACAATATTTAGACGTTAGAGTTTGGAGGAATGTAGTCATGCGATGACGGCGATACGAGTACCATAATTTGGCAAAGGTGGTTGAAGGACTGTAGTCGAGAAATGTAGTCTAGTGATCATAGTCGGGATAGTGATTAGAGAATCATAATTGGGTAACATTGATTGGAGGACTATAGTCGAGCAATTGTACTTAGAGGACCATAATTGAGTGATTGTGATTGGAGGATCAAAGTGGGGGGATAGTAGACTGAGGACAAAAGTCTGGTAATAACAGTCCAAGGGCTAAAGTCAAGCAATAATAGTCTAAGAGCCAAAGTCAGGCAACAGTGGTAAGAAGATAGAATTTGGGTATTGGTGATCAAAGGACAGTAGTTGGGCAACTGTATTTAGAGGACTGTAGTCGGGAAAGATTGTAGGATGGCAAAGTGAGCGTAGGACCCAAGTCGGGCGACTATGATTGAAGGATCGTAAACAAGCAATGGTGATCGAGGACCTATGATGACGGTCAGACAATGGTTCAACGATAGTGGTCGAGTGGTGTTCCAATGACGGTGGTCTGACTATGACAATCAGACAATGGTTTAACAACAGCCATCAAGCAACGTTCAGAAAAAGTGATTAAGAGGCGATCCGATGATGACAATCAGATAGTGGTTAAACAACGGTGGTAATAACACAATAGCCAACGGTTGTCCGAGAGTGGTGCTCGGGGGATCTCTGGGATTCTTAGAGCCTCTAAGCTCTCTTGAATCTCAAGACAAAACCCCCACATTATGTATAAAGTGCGAGCTTATGTATAGATTTTTGAGAGTGATAGCTCTCATAAATATATAACCAAAATCAGGAACACTCCATCAAACAGTCTGTATTGATTCATTGGTCACAAATCATTTTTTCATCATTTGCATGCATTAATGATGTTAAAATTAAGTGTTCTCATTTGATTCATCTTATCAGACCACTCAATTTGACTATAAGCATGGAAGATTTAGATATTATTTGATCACCCAATTAATGTTCTGAATTTTTCAATTATTCTATTCCTCAAGTGCTTTATTTAAGCTCATTTGGATTCCGATCGGATAATTTTTATGTCGATGGGTTGATCTTGTCGAGACATTTAGTCCGACTAAGAGATTGTTGAAATCTGGGTTTGGATAGACCTAAATTTAATTACAAAAGTGTTCCATTCAAAATATGCAGCCCAATTAAGGCAATTTTCAACGTCATGTCAAGTGGGTATTTGCAGCCCCTAATGAGAGTGCTCAACCTGGAATACCACATAGAACTTCTATTTCATGCAAAAAATTTCTAATTCACCACCGCCCACTTTTATATAGGCGGGAGAACAGGAAATAGATAGATGTGTTCAACCAACCCACAAAACCAGAAACAAAAATCATATGAGTGACTTACGACAACATATCTTCAGATATTTGTGTTCATAAATCTCTATCCCTGATAAGGACTCTTATTCAGCCGAACACAAACCTCCACACGAAATGAGGAGATAAACCGTTCCACGTCGAATTTTCTATAAGGAATTCTTTTTATTAATTTGTTCTAAAATCAGAGCAAAATTATATATCAAATTGCAGATATAAAGCTAAAAGAAAACAGTTAATGAGACTGCAGACTGAGCCAGGCTTCATATGAATACATAGACACAAGCACATCAGCTTACGATAAATATTAACAGAATGAATAACATATTAAAACAACATAACAGGCTAAAGAAGATTATTATCCAGCAGACTCCCTGTTTATTTCAATACTGAATATCAGTAACTTCTTAAAATATGGAAGAGCAATAAACGGAAAAAGAAAAAACAAATTCATCCCAGAAGCTCCACAAACCAATTCTATTTTCTCACCTGCTTGTTATAGATATTGAAAAATATGTTGATGATGTACCAGAGCGCGATCATAACCACAAGCTCGACTGTCTGTATCAGTCCTAAGGGTCGCTCCTTGGGAGCCGCGTCAGGTACAGGGCTCGCACCGACGGCAAAGACCCTCGCCGATCGGCTTTCCCGTCCCAGAAGATTCCTCGACAAGCCGATTCCTCCATGAAGCCTCGCCGCCGTCGCCGATACCAGCGGCCAAGCTTCGCCGTGGAATGGTGAGAAAGCAAGCTGAGCATTAGCCGGAGATCGAGATAGGAGGGTCCTCGGTGGAGAGCCGGTGAATGGCTGGAGGGTAAGCGAGTATTGCGCAGCCGTCGGCATCTCTTGTCGGAAAATTTGGGGCCGAGAAGTAAACGCGGGGAGATGCTCCTTCGTTCTGCTTTTAACTCCCAATTTCCCGCGGTTCGTGGTGTAATTTAATAGTTTTCATGTGGGGATTTGTAAACCTCAGTCGGCGGCGACTAGTGTGTGTTTTAAAATTTAGGGTTTTTAAGCAATTTATTTTTTTCAGAGGGTGGTAAATGCATGATGGCCTTGGGTCCGAAAAACTGGGAGGATGAATGTGTCCGCTTATCCATTCTTTATTTATGGACTGGAGACTGCGACCAGCGGTTAAATTGAATTCCTAAAATGGACTAAAAAATATTTCAGAATATACTAATTTAATTATAATAGATTTCCAAAAAAAAAAAAAAGACTTTATATATCTCTCATCGTGACAAAAATTAAAATATACTTATTATTTTATAATTTTGAGAAAAAATATATATTTAAAAGATCTAGGACATATTTGGAGTGTTCAATCGGACTGCCCATACAGATTCTCTCATTCATGGAATGTTCGATCAGCATTTAACTTCCTTAATGATATTAGAATTAGCAATATTGGGCTTATTGGATTTGTCACGTCAAGCCGCTCAATTCGGCTATTAACATGTTATATATGAATATCATTTGGTCATCAGACTAATGTTTTGAACCTTCTAAACATGCTTCGGTCCATTGATTTGGACCCAGTTGGGCTTGGATTACACCATTTTGGTGTCGATGAGTTCGTCTCCTCGAGATGTTCAATTTGACTATAAATTTGATGAAATTGAAGTTCGGATCGTCGCTTACAAATTCGTGTCTGGCCAAGATACTTTTTGATGATGCATCAATCCTCATATAATTCTCTTTCTTTCAAAACTGTGAAATAATAGATAATTAATTTTACATCGAGAATAGCTAAAAATAATTATAATTATTTCATTGAGACTAATTTGTGAAATTCAATCGAAATTAGTATTAACGGTATATACTTACAGAATATTTTTTCTGATGTATGTTCTAATATGTCATTTATTGCCTTCTTGATGGGCTGATCTTGACAAAGATTTTAATTTTTAGTGAGAGAGTTAATAGGCGGCTTAATAGAAATCTGATTCATCTGAACAGCATTAAAAGAAAACAAACAATTAAGTGCCATTAATGCTAACCTTAATGCGGTGGATTGTGACTTATCGCTGAGTAAGTGCTATTATGATATAAAAAAAATTGTGGATGTTGGCCCACATAAGAGCATGCATCTTGTAGGCTAATAAGAGCTCATTCTCAAGGCTCCAGTCTCAAAGGTCTATCTTTATAAATGCAAAAGAGTTCTCTTTATAGGGCTCTTCTGCTTTCTTTCTCCCCCTTTATGAGAAGAATGATGCTATATTTATAGATTTTTTAGAATAATATTATTTGTAAATATAGAGAAAATCTAGGACAAAGTTGGAGTGCTCTATCAAATGGTTTGTATTAATTTCTTCGATCATAAAGCTTTCTTAAAAGCACTTAAATACCTTAATAATGTCATAATTAAGTGATCTTGGGCTCGTTGGATTCCTCTCATCGAGGCACTCGATTTAACTATAAGCATGTCATATTTGAATATTACTTGATTATTGAATTAATGATTTTAACCTTACCAATATGCTTCAATCCCTTGATTCGAGCATATTTTGACTCGGATTGGACCATTTTTGGTGTCATTGGGTTCGTCTTATCAAGATGTTCAATTTAATTACAAGTTTATTGAAATTAGATTTCAAATAATCTCAAATTTAATTTTGAAAGTTTTTAATTCAAATATGACTTGAGATTAGTGCTTGATCAAGGTGATTTTTGGTGATGCATCAGGACACAATAGGGAATTGCCTCTCATATAAATAGTTTGGGATTGTTACAAATCTGAATTCAGGGATTATAATTTTGATGATAGCAAATATTTCTGACACTTCTATTTTTTTTACTATTGCACTGCCTACTAATGTTTCAGGTCCACAAGGTCAATTGCAAATCAAGCCAGCTTAAGATTGGGTAGATTAGGACCGAGTCAGTCTGTAAGTCTATTTCCAGTATTTTTACCTTTTCTTGAGTCAAATATAATAATGTGGATCCTGATGCTAAGTAACTTTGCACACGCACACACTTAGGGGAGAGAAATTTTGTCTGTTTTAGAGTTTTTTATTTTTTTATCATATCGTCCGAGACGATCCCAAATCGTCCTGGATGATCAGTTACAAACAGAAATTTTAATTAGGGCATCCTTGTTAAGACAACTGAATTAAGCAAATCATCTTGGACGACATGCTCAAATCAGAAAGAATCAGCCGCCAACTCTTTTAGGCATGTTATTATTTTTGGACATCGTACAGGACATCGTCCTGAACGATGCATTACAATTATGCCTAAAATTGGTCTGATGATTAAGTAAAGTAATTAAGATTTGATTGGTCGATTATATCATCCTGGAAGATCCGTTAAACCAACCTTAGTTTCTTCCTGAATCGTCTGAGATGAACAAAATGATGTGATAGATGATATTTGTTAATTTGAACTAATCATACAAGACGATCCAAGAAACAGCCTGGATGATTAGTTATTTTTTCATCGTCCAATATGTAAAGTCTGGCCGAGATGAGCGATGGTCTAGATGATACTTGAGGTTTTGTACTAATCATACATGACGATGTACTCATTATCCTAGACGATCAGAACAAACAAATCTTCTACTCGTCTAGCCCCTCCCAGATCATCCTGGCTGAATAAGCTGAAAAGGGACTGATCATACAGGACGATCTATCTAGATGATCTTTGTTGATTAATTGCAATATAGGGCAAATTTGAAGCCCTTTTATATAAGATCTCTTATTTACTCAAGATGAAATCTTTTGCTGCTGTCTTGACCTAAGAGAGCCAAGAGGAGAGGGAGAGCTTGGGAGAGAGAGAGAGGATCTTGTGAGGGGAAGTTTGTGAGGGTTTCAAAAAGATTGCTCCAAGTAAGGATCCGAGTCATCTTCTCCAATCGTCGTCCCTGGTTCCTTGGAGGTTCTAGAGAGGTCTACTTCAGCGATTGATCGAGGTTATCTGCTTGCTTCAAGAGGAAGCGAAAGGAGTCGGGTTCTCTGCCTGCTTCAGGAGGAAGTGAAAGGAGTTGGGTTCTTTGTCTCAATTGGGTCGGTGGAAAGGAGTTTTGTAAAGGATTTTTCGCCTTGCTGTGGGAGCAAAAGGAGAGTCATTGAGTTTAGTGCAATATTTGGAGGAGAGGCTCCAAGGAGTGGACGTAGGTCAAGTTAATCGAACCACTATAAAATATGATGTGTTCTTCCTTATTTTATTTTCGTATTTAATTTTCGCACTTTATTTTATGTAGGTGATTGTTTGGTTTAGATCATGATTTTTATTGAGAATTTTTAAAATACCAATTCACCCCCCTCTTGATTAGCCTCGGGCTAGTTCACAAGGGCTTAACATTCCTAACGAACTTTCAGGGATCATTGCAAGATGCCCAATTTGCCACTCCCTATCGATTCTTTTAACATTTTGGAGCAAAAAATAGAGAGCGAAGATGATCATTTTGGATCTTTTTACATATTTAACATCTATTAACATTTATACTATAGACATTTGAGGAAATATATTACTCTCACTATCAATTCCCATACAAGTTTTTAGGTCATACTCTCAAAATTTGTTTGCTAGTAAGGTCAAACATCACTCATACATAAATTTGAATATTAAAATATGTTATGATAGATATAATGTATAATAACTTATATTATATTTATATTAAAATAAAATTTAAACTTTATAATTTATCATTATTAAATTTTTTATCACAACATATTGATATAATTTTTTTTTTCATAAAGTGGCCATTGGTTAGTAGTGAAGGGCTATTTAGGATTGCCAAGGTCTCTTAAGTTTTGTTTGGGACTGTTTTTTTATTGTTTCTTAAAATAATTTTTTAGTACAAAATTTAAAATTTTATACCAAAAATCTATTTTAAAAAATAGTAGGAAAGCAATCCCAAATCAAGCCTTAATTACTCTTGCTCTTTCATTAGGCAGCAAGCTAATTTCTTTTTGCTGAATTTGCTATATTTTTTATTCAACTAGGAAATTACTTTTATCAATTAAAGGGAGATTTAAGAACAGACATGAGAGGGCACATCTCCTCTCTAAAATTTAAAAATATTTCTATATATCATGGAGATTTTATTTATATAAATAAAATTTTTATAAAATTATTTAATTTTTTACTTTCTCCAAAATTTTAAAAATTTGAATTATAAATATTTATTAAAAAAACATTAATGATATTTTTTAAATAGTCACTTTGTGTTTTCATCTATAGAAATTTCTTACTCTCTTCTACTAAATTGTAGAAATTCCTAAAATATGGATTGATTGAAGTGAAGTCAATGGCGTTTTTTAAGAAAAATCTCCAAAAAAGATAAAGAGTGGTCCAACAACTTATTAACTTTTTAAGAAAAAATCATTACTTTCTATGTAGAGACAATTCTAACGGATCGAGGAGTAGCTTGTTGGTCGATGGAAACCCGTGTGATCCACGTTCGATGCCCTCAACTACTAAAGAAAAAAATAAAATACAAATCTAATAAGCCATGTGTTCATTAAAGGCAATACTTAAATTGATTGGTTTTCTAATTTTTCAACTAGTCAAATCTCAAATTAATAGAGGCATTAAAATGAAATATATATTGTTGCGTCCTGGAAAATTCACGGCGGTAGAGAAATATAAAGATTAATGCCTTAGCTTTGTACGAAGATCCAGAACACAAGCAGAAAAAGGAGAGGGTATAAAGTTCATAAGAGACACCAGAGTTTTTACATGGAAACCCCAAAAAAGGGGGAAAAAACCACGGGGCCTGGCGAATGAATCCATTATTGTTTGTAGTCCATTACAAATGAGGCCCTTCTTTAAGAGGAAGGTCTTGGCTCGATGTGGCACATATACATCATATATAGTATATTACACGGTGGGAGTTGGAAGAATCATTATTGACATGTTTGTTTGGGGAGACAAAATCATAGTCGACAAGCGACATAGGTCAGAAAGAACCGTAGTATGGCGACGGAGGTCGGAAAGATCATAGTTGACAGGTGACGGGGGTTGCAAGGACCGTTGTCGACAGACGCCAGAGGTCAGAAGGACCGTAGTCGATGGGCTACACAGGTCGGAAGAACCGTAGTCGGCGAGCTATGAAGGTCGGGAGGACCATAGTCGGCAGGCGATAGAGGTCCGAAGGACAGTAGTTGGCGGGCGACGCAGATCGCAAGGATCATTGTCGGCAGACGACGAAGGTTAGAAGGATCGTAGTCGGCGGGCGATGAAGGTTGAGAGGACCGTAGTCAGCGAGGATTATAGTCAGCAGGCGACGGAGGTCAGAAGGACGGACAGTAGTCGGCAGACAACGGAGGTCCTAAAGATAGTAGTAGGCGGTCGACGGGGGTCTCAAGGACCATTGTCGGCTGATGACGGAGGTTAGAAGGACCATAGTCAGAGGGGAGTGTAGTCGGCAGGCGACAGAGGTCTGAAGGACCCTAGTCGGCAGACGACGGAAGTCGAAAGGACCGTAGTCGGATGACAGTAGTTGACAGGACTATAGTTGGTGGATTGGTGGAAGTATGTCGATGCCCGAAAAGAACTCCAACTATGGTAAGGAAGAATTACAGCGATGATCGGCGAACGAGCAGAAGTCCAGTGATGGTCGGAGGACTGGCGGAAGTTCGGCAATGGTCGGCGGACGGGCGGAAGTCCGGCGGAGGTCAGCGGACGGGCGGAAGTTCGGCGGAGATCAGCGGACTGGTGGAAGTTCGGTGGCGGACGACGGACTAGCAGAAGTCCGTTAGAGGTCAGCGAACTGGTGGAAGTTCGGTGGCGGTCTACGAACTAGAAGAAGTCCGTCGGAGGGGAGGAACTCTGGCAGTGGTCGGCATGAACTCCAACGGTGGTCGGAAAGAACTCTGGCGGTGGTCAGCATGAACTCGAACGGTGGTCAGGAGGAACTTCGGTGGTGGTTGGCAAGAGTTCTGGCGGTGGTCGGTAGCAAGAGAGCTCCCAAACTCCTCTCTTCCTTTTCTTCTTCTCCTCCCTCTTCATGTGAAGAATGGGAGCCTATTTATAGTTTTTTGAGAGTGGCGTGTCTTGTAAATATATGGAGGATCAAGGTCAAAATGGGTGTGATTTGAATGGACAGCTAATATCGATCCCCTTGATCATGGACTGTTTATTAGTCAATTGGATGCCTTAATGATTTCAGAATTAAATGATCTTGGGCTCGTTGAATTTGTCTTGTCGAGCCGCTCGATTCGAATATAAGCATGCCATATTTGGAAATCGTTTGGTAATCCAAATTGTGGTTCGAAACCTTCAACAGCGCTTCAGACCATTGATTTGGACCCATTCGGGCTCGGATTGAGTCGAATTTGGTGTCGTTGGGCTCGTCTTTTTGAGACAGTTCAGTTCAACTATAAGTTTGTTGAAATTGGAGTTCGGATGGTCCCATTTTTAATTTCTGAAGTTTCCAACTTGATTTTGCCTCGAGATTCGTGCCCAATTAAGATAATTTTTTTAAGATAGACCATATATATATATATACACACACACACACACACACACACACACTAATCAAAACTTAAATAGAAGAAGCTTTAAAATTTTTTAATATATTTTAAAATTAGTGCAATATATAGATAATTAATATTATATAAATCTCAAAGTAAATGTAAGGATTTCAATAAAATACCGATATGAAAAATTCAAGTTATGCTTGAGTTGACTAATAAATAGGTTGGGTTCGGGTTTGATTTTCTAACTTGTTTATTAAACGGGTCAGATTTAAGTTGACATGTTAACCTATTTTTGACCTGAAAATGATTTGTTAAATTTTTTTCCTTATTATTACTATTTTTTAACTTTTGGGTATAATCTTCTTATTTTTTATCAAAATTTTAAACTTTATAGTTAATAAGTTAAAATTATTTTTTAATCAAAATGGATTAATCGGTCTGATTCAGGTAATTTAGGTTGTTAGTGAGTTTGGTTCCAATTGGTGTTTTTGACCCGTTTATTTGGGTTCAGATTGACTGGATTCATGGCGTGACAATTTTTAGTCGGATTCGAACCCGACTTGTCAACTGATTATGAGACGCTTAAGCATATCTACAACTTTGAGCTCCATTCTAATTATTTTTTGTTCAAAATATTCTAACATCAAAATTTTTCATCCTAATTTTATTCTAACCTAAAAGTAAGAGGGGTCATCCTAATCTAAGAGAGTGTATGAAATTTATTAGAATAGAGAAAAAAAGAAAGATAAAATATTTGTGGTCCTCCAACACGAATTTTTATTATGTCCGGTGTCCTGACGTAGCTCTACGTTCGGACGCCAATAACATGTCGCCACGTTCTCTTACTCTTTACCGCGAGGCTCGACGTCCTGACTCGGACCGGAACCCGGTATTGCTATGTTCGTTTATTGCTAGGTATTGCTCGGCAATAACGAGAAATACCGCTCTATATCAAGACCAATACCTAACAATACCGAGAAATACCTAACAATACCGAGCAATACCTAGCAAAACTGGGGTATTGCTCGGTATTACTCAGTATTGTTAGATATTGGTGATGATAGAATGGTATTTCTCGTTATCAAGCAATACCTAACAATATCCCGATCTGCACAAATCAGCCAATACATAGCAATACCGGTCCATGTCCAGGTCGGGTCGTCGGGCCGCGCAGTAAAGTAGGAGCACGTGGCACCATTTTACTGGCGTCCGAACATAGAGCTACATCAGGACACCGGATGTAATAAAACCCTCCAACACACCTATCTACACAAATTATGTATATATATATATATTGGACATTTAATCCATTATGTCAAATTCATATGCACATCATATACATAAATTATGAATCCAAAATTTCTTAGGCTTTATTTGAGATAGCTTTCTTATTAGTTTTTAAAATAATTTTTTAGACTAAAAAATTTATATAAAAAATTATTTTAAAAATGATAAAAAATTAATCGAAATGAAACTTTAATTAGTGGCCAAACGGCCCAAACACCTATAGCCAAGGATTTATTATGAAGCAACTTTAGAAATTTCAATGCGCACGCTTGCTAATGTGAAGACGTCATAGACGTTAATTAATTTTCTTTGAAGTAAAATAAGATTTGCCTTTTGGTCTGAAATTCTTAGTCGTAAGCAAAGACCTCTTAAATATCAATTAATTATGGCTAGCACTGTCACCTCGTTGTTCGCTATCAGTACTTATGCTGCCTAAAAATTAGCCGTTTAGACCATTTTTCAATTGATTTTAAAACAGCTTTTCAATTAAATTTTTTTTTAAGTAAAAAGTTGCTTTAATCGAGGTGTGCAAACAGAAGTCTTAGTTGGGCCCGTTAATGTCAAATTAGCAAAAAATGTGGAAGGGGATCTGGATAAAATCACTAATTGGCCTAAATGTCCCAAAAAAACTATACGCCAATGTGGTATCTAAGAAGTCTGCCAAGGGGAAGCAGATCAAAAAACCTCAAAACCAATCGAATTCCTAATGTTTTTCCCACCCATTGCGAAGTGGAATATCAGGGGGTTTAATTGCCCTGATAAAGTTTTGGGCTGTAAGCGTCTAATTGATTCCTTCAAATTAGATATGATTTGCATTTTGGAGAATAGGGTCCATGCTCAATCTATTCATGACCCTTTTTTTCAGTCTTCTCACTCTCTTTTTGTTAATGAAGATAGTTGCAACAACTTTACTCTCTCTCAATCTGGGAGAATCTGGGTTAAGTGGAATGCTGATAAGCTGAATTTCATTCCTAAAACTGTCACTCAAATTATTTCCGGGACTGTCTTGGTTGCCAATTCTCCCCTAATGGAAATTTCTGTGATTTATGCCTTTAACAGCAGTTTGGAACGTAAAGATCTTTGGGATAACATTGCTAAAGCAGCTCCTTCTGGTAACTTCCCTTGGGCTCTCATTGGGGATTATAATTGTTGCAAGTTTGCCTCTGAAAAATTGGGGGGGGGGGGGGGGGGGGGAGTCCTATCACTCAATCTAACTTGTTAGATTTCAACAGCATGATTTTCAGTAATAAGCTTGTGGACTTGCACTCTGTTGGTTGCAAATTTACTTGGTTTAATCAAAGATCTGACAATCCCATCCACATTAAGCTTGATAGGGTCCTTGTGAACGATGGATGGTTGAATGCTTTTCCTGATTCTTATTACTCTTTTCAAAGTCCTTCTTGTTCGGATCACTGTCCTATTATTCTTCATTTGGGTTGTTTCAATCGGGTCAGCCATAGGTTTTTGTTTAAAAATTATTGGACTAATATTGATGACTATTGGGCTCATCTTCTTAATATTATCAATTTGCCTTGCACGGGTTACCCTCTGATTCATTTTTGTAACTCCTTGAGAGCTTTAAAATGTGGTATTAAAAAAGAGAAGTGGGCTTCTTCCACTCCCGTCAACAGGCACCTTGATTATCTCTATCAGAAACCAAGAGATTTATTGGATTGTTTGCAAGCTGATCCTCTCAATTCCAATCTGAATCTTGATTATAAGGCTAATAATGCTGATTTGGCCAAATTTATCTCTATGCAAGCTTCATGGATTATCCAACACGCTCAAGTTAAATGGCTCAAACATGGTGAAGATGACCTTAAATTTCTTTATGCCAAAATCAAGAGAAGAATGGGAAGTTCAAAATCCATTGTAAACCTGTTAGCTTGCAACCCGAACTCCACAAGGACTGAGGTGATATCTTCTATTATTCACTACTTTCAGGATTTATATAACCCCTCCCTTCCTACTTGTTTGGATCTGGACATATTTCCTATAGGTTCTTCTTTTCCTGAAGCTTATGTTAGCTTCATTTCTTCTCCTGTGCTGGATGAAGAAATCAAACAAGCTGTTTTTAGAGGATCCAACACTTCTGCTCCCGGTCCAGACGGCTTTAACTTCCATTTTTATAAATCTGGGTGGCATATTTTTGGACCAATTGTCTGTCGGGCTATTAAATCCTTTTTCCTCAAAGGTTTTTTACCAAATGGGGTGAAAGCCACTGCTCTTGCCATCATTCCTAAACACAAAAATGCTGCTAATATTAATGAGTTTAGGCCTATTTCTTTGTGTAATGTCTTGTACAAAATTATTGCTAAAGTGATGGCAGAACGTCTTAAACTGATTATTAGTTTGATTGTTAAGAATAATCAAGCTGGCTTTGTCAAATCTAGAGTGTCTACTGATAGCATTCTTCTAGTTAGTGATATTCTATATTATGCTAGTAAAAGAGGAGGCTCCAAACTTTTCTGTGCAAAAATTGACATCAAGAAGGCCTTTGACTCTGTTTCTCGAGAATTTTTGTTGGCAAGGTTAATCCAAAAAGGGATTCCTAAGGAGTTTGTTAGCTGGATCAAAGCTTGTATTTCTGATGTCAACTTCTCTATTGTCCTCAATGGAGCTCTTGAGGGTTATTTCTCTACCACTGCAAGGCTGAGGCAAGGGTGCCCCCTCAGTCCTTACCTTTTCTGCCTAGTTATGGATGCTTTTTCCAACCTTCTTGAGGGGAGAGGTTTTAAAGGTATATCTTCTGATAATTTTTCCCTCACCCATTTGCTATATGAAGATGATGTTCTGATATTTGGGGAGGCCACAACAGACAACTGCAATATTTTAAACTCTGTTCTTAGAGATTTTGCTGGTTCAACTGGTCTTCATATAAACCACAACAAATGCTCTATTATGTTCCCCAAGCACCAAGTTAATCAACTTGATATTTGTAATGCTCTCGGCATTCACAATATTGTCAATAAAATCAACTACCTGGGTATTCCTCTCTCTTTTATAGGCCTAGAATAGATGATTTTTTACCTCTATTGGATAGTATTAACAAGAAGTTGAATGGTTGGAAGGCCAATTTGTTGTCTTTTGCGGAGAGGTTACAATTTTTGAAATTCACCATTCAAATCTCTATAGCTTATTGGATCAGGGGATCCATATTACCTAAATATGTATACAAGTTCTTCAAAAAGCAAAGCTCTCGGTTTTTGTTCTTTGGGGAGATTTCTTCTTCTAAGAAACTTCACATGGTTTCTTGGGACAAAATCTGCAAGCCTAAACATAAGGGAGGATTGGGTATTCCCTCCATTTCTGCGATGCAATTCGCTTATAATTGTTCTGTGATATTTAGGATGTATAATGATTATACTCCTCTTTCCTCTTGGCTGTTGCATAAATATAGAAGTCCTTGGAAGCCGCCTCATAAAAATGATTCAAAACTCTAGAAATCCATTTGTAATACTGCTTTACAAGCTAAATCTTGTTTTAAATTCAACATCACATTGAATGCCTCTATTTCTCTACTTTGGGATCACTGGTGCCACAATTTAACACTGTTGAATTACACTGGGGATGCCTCTTTGGAATCATTGCCGGACTGTTACTTATATGAAATTGTGGCTGGTGGTAGCTGGAACTTACCTGGGCATTTTTCTTCTTTGATTCAAAACACCATTACTGGTATTTCCATTTTCGATAGTGATGTGCCTCCTCTGAGTTGGAACAACAATAATAATTATAAATTCAGGCATTTTATTGATGAGTACTATTCTGGGTTACCAAATTGTGGTTGGTACAATATGATATGGCATAAAAGATGTATTCTTAAGCATACAATTTTTGTATGCCTGGCCTTAGTTGGGGGATTGAAGACAGCTGAGGCTCTTTCCATTAGACAGATTCAAGTTTTGTTATTATGCAATCTGTGTCATTCTAACATTGAATCTGTTTCTCATTTATATTTTGAATGTCAGTACTCCTTCTCTATTTTGAAAGCTCTATTTCCTGGGAGTAGTTCTTTCCTTTTGAGACCCTCGATCATGCAGCTGTATGATTGGTTATCGGATGTTTTTGGGGAAAATTCTGAGAGGTTGAATTTCTATAAACTTGCTGTTGGTTGCATTATTTATTATGCTTGGAGAGAAAGAAATAATAGGAGATTTGGCGGAAATTTTCTATGGTTTACCTCTATTCTGTTGTGCATCAAACGGACTATGATTGAAAAGGTTTCAAAATAGGAAAGTGGAATCAAATTGCTGGAAAAATTATGACTGTGCAGGTGTACATTCATGGTCCCTCTGTCCCGTCGGTTTTTGCCTGCATTGACTGCCTGGTTTGGACGATGATGAAACTCCCAATGCAGGCCCCTTGGACGGCCTTTGGGAAACCAGGGTTCCGTGATTTCGATGATGACGCTTTACAATATGAGTCCAGACTTTTGGCTGGGGAGTACATCCGGTGGTTTGAGGTTTCAATTCGGCCTCTGCTTACCTTTTTGGTTCTACAGGTTCTGGAGCTACTCTGTTTTACTGACGGACTGGGTTTATCTTTCAGTCGCTGCTATTCTGCTGGCATTGAATCTCCAAGTTTCATTTCCAAAATTTTGCAACTACCACGTTTTGGTTCTTTTTTATAATGTTTTGGGAGCTATAGTTGGGGTTTATTTCCTTCTTTTCCAGCATAAGGTTTTGTATCTGCTTATGTGGGTTTGTCTTTACATGTAATTTCTTTACTTGTAATCTTTTTTCACTCATGAAATATATGGGCTAAGGCCCCAAATTTTCCCAAAAAAAAAAGTTGCTTTAAAATATATATATATATATATATATATATATATATATATATATATATATATATATATATATATATATATATATATATATATATATCAAATAAAATCTTATACAACTTTTTTGTGACTTTCTAAAACAATTTTATAATACAAAAAAATTTTAATTATTTATAAAAAGCAACATTATGAAAGCTATTTCAAACAAAATCTTAATCTTCTAAAAAAAGTGAGAATTAACCATTTTTCTTTATGCTTTATAGAAAAGAAATTTTTTCTTAAAATATATTCTCTTATATTTTAAGTTTTTAACAATAAATTTAAAGGAAGCATCAAAGGAATAATAAATTGATAAAATGTTTCTGTCCCATAATTTTTATTTTTGTTAGTACAATTGTTACATGCCGCATTTGTATAAAGTTTTAAAATATATACATATAAGAGAGGAGTGCAAGAAGTATAACACACCATAATTTTTTCATGGCAAATCCAAAAAACATAAAAAATCACGGGCCTAACTCAATTAAAATGATTCAATTAGTATTTGTCATAAGTTAAAAATGATGATCTTCTTCGGGGAAAGCACTCATTCGGTATAATAAATATACGATGCATTGAACAAAAAGTTTAACATAAATCCCCGTATAAATATTGGGAGTCAATGTAAACATTGACGGGATGCATTGGCACTATTAGTGATGAAATGCGCTGAAATCAACATGCAATCAAAGAAGTTTGCAATGCAAAATTATAATTTCAGAAAAATTATGAAGTGAGACTATTTCCAGGATGTGAATATGAACCTCCCATTTGGGTCATGAATCAAATTAAATTTCATTGATTATAGTTTTAGAGTTTCATAAAGTGGGTGAGGGCGCATTAATCAAAGCAAATAATTTCAGGAAGCTCCATAATGTTTTTTAAATTGCTCTAAATTGGTTTTAGATGCCTCATCGGCCTTTAAAAGTGCTTAAAATGAGCTTAGACAAACAATAATTAAAAGGACCCCAAATTGTCTAATTTAGACTATTTATGCTAGAAAATGGGCATACATGAGTCGATAACTGGTCAGCCGCTGGTAATACAAGCAAGTGCCCTAGGATGAATTGTACTTTAATTGGGAGCGGACAAATACCACATGTATCTTCATTTAAAGATGATGATTTGCCTATTCTTAGGCCATTCTCAACATGCTCTTTCATATATAATGCAATGATTAACAGTAAAGGGATTGCTCCGCTACAACCATGCATGGGGAACTAACATCAATGAGTTATCAACAAAAAAAGAAAAAAATCATTACGGCATAACTCAGTTAAATGATTTCACTAGTGTTTATCATCGATTATAAAAGGTGGCTTCATTTGGGGAAGGCATTAATTCAGTATAGTAAACAAATTATGCATATATCATTTTATGTTGTTGAAGTTGGAAGAGATTTATAGTATGAGAGTTATCTTTAAGATATTGTTTGCTTGTTCACTTGATCGTACTCCATTTAGAAGAGGAGTAGAGAACACAAAATCCGTCATATATTTATGTACTAATATTGGTAGATAAAATTCGTATCGATGGCATGCATCGATCTTATAAACAATGATATGAGTTAACATTATTACAGAGGGTAGGTTTTGAAGTCAATGGACATCGGTGTAGCTTTGTGACAATGGTTTGAAGATTGCAAGACAAAGGATTATAATCGAGTGATTGTGGTTCGAGGACCATAATTGGACATGAAGTTTAGTGTATTGTAATCAAGAAATGAAGCTCGGAGGGTCATATAAGGGTGATGGTGTTTGAAGGACCATAGTTTGACGACAGTGATAAAAGACCACAATTAGGTGATGAAGATTGGAGGACTGTAAGTTAGAGGCCCGTAGTCAAGCGTTGGTGGTTGGAGGATTATAGTCGAGCAATAATGGTTAGCTGACTGTTGTATAGTAATGGTGATTGGGAGGATTGCAATCAAAATATAAATTCAAAGAGCTTTAATCATGCGATGTTGGTAAAAGGTTGGAGGTTGTTATAACAATAGTTTTTGGGTTGTGGTCTGATGGCTACAATCAAGCTATATTTTGACAGTGATAGTCAAGTGGTGGTGTGACTATTGTGGTAGAGAGACTGTGATAGTACAATAAATAATTATTCGTAGTTAATTATAGGGGTGTAAACTAATCATGTCCAATATATGCCTAATCGAGCTAAGCTTATTTAGTTCTTACAAAGCTCAAGCTAGAGCTCATTTACTAAGCTAAAGCTAGACTTGATTACCCGAGCTTAAGCTTGAGCTTAATTTAAATGTTGAGCTCAATTTTTTAGTTTTAATATTTTTTTTATTTTTTGAATTTTATTTAAATATAGAATTATTTTAAAATTAAATTATATTATATAATCCTAATTTAAATTAAATTTTAAATATATTTTAAGTTAATTGAATAGATTTATTCGCTTTTGAGCTTAAACGGGTTGAGCTCAAACTCAAGCTCGTTTAATATACGATATCGAGTATAGGCTTGAGCTCAAACACATGGCTCAATAAGATCAAGTAGTGAGCTCGTAAATGACTCAATCCTTATTTGACTCAGCTCACTCATACTCTTAGTTAATTAATGCACTTTATAGGCCTGCAATAATCAACATAAGACAAGTATATATATCAATGAGATTTCTCTTACAAAAAAATGTGATAACAAATAGGTCAATTTTATAATGGGGGTTAATGTTTCTTAAATGAGTAAACTCCTAAGATTAGTTATGTCTCAGATGTGCCCAAGAATACTCTCGATTAAGGAGTTAATACTTTTGTTCAAATCAGACATCCTTATAATAATTCTAATAAGGAAAAATTTAGAATGATAGAATGGTAAAAAAGTGAAGACTAATTTATTTAAGTGGGTATGATACCCTTTGTTAAGATCCATGGTTCAATTGTTTAGGGTTCATTGATGCCCTTTGTACTACTTTATCATGTGGTGCGTTAAGAATCCTTATTAGTTTTCTCATCCAAGGGGACTTCATAGACCAAGGGAGTGGACCTAATCCTAAAATGACACACTAGAAATACAATTAACTATCATATCAGGGAGAAGCCCAAATTAGACTTATAGTAAACCATGGTGGTACTTACCAAGACTGACAAAGCTCAGTGGACTTTAAGTCTAATAGGAAGGAATGGAGTGTATCTTCTCCATGTGGTGGAGATGATAGCTAAAATAGAGCTTATTACTCAATCCTGCAAGATCTAGAATACTCAAATATTTTCTTAATGTGGTAGAGAAGATTGGATGGATATAAACAAATTTGAACATCTCAATGTGATAGAGAATACAAGGAAAATACATATATTTTCACAATGTGGAAAAGAAGACATAAAAGTAGTGAGACATCCAACTCAATTGTGTGGGATCGAGCAAACGTGGTCATCTCCTCAATGTGGTTTGAAAAAAATATCAAAATGTAACTTACAACTTGGTCATGTGTGACTAAGAAAGCCTATATATCTTTTAAATATGGTAGAGAAGACGTCAAAGATGTGGCACAAATCCTAAGTATCCCCTCAATATGGTAAAGGAGATGCAAAAGATAGGGAATGATAAAGCATTTTGAAAATTTATATGGATGATGAGACTTGTACTATGATTGTGTGAAATCAAGCAAACCCAAACATCATCTTAGGCGATCGGGCAATGATCTAATAATGATGGTTAGGTGGAGCTCCAACGGTGGTGGCTATGTGGTGTTTTGAAGGTGGTGGTCAGGCAATGGTCTGATGAGTATTAGATGATTATATTGTTATGGTGCTTAGGCATCTTCGAGATTCTTAGAGATATTAAGCTCTCATGAATCTCAAGCCCAAGTCCAAGCTCTAGTTCCAAGCTCCAAGTCTCTCCCCTTCTTGTAGAGTGTTGGGAGGTTATTTATATATATTTGAGAGTGGAATGCCCATAAATAAAGAAAATCTTGAACACTCTATCAAAAATCCCACATTGATTCTCTTGATTTATAAATCATTTATTGACCATTTAAGCATATTAATGATGTCTAAATTAAGAGATCTTATGCTCACTAAATTGACCTTATTGAAACACTCAATTTGATTACAAGCATGCAAGATTTGGAGATTGTTTGGTTATCTAATTAACATCCTAAAGTTTCTAATTATACTTTAAGTGCTTGATGTGAGATTATTTGGACTCGAATTGGACCAACTTTTATATTATTTGGTTCATTTCATTGAGATGTTCAGTTAAATCATAAGTTTGTTGGAATAAGAGTTTATAACATTTTGAAATTAATTTTGGAAGTTTCTAATTCAAATGTAATCAAGATTCATGCACAATCATGTCAATTTTTTATGATGTGCCAATAATATTATTTATTTTTTATTTGATATATATTTTAAACTAATATTTGAATATCAATGAGAATTAGAATGATAATTAGTATTAGATTTTACAAAAAAAACAAGGAAATTGGATAATGTGAAAAATGATGTGGAACTTTGAAACAATTAGAAATTTGATTTTTCTCCCAAAAAAATAAGGTGATTTGACGAGCCAATGCCATGCCAATAAACCTAATCACCACAACTCCTTGCAAAAAAGGGAATGCATGGTTTTTTTTTGAGGTTGAGAGTCACACCTATAAAATCTATTGGTAATAAAGTTATAAAAAAGTACATGTGATAAAAAAAATCTATGAATTGGTATGATTTTTTTTACAAGCTTAAGATAAAAGAGGGCTCTTCTAAGATTTAAAAGAGGTGCTCACTACTTTTCCTGGTTTTTATAGAAGCATTCTCTCTCACCCTTCTCCACATCCACTTTGCACCTCAAATCCACTAATCCACCTCAATTTCTCTAACTCTACCAAAGTTGGGTTATTTTTTTGCAATGGATTACTAAGAGTCCACTCCCTTTTCCCATGCTCACCTATCCCCATCTCATTCTATGCTTTGTATGCAACCTCCTATCATTGCTAATCCCTTGCAGACCTTAATTTGGGAAGGGGCGCCTTATAAGTCGTTTTCATAGCTCATTTATATTCTTCATAAATTACATCACATGCTCTAACGATAATGTCTCTCACTTCGATGAAGAGGTGGAAAAAGGGTTGTTGATTTTAGTGGCCTATTGGATTGGCAAAAGACCATTATATGGAAACCTTCTCATAATGATAAATAAAATGTAAAAGTAAATGGTACTTTTGATCTTATTTCACTTATTGATGGTCTTTTCTTATTTAATTTTTCATGCTTCTAGGATATGAAAATGGGACTATTCAACGATCCATTGATCATCAATAATTGGGCATTCATTCTTAAACCTTGGATGCCAAGTTTTATGGCCGTGAAGTAAGATTTAAAGGAAGTCCCCATTTGGCTCAAGTTTCATAATCTGCATCTATATAGCTAGTTAGAAAAGGGCATTACTAATATTATGAGCAAAACTGACATAATACTAATTATTTATTATCTTACCAAAAAAGGGTTTGATCTTTTTTAGGTTAGTTTTCAAATTTCTATTACTTCTATTCTTCCTAGCTTTATCACATTCTGTATTAAAGGTAAGGAAATACATAATTAGCCATCTATGAGTGGAAACCAATCCATTATTATGTTTGTGTTATTCGCATCCCTACATTAACCCTGAAAGTTCATTAGGGATGTTAAGCCCTTATGAACTAGCCCAAAGCTAACCAAGAGAGGGGGTGGGGGGTAAATTAGTATTTTAAAAATTTCTCAATCAAAAACACAATCTTAAACAAAACCAAAATTCACCACAAGAAAAACTAAGTGTGGAAATTAAATGCGGAAAACAATAAGAAAGAACACACAAAAATTTATAGTGGTTCGGTCAACTTGACCTACATCAACTCTCCGGAGCCTCTCCTCCGGGTATTGCACTAAACTCAGTGACTTTTCTTTTGCTCCCACAACAAGGCAGAGAAGTCTATACAAACTTCCTTTCCACCAACACCAGTGAGGTAGAGAACTCAACTCCTTTTACTTCCTCCCGAAGTAGGCAGAGAACCCAACTCTTTTTGCTTCCTCCTAAAGCAGATAGAGAACTTTGATCAATTGCTGAAGTAGACCTCTCTAGAATCACCAAGGAACAATGGACAATGACCAAAAAAGATGACTCGGATCCTTGCTTGGAGCAACATTTCATAAACCCCTCACAAACTCCCCCTCACAAGATCCTCTCTCTCTCTCCCTTACTCTCCCTATCCTCTCAGCTCTCTTAGGTCAAGACATCAGCAAAAGATATAATCTTGGATAAACAAGAGGTTTTATATAGAAGAGCTCAATTTGCTCTTAATTACAATAAACCGACATTATCATCCAGGATGATCAACGGATCGTCATGTACAATTAGTTCAAATCGTTAAGTATCATCCATAACATCGCCCTGAATGCATGCCTGGATGACGGAAAAGTAAACTGATCATCCCGAATAATTTCATGATTGTCCCGGACGATTAGTTCAAAATGACAAATATCATCCAGCACATGGCCCTGATTGCATGTCTCGACGATGGAAAAATAATTGATCGTCCAGGATGATTTAGGATCGTCCCGGATGATTAGTACAAAAAAAATAAAATACACATCATTTAGAATATTATTCTGATCATCCAGGAAGAAACTAATATTTGTTTTACTGATCGTCCTGAACGATCCTACGATCATCCCAGATGATATGATCATTCAATCAAACCTTAATTGCTTTTCTTAACTACACACTAATTTAGGCATAATTACACTTCATCATCTAGGATGATGTCTAAAAATAAGACATGCTTAAATAAATCTGGCAGCTGATTCTTTCTGATTTGAGCCTATCATCCTGGACGATGCTAATATCGTCCAGGATAATTTGTGATCGTCCCGGATGATGTGATCAAAAATAGAAAACTCTAAAATCAGATAGAATTTTTCCCTGATTGTGTGTGTGCAAGGTTACTTAGCATCAGGACCCACTTTGTTTATAATTGACTCAAAAAAATATTAAAAATAACTTAATTATAATTTACAAACAGACTCAGTCCTAATCTATCCAATCTTGAGCTGACTTAATTTGCAATTTAGCCTTGTGGACCTAAAATTTTAGAAGGCAAGGCAGTCATAAAAAAATAGAAGAGTTAGAAATGTTTGCTATCATCAAAATTATAATTCCTAAAACTAGATTCACAATAATCTCCTCCTTTTTTATGATGATAAATAAAAATAATTTAAGCAGTTTAATATTAAAATTCAAATTTTACTAAAAAGCAAATTAATGGTACAAACAAACACTTAAATAAAAATAGTACAATGAAACAACATAAAATATTATAACTACTCCCCCTTTTGACATCACAAAAAGGAGGAGGGAACTAGAAAAGATAGAACAGAAACTATCAAAAAGAAACAAAACAAAAAATAAATAAATAAAACAACACAATAAAAATAAACTATAAGTAGGACGACCTCTGATCATCAGAAGGAGGTGGTGGTGGTAGATGAAAGAAACTAGAAAGAGTGGCGAACTGCTCCCCAAACCAGGCCATATCCTAGTAGTGTTGCTGCTGCTGGTGAGCGACATATGAGTCAAAATAAACAACAACCTCCACATGTTGATGCTCCTGTACAACAATGTAGGACTCGAAATGAGTCTCCCATTAGTTGAACTGCTCTACCAGTTGATCCAGTTGTGAGTGCTGGCAGAGCAAAGCAGGTGCAGAAGCCTCCTCCTCCTCAACCCCCTCAACTTCCTCGTGCTCTAGGTGGAGACGAATACTATGAAAAATATAGAAAGAGCTATTGGTGTAAAAGGCAGACTAAAAGTTTGGTGGAGTAGGATATTAAAGGTTGTATTTAGATTCCTTGACATAGGCTATAAGGTGTCCGAGGGCAAGATTAAGCTTCCTTCTATGTCCTGGATCTCTAATGCTTGTGAGGTGCTAAATGTAGCAAAAAAAAGATTAGTAGCATTAAATTCTCGATGAGCCATGATATAGAAAGTGATGATCGAAAGGAGTGGAGTAATATGAACATGATCATCAGCTTTAGGAATAACAGAAGTACGAAGGACATGTTAAATTGTCCTAACATCTTTAAGTAAGCTGCTAGACTCTCCAACATGATAGGAGATAAGAGTGTTTTTAAGAAAGTGATTAGCTGGAGCCTAGACATAATCGAGGTCTTGAGATAAAAGGTGAAGCTTGTCTCCTAAGGTGGACAATTATAGGAGCTCGTGATAATCTTGATGCGTGATCTCAATAGGATGCTTATTGACATAAGATTGAAGTGCTGTGTTTGAGGAGTTGATTCGAAGGCTAGTAAAAAATTTGAAAGCAGATTGAAATTGAAAGAGACAACAAGGGTAAGGATGAAAGTGAGTGAAGTGTGCGCAAAGAGGTCAAGAACTGGGTATGAAAGCGTACGTGGAATGACAATCTGGGATAAGGTGATCTCAGCTATCTTGTAACGTAGATAGGCAGCTTGGTCGGCTACCTCAATAAAATGAGGGTCAAGATTGGCCCTCGAGGAGATCCTAGAGGGCATTCTAGATCTCTTACCCCCAGCCATGAACAATAAAATCAGAGAAGAAGTGAGAGCAAGGATTTGGGTGAGAAAAAAACTTTGAAAGCTTTAATTTTTAAAGAAACGAACCGATCATCCAAGACGATAACAGAATCGTCTAAGACAATCAGGTGAAATTATTATGTCCGGGATGATTGGTCAAAAAGGTGATTATATCATCCAGGATGATTAGATATCATCCAGGACAATAAGACACATGCGATCATCCCGAGGAGTCTATCCAGTTGATCATTGAAAAAGTAGATCGTCCAAGATAATTAGGTGTATCGTCCTAGACGATCGATAATAATTGATCATACCAGTCAAATTTAAAACTTGTACCGACTTTTGTCACGTGGATCGTTAAGGATAAATAGGTGAATCATCCAGGATAAATAGGTGGATCATCCAGGACGATCACTAAAAATTGAGCAAAAATTAAGAAGATCATTCAGGATGAGAAGGATCGTCCAGGACGATCATAAATAATTGAAACAGAACACGATCAGATTATCTAGGATGATTTTAAACAAAAAAATCATATCAGCCATTAGATGGAATTTTAAGATTGGATTGAAAGTATCATCCATGATGATATGAATATCATCCAGGATGATGTAACTAAAGATTAAAATTCTAGAGATTGATGGAGATGATTAGAGAAGGCCCAAAAAAAAAAAAAAAAAAACAGTAAAAGATAAAAATAAAATAATTAAAAAGAATAAAAAAATGATAAAAGGAACAATTTTTTTTTATCAAAGCATGAATATGATAAATTCTCCATGTAATTGAATTAAAAATTTGTAAGAATCAATGAGTTAACATCGCGAAATCCAAAAAATGGTAGAATAGCTGATCCTGTCAGCCCTAGCTCGGACTTCTCTCAGGGCAAATTATCTTTTAAAAATAAAGATCTAACTCAAAAAACCAATTGGATAAGAAAAAGAGATCCGTTCAAAACTTGGTTCCAAAAAAATATCTTATAGAATAATATATTAAAGTAATTAGTCACAATCATGAATTTCGAGCACAAGCCTTTGAAAATATTAAGTGATACGTGAATTCTTATAAGATTTAAAGGTTTGAAAGAGAAGGAAGCTTGTTTTTTGTGAACTCATTTTATACATTTTGTCAATTGATTGACGCACTTTATGTATCTTTTGGTTTTTGATATACTTTGTGTATCTTTCAATTTTTTTACGGTTATTATGCATTTTTTTAGTTTTTCTTCTTTTTAGGCTCCTTTTATACCCTTGTCATTCATTTTTTTTGCAAGCTAGATTCCTTTTGAAACTTTCAAATACTCTCAATTGTGAGTGTATCTTCCAATTATTAAAGAAGAAAAACTCACTCTCTAATATGAGGAAGAATAAATCACAAAATATAATTAAATTCATATGATTAATGCAACGATAAGATTATGAAAATTTGAAAGTAATACAAAGACTGTCACGACCCAACCCGATCGGGACGGATCCCGCTCGCATCGGGTCGCGACTGAACTTAAACTTGAAATCCAGGATCTAGTTTTAGAATTTGCTTCAAACTTTCTTCCAAATAGTAAATAGACAGAAAAACACAGAGCTACTATAAATATCCAAATACAAAACAGTTCATCTATCTTTTTCTTTCATCAAAACAATCATATACAATACAATCCATGGCTTCAGACAGAAATAACATAACATAACAGAAAAGTCATGACTGTACCAAAAATCAAAAGTATAAAATACCTAATCTCAGATCAGACATAGAACTTCTAGTCCAAGACTTCCTTCTCTTTCCCAGAACCTGAAAACCACGTAGAAAATAAGGATGAGCTAACAGCTCAGCAAGACATTACTCACCAATCAAAATCCTCAGAAATTCATATCAGAAAAAATCGTACGGAAATTGTAGAACAGACATAACATATACTTGATCAACATAAATCAACAACTGATACACAAAACTGAAGTCATGTCAAATCAGAGTTCAAATAGATATCTTAAAGCTTTCAAGTCACAAAGCAGACCGAATCGTACGGAATAACCAGAATCGTACAGAAATCAGAAATCAGATAAAATCACATTCATATCAAATAATTCATATCAGATAGTTCATATCAGATTCATATCAGATTCAATTAGAATCGTACAGAAATCAAAAATCATATATCGGATAATTCATAAAACAGATCAGTTAAGTCATAGAATAGATTATCAGATATCAAACATCAGATTTCAAATTCCCAGACCCTTATAGAATCTCTACGGATTCTGACCCCTTATGCCTCACTTCCATGACACTTACAGAATCTCGACGGATTCTGGCCCCTTATGTCTCCCTTTCCTGACACTTACAGAATCTCAACGGTTTCTGGCCCCTTATGTCTCCATTTGTGCTTATAGCACCAAAACAGAACAGATATTCGGAATTCCGGAACAGAACTTATTTAAGATTTCAGAGCTCATTTCAGATTTCCCTGACACTTATAGAATCTCAAAGGATCCTGGCCCCTTACAACTCCCTTCTGATAGCATACAAACACTTCAATTCATTCAATATATCAATTTAGAAAAAATTAGAATTTGTACGAAATTTCAGCGGCATAACGGCAGTATACGGAATTTACATAAAATTCACATATTTAGAAATTTATCAAATTACCACAAAATATCCACAACAACATTATAAGTCTTTTACTATACTGAAGTAATAATATCAGACTTCTAGATAAATTATTATTCAATTAAAATGCCACAGAATTTAAAATAACCGGTAAAAATCTTCTAGAAAATACTCAAAATGTGCACAATTATCATCTAAAAAATATACCAAAAGTTATGCGGTAAAACCTTTGTCAGAAGAAAATAATACCAGAATTTTGCTAACGAAAAAAAAATCCGGAACAGAAAAGTTGTCAAAATCCACATTTCTGAAAATTAAGAAAGGCGGAATGTGCCTTACCTCGAGTCGATCAACTTTTCCAACTACAGCAACGGACGAAAACGGATCGGAGTCGCCCAAAAATCCTCTTTTCTTCCTCTTTCCACAGTTTTCTCTCTCATGGACTTTCTCTCTCTTCAAAACGACACCATTTAGATATTTATCAAGCAGGATCGTCCCGGACGATGTCCCGATCGTCCCGGGATGATCTTCTCTGGACTCAAATCGTCCAGACGAAAATTAATTCCAATTTCTTCATCCCTGGATGATGCTCTAGGGAAAATTTTATCCCTGGACGAACCCATTTCGTACAGACGAACCAGCTGATTTCTTCACAACCTGTACCTATCGTCCCGGATGATCCTGGAAAGAAAATAGCCTTTACAAAGACTTTGAATATTATATATATAAAATAGATTATTATAACAAGATATAAAAGATCTTAATCGCAAAGTTCAGCTGTTAATTTGAGATAGACTTTTATTTAGAATAGAAAAAATTCACTGCCAAAAGAGGTTAGAGGAAGGAAAATAATCAATGATGTTTCTCTCTTTAACCAATTTAGGGATGTCAAAACATTGACTACAAATTTTTAAAAATAAAAAATAATGCATAAAATATCATTTCAGCATTGATCACGAAGAAAAAAGAAGAAAAACTAAAACAACAGAAATGAAAAATAAAAAAATAATAGCAAGTAAAAAGTGAAACAAACAAATCTGAAACAAACAAGTATAAAATTCAGACTTCAGTAAACATCAAATTCATACATTTATATCAATCACATCCAATCTGATCCTTAAGTTGCTAAAAATGTCTAAAGCTAGTGGTTTAATAAAAATGTTAGCTAGTTGATTCTCAGTTATCACATGGTGTAGCTCAATGTCTCCTTTAGTCACATGATCTCTAATAAAGTGATGTCTTATATCAATATATTTGGTCCTTAAATATTGGATAATATTCTTAGAGATGCAGATGGAACTAGTGTTGTCACAAATGATTGAAATTGTTCCTACAAGTAATTCTAAATCTAGAATTTGTTGCTTCAACAAAAGAACTTGCGCTACACAACTTCCTAAGATAATGTACTCAGCTTCAGTAGTGAAAAGTGCAACAGAGTTTTATTTTCTACTGAACCAAAAGACTAAAGATTATACTATGAATTGGTAAGTCCTAGAAGTACTCTTTCTATTCACCATTCATCCTGCAAAATCAGAATTAGAATATCCAATAATCTCAAAAGAAGTGCTATGCCTCATATATCAGATTCTTAAGTTTTGGGTTCCTAAGAGATATCTAAAGATTCTCTTAACTATAGTCAGGTGGGATTCTTTAGGATCACCTTGAAATCTAGCACAAAGACAAACACTAAACACTATCTCAAGTTGGCTCGCAGTCAAGTAAAGTAAATATTCAACCATCCCCCTGTACTTCTTTTGATCAATAGATTTTTCATTTGAGTCTTTATCCAACTGAGCATTAGAGATCATGAGAGTATTTATTAGCCTGACTTTATCCATTACATATTTCTTCAAGATGTCCTTTATATACTTTGATTGATTTAGAAATATTCCATAATCCAATTGTCTTATGCTAACTCCTAAAAAATAGGACAACTCTCCCATCATACTCATCTCAAACTCCTTACATATTATTTTAGAAAAATATCACATAGCTTTTTATCAGAAGATCCAAAAAGTATATTATCAACATATATCTGAACAATGAGTAACTTATCTCATACTTTTATCAAAAAAAGGGTGATGTCTACGCTCCCCTTAACAAACTTCATCTCTAGTAAGAATGTGCTAAGCCTCTCATACCATGCTCTAGGTGCCTGTTTTAATCTGTATAAGGCCTTTTTAAATTTATAAATATGATTTGGAAATTAGAAACTCTCAAAATCTGGGGGTTACAAACACATCATCTTTTATTATCTCAATTAAAAAGGCACTCTTGACGTCAATTTAGAAAAGCTTAAATCCCTTATAACAGGCAAAGGCTAGTAGCACTCTAATGACTTCCAATCTAGCTATAGGGGCAAAAGGTCTCTTTAAAATCAATCCATTCTAGCTGGTTGTACCTCTTAGCCACCAATCTCGCCTTATTCCTAACCATAATACTAGAATCATTCATCTTATTCTTAAAGACCCATTTGGTTCCAACTACACTTTATCCCTTCAGTCTTCTATAAGCTCTCAAACATCATTTCTAATAAATTAATTTAATTCCTCTTGTATGGCTAAGATCTAAAACTCATTAGACAAGGCTTGATTGATGTTGGTGGGTTCAGTCATTAAGATAAATGCAGAGTGATTCACTTCCTTCCTAAGCCCATGCCTAGTCTTAACATTTTTAGAAGGGTCTCCTAAGAGCAATTCTTTAGGATGACTCAAAGAATATTTTTAATCTTTAGGCAAAGTGTGTCTAGGTTCTACCATTTCCTCCATATTTGTAATTTTTACTCCTTGCATAATTAATCTCACTTACTCCTTCAATGTTTCGGGGCTCTACCCTCTTCTCCAAATTTTCAACACTTCGGGTAAATTCTCCAACTTCATCTTCACCCTCAATTATAGACTTCTTTGGATCAGATTCATCAAACACTACATGAGTTGTCTCCTCTATCACTAATGTCCTTTTATCAAACACCCTAAAGGATTTCCCAATACTTGAATATCCTAAGAACACTCCATCAAATTTTGGGTCAAATTTTCCTAAGTGTGAATTCCTATTATTAAGAATGAAAACCTTACAGCCAAAGACATGGAGGTGGGAAAGATTGGGTGTCCTACCCTTAAGAATCTCATAGGATGTTTTATCTAATTTGACTCTAACATTAACCCTATTCAACACATAATAAACTATATTTATTGCTTCAGCCAAAATATATTTTGGAATTGAATACTCAGTAAGCATGGCTCTAGCGATCTCAACTAAGGTCATATTCTTCCTTTTAGCTACCCTATTCCACTGAGAGGTCCTAGGAGCTGAGAAGTTGTGGCTAATCTCTTTATCCTCACAAAAGTCTTCAAATTTCTCATTTTTAAACTCTCCCCGATAGTTACTATGGATCTCACAACCTAGCTTTTTATGAATCCAAGTGAAAAAGGATCTAAACTTATCAAAAGACTCACTCTTATGAGATAGAAATTTAATCCAAGTGGCAGTACTAATGGGTAAAAAAAAATTCATGTGAAGGACTTCTAAAGGTCTAGAGTTGTTAATGTCCTTAATGGAGGGGAAATAAGATTGGACTTGCTTCCCTAGTTAGCAGGCATCACACATGTGGTCTTTAGAGAACTTAAGCTTGGGGACACCTTTAACTAGGTCCTTTTAGGTCACTTTTTAAGGATTTTTATACTCGCATGACATAACCTTCTATGCCATAACCACGACTTATCAACGATAGTTTTTAAGCAAAATGAAGCAACACATTCAATGTTATTTAAATCAAGCATGTAATTGTTGTTGATCTGCTTTCCCTGTAAAATAGTGTTATTATTCAAAATAATAATGCATGTATTTGCCAAAAAAATTATGATGAAGCCCTTATTGCATAGCTGACTGATGCTTAGTAAGTTATGTTTCAGTCCATTTATAAGCAAAATATTTTCAATCATAAAGTTCTTGGAGTTTCCGATTATACCTATGCCCACCACTTTTTTGGTGGTGTTATCTCCAAGAGTGACATTACCTCCAACCTTGGCCTCCAGCAAAACAAATTGGTTGGCATCTACAGTTATGCATCGTGAACATCCGTTGTCCAGGTACCACATCTCACAAGAACTTTTGTGAGAGTAAGCCTTCAAAGTTATCAAACGTCAGATTTATAAACTCAAATAAGTTTGAGTCCCTTCTTATGAAAAGAAGAATGCAATGCATGTGTGTTATGCTGTGAATCATGCAGTTTTGATCTTCACACCCAATGTGTACTATGGTGAACGGTGCAAGTGTGTGAAATATGACCTAACATGCCACATGAAAAATATCTAACACTAGGAAAAGAGTTTACTAGTCTACTCAGGGGGTGATGCTTCTTCTTAAAGTTATTTGATGCATGCAATGATGGTTTATCATTTTCAAACGCTTTGAGTCTTTCTAATTTCATAAACTTCTTTTTTTAACTCAATATAAGATGACTTTAAGGAATCATGTGCATCAAATAATTCAATATGCTTTTTGTTTAATGCATCAAACTCATCAAATAATGTCATGTGATTGATATCAATTGTAGAGTGATCTTTAAGTAAAATTTTATGCTCATTTTTACAAATTTAAATGTTTCGATTACAAGCTAGCATGCAATTTCTTAAGTTTCTTATATGATGCATGAATTTGTTTAGAAACTTTTAATAATTGATTGTAGGTTAGTTCACATATCTCTTCTTGGTTAGACTAACCAAGATGATCATCCATCATCAAGCAAAAGTTTGTAGTTTTATCCTCTACTTCAATCTTAGAGGAGTTAGATGCAAAACTTACCCAGAACGCCTTTTGGAACCGCTTCTTATCCTTATCCTTTTTGAATTTGGGTTTCTCCTCACCCTTGTCCTTGCTTGGGTGAGTCTTAAGTTTAGGACAATCAGCTTGTATATGTTCGGGCTTCCTGCAAAGAAAACTATATGAGAAGAACTTTTAAAAATTTTGCTACCCTTACCTTTATTCCACTTCTAATGGTACTTTTGCTTCTTTCTTAGAAAGCTTTTAAATTACGTAGTGATTAAGATAACATTATTGCTTTCAGTCCCAAAAGAATCAGTATCCATATCATTAGCTTTTAGCGCCACAGCTTTATCCTTCTTCTTCTTACCTGCATCAAGTTGTCTTTTGTTTACTTCTTACTCGTAAGCAATGAGTGATCCAAGTAAGTTATCAAAAGAATAAGTATTCAAATTCTTAGATTCGGTTATTACAGTAATCTTAGCATAAAAAAAAGGCAAGCATCTCAAAATTTTATTCACTTTTTATAGTTAGTTAGCTCTCTTCCTAAGGCATGCAATGAGGTGATAATTTGAGTAAACCTAGTATACATGTCAAAAATTGATTCAGTAGGTCTCATATGAAAAAGTTCATAGTCATGCAATAAAATATTCAACCTAAATTGCTTAACTTCATTTGTTCCTTCATAAGTAATACACAACGTATCCCAAATTTTTTTACCAGTATCACAAGTTAAAACATGCATGTAATCTTCCAATTTCAAAGCACAGAAAAATAGTTCAAGCATTTTGCTTTAAGTTGTACTAAACCCATATCATTAAAAGTTCATTCAGTAAAAGGAAGTTTAATTTTAATGCCATTAATTTCACGTGACGGAGGTGAATAACCTTCTTCACCAAGCATCCATATACGATGGTTAATCGATTGTAAAAATATAGACATGCGAGATTTTCAAAAATCAATAGGAATATTGTCAAACAAAGGTGGTCGGGTAATAGAATACCCTTTCACAGTATTACGATTACCAGAGTTAGCCATGGATCAAAATTCAAAAGTTTTCAAAAACTCAATTTAATGAATCCCGCTATGATACCACATGAAAGTTCGTTAGGGATGTTAAGCCCTTATGAACTAACCCAAAGCTAACCAAGAGGGGGGTGAATTTGTATTTTAAAATTTTTTTAATCAAAAACATAATCTTAAACCAAACTAAAGTTCACCACAAGAAAAACTAAGTGCGAAAATTAAATGAGAAAAACAGTAAGAAAGAACACACAGAAATTTATAGTGGTTCGGTCAACTTGACCTACGTCTATTCCCCGTAGCCTCTCCTTCAGGTATTACACTAAACTCAGTGACTCTCCTTTTGCTCCCACAATAAGTTGGAGAAGCCTTTACAAATCTCCTTTCCATCGACACCGATGAGACAGAGAACACAACTCCTTTTGCTTCCTCCTGAAGCAGGCATAGAACCCGACTCCTTTTGCTTCCACTTGAAGCATGCAGAGAACCTCAATTAATTTTTGAAGTAGACCTCTTTAGAATCAGCAAAGAATAAGGGACGATGACTGGAGAAGACGACTCAGATCCTTTCTTGGAGTAACCTTTGTGAAACCCCTCACAAACTCCCCCTCACATGATCCTCTCTCTCTCTTTGTCTCTCCCTTACTCTCCCTCTCCTATTGGCTCTCTCAGGTCAAGACAATAATAAAAGATATAATCTTGAGTAAATAAGAGGTCTTATACAGAAGAGCTCCAAATTTGCTCTTAATCGCAACCAACTAACATTATCATCTAGGATGATCGACGGACCGTCCTATATGATTAGTTTAAATTATTGAGTATCATCCAGAATATCACCCTGAATGCATGCCTATATGATGGAAAAATAAACTGATCGTGCCAGATAATTTCATGATCGTCCCGGACAATTAGTTTAAAATGATAAATATCGTCCAGCACATCGCCATGATTGCATGTCTAGATGATGGAAAAATAATTGATCATCTAGGACAATTTGTGATCGTCCCGGACAATTAGTGCAAAAATAATACACATCTTTCAGAACATCATTCTGTTCATCTAGGAAAAAACTAAGGTTTATTTTATTGATCATCCCAGACAATCCTGCGATCATCTCGGACAATCCTGCGATTGTCCCAGATGATATGATCGTTCAATCAAACCTTAATTGCTTTTCTTAATTATCATACTAATTTAGGCATAATTGCACTTCATCATCTTAGACGATGTCTTATACAATTTTCTGGATGATGTCCAAAAATAAAACATGCCTTAACAGATCTGGAGGCTAATTCTTTCTAATTTGAGCCTGTCATCCCGAATGATGCTAATATCATCTAAGATGATTTCCTTAATTGCGGCTTCCTTAACCAAAATGACCTAATTAGGATTTCTATTTTTAATGGATCGTCTAGGACAATTTGCAATCGTCCCGGATGATGTGATCAAAAATATAAAATTTTAAAATCAGATAAAATTTTTTCCTAAGTATATGTGTGCAAGGTTACTTAGTATCAGGACCCACTTTATTTATAATTGACTCAGGAAAAGGTTAAAAACAACTTAACTATAGTTTACAAATAGACTCAATCCTAATCTACCCAATCTTGAGCTAACTTGATTTGCAATTTAGCCTTGTGGACCTGAAACGTTAGTAGGCAAGACAGTCGTACAAAAATAGAAGTATCATAAATATTTGCTATCATTAAAATTATAATTCCTGAAACCAGATTTGCAACAAACCTTAGAGCTATTTCCTTTTTCTCTTCCTTAGTCCTAACACTGCTAGGCAACTCCAAACATAAGCATGCCTTCATCAAAACCTACTAACAATGTTGGATCCTTGGATTCTCCAAGCTCACCAAGTTTGAAAAATACGTCACAAAATATTATGACTTCAAAAATATTTATGTCCTCCCTAATTTATTATGATCCTTTTACCTCTCTTGAACCAACTTCAATTACTACAACTTCTTTCGTCAAAGTTTTGGTTTCATCTCTTATACCATTAGCTAATGGCCATCCTTTAAACATAATTTAAAAATCCATACTTTCTAATACTGCTTAGACTACCTCATTGATGACATCCATGGATAATTCGTAGCCTCAACAAAATGCAGTCCCTTCTTTCTCCAATTAAAGGAAAGCTAGAAATAATGGGGTACCAAAACTCAATAACTCTATGATTTTCAATGCTCTATTCAAATTAATGATCCGAGCAAATTTAAAATTCGTATTTACATCAAATTGGCTCGAACTAGTTTGAACCACCAGTTCAGCCAAAAAATCATTGTAGAAGAAAGCCGATTCTATAAAATATTTAATTTAATTTTCAATAATATATTTTAGTTTATTAAATCCTTTTTAAACATTTTTAAATATTTTTATTAAATATAAAGATGAATTAAACCATGATATATGCATGTCATATGACATAACATACTTTATTATAAGTTGTGTGTACTTTATACTTGTTACGTATTACAACACTCATAGCGGTAGAGAGATAAAGAGCTTAATATCTTAGCTTTGAATGATGATTTAACACATATATAAATAAAGAGATAGGGGTGTGAGAGTCATAAGAGACACCAAGATTTTTACTTGCAAAACTCTTAAAAGGGGAAATATCATAGGGCCTAGCCTAATTAAAAGGATTCTACTAGTGTTTGTAGTCAAGAACAAATGATGCTCTTCCTCTAGGGGAAGGCCTTGGCTCAATGTAACATATAGAGCACATTATATAGTTGAGATTTATAAAACCCAATGATAAGGGAGCCATTCTCAATAGAATTTTGGCCTATTCATTTGGTTGGTAGGATGATGGAGGTCAAAGGGACCATAATTGGCGGGCGACGAAGATCAAAGGGATCAAAGTCGGTGGGCGACAAAAGTTAGAGGGACTCTAGTCAGTGGGCGTCGACATTAGAGGGGTCGTAGTTGGCGGGCGATGGTGGTTAGAGGGATCATAGTCAATAGGCGATGGAGGTTGGAGGGACTATAATAGGCGAGCGATAGTGGTTGGAGGGGCCATAGTGGGCAGGTGATGAAAGTTGAAGGGACTTTAGACGATGGGTGATGGTGGTTAGTGGGACCATAGTTGGCGGGTGATGGTGGTCGGAGGGACCATAGTTAATGGGTGATGGAGTCAGAGGGACCATAGTCGACGGTCGATAAAGGTTAGAGGGATTATAGTCAATAGACAATGGTGGTTGAAGGGACTGTAATCAATGGGAGATGATGGTTAAATGAACTATAATCCAAGGGCAATGGTGGTCAGATAAACCGTAGTTGATTGGTGATAGTGATCGGAGGGATCATATTCCATGGGCGATGATGGTCGAAGGGACCATAGTCAATGAGCATCAGTGGTCGAAAGGATTGTAGTTGATGGAAAATGGTGGTAAGAGGGATATTAGTCGGTGAGTTATGGTGGTCAGAGCAGTTTGTCGATGGCAGCTCGATGGAGGATTGACAATGGTTAGCTGCTAGAGGAGATTCACTGCCAATTGGTGGTACGGTGGAAGTAAAAAGGCAGTCAATGACCAGGTAGTGGTTCAATGATGATCAGGTGAAAGTCAGGTGGTGGTCGGCAATAAGGTGGAAGTCCGACAGTAGTTGGTGGCTTGGTGGTGGCCCTATAATGGTTGGGTGGAAGTTTGATAGCGATCGACATAGGTTTACCAGCGATGGTACTGGAGCTCTTGAAGCCTCAGAGCTCTCTCCAATCTCCAACTAAAGGTCCCCTTTATATAGAGAGTGGAGTCTATTTATAGAATTTAGAGAGTGACTACCAGTAAATATGGAGAAGATTTGGGGCAGATTTGCAGTGCTCCATCGAACAACCCATAGTGATCTCATCAATCATAGAATATTTACCAAGAATTTATATGCCTTAATGATGTTAAAATTAAGCAATGTTAGTCTCATTGAAGTTGTCTCGTTGAGCCATTCGATTCAACTATAAGCATGTTACATTTGGATATCATTTGGTCATCCAATTTAGGTTTTAAACATTCCAAATAAGCTTCAGGCCTCGATTTGGACCCATTTGGGCTCGAATGAGATCAATTTTGGTGTCGTTGAGTTTGTCTCTTTGAGATGTTTAGTTTGACTATAAGTTTGCTCAAATTAGAGTTCGGATAGTCCATAATTTAATTTTAGAAGTTTATAACTTGTATATGCATTGAGATTCGTGCCCGATTAAGATAATTTTTGGTGATGTATCAATATTATACATGAAGCTCCCTTATAATGTGGGACTAAAAATGCTAAAAGAATATTGTATGAGTTAGAACAAAAATTTGGGCTAGTACTTATTATAATGTGCATTATAAATATTAATAGTATAAAAATTTTTATATTATAAATTTTTATATTATATCAAATATTATTTTATTAAAAATTATATTTATATTTATACATTTATTTTTTAATTTTATAAATATATTTAATGCTCAAATACTTATATTCATATTAATGGTTAATCATGTGATGTCCTAGAATTTAAATTGGAAGAATTATTCTTTTAATCTTTTAATAAATCACACCAGAGCTATTTAATATCATCTATCAACAATAAAAAAAAAATAGATTCTATATTTCAAAATATTAATGTACACATCTATATTCGTTTCAAAAAATTATGTGCACTACTTATTGAAATTTCATTAGGGATGTTAAGCCCTTATGAACTAGTCCCAAGGCTAACTAAGAGGAGGGTGAATTGATATTCTAAAAATATTTTAATCAAAAACACAATCACATCTAAAACCAAAATTCACCATAAAGAAAATCAAAGTGCGGAAATTAATTGCGGAAATAATAAAGGAAAGAACACACCAGATTTATAGTGGTTCGGTCAAACCTTGACCTACGTCCACTCCTCGTAGGCACCCTCCGAGTATTGCATGAAACTCAGTGTCTCTCCTTTAGACCCTACAGCTTGGCGGAGAAGCCCTTACAAAATCACGTCCAACTTCCCTGATGCGGCGGAGTAGCCGGGCCCTTTGACACCAAAGAGATCTTATTCTTCCCAAAACTTCCCTCAAGACGAGCCTTGAATCCGATGGTACGAAGGTGCAAGCTCGTCAGAGCAACGGTGTGGAACCCCCTCCACACTTCCTTGAAACCCCCTCCAAGGATCTTCTCCCTCTCTCAAACTCCACCATTTCCTTTCTTCCTTTCAAGCTCTCTCTTCAAGTTTCCTCCAGAAGAATGAAGCTTCAATGGCTGTCAAAGACATTTACTGTAATATCTCGTTCCCTTACTGTTCCTCTCTGAATTGGATTTTCCTCCCAGAATCGTCCAGGACGAAGTTGGATCGTCCGGGACGATCGGTACAGGTTGTGTAGAAAAATCCTGTTTGGTTGTCTGGTTCGTCTGGACGAAATCAGGATCGTCTGGACGAAAATAAGTCAGTGAACCCTTCGCCAGAGACGATATGTGATTTTTCGTCTGGACGAAATTCTTCTCTTCATGGATCGTCCGGGACGAAGCTCGATCGTCCAGGACGATCAGTCTGGATATATATAGAAATGAGATATTTTGAAGAGAGAGAAATATCTGAGGAGAGAGAAAGAGAAAAGGAAAAAGAGAAAAGCTGGTTTTCGGAGACCGCGGAGCGCTTTTCGTCCGACGCTGCTGTTGGGAAAAGTGAAGATCTCGTGGTAAGGACTCCGAATCCTATTTCTGTTTTCAAAGAAGTTGAGTTTTGACCGAGTTGAGATCTGTTTTGTGTTTTCGTAGTCGACTTTTCGACATGATTTTGATTTGACACAACTTTCACCGCACAACTTTTAGAGTGTTATAGATATGATTATTCTACACGATTTGACTGTATTCTACGAATTTTCTTCCGGTCGGAATTGGTTCTACGTGATTTTAATCGAATAGAAAATTATCAGGATGTTTTCTGACTTGGTTTCTATAGAATAAAAGTCTTGCATTGATGTTATAGATATTTTATTGTAATTTGGTAGAATTTGGAAATCGTGTCTTTTTGCAGGATTTTTGTGTAAATTTGATCGACTGCCGTTACGCTGCCCGATTTTCGTATGATTTCCGAATTGTCTGAGATTGATAGATTGAATCGATATGAATATGATTATTGATATGATTGCTTTAATATTGACTATTGAATTGCTTATTGATTGAATTGACTATTGATACTAGAACCCAAGTGGAACCTGGTTGAACGTTGGTGAAGATTGATATTGACCTGTACAGGATGGTGGGCCGACGGGCTTTCCTTTAAACCATTGATCATTGATATAACGATTGGGAGTTATAAGGAGTTTATATGCCGACGGGCGGCCGACGGGCAAAAAGAGTGACGACTCTTATTGATAGACCAACGTACGGACTACAACAGCAATGGATTCTACAACAGCAACATGACCAGTTGATTTTACTTGTCCAGTATATAGTATTGAATTGCATGTTTACTGTATTAATTTACGGATTTATTGCTTTATCGATTTCTGCCTTATTGATTGATCGGATTTACTGTATCGTACGATTTCATTGATTTCATTGATTGATTACCGAGCATTGATTACTGAGCATTGATATGGATATTGATAGATATAGATACTGCATTGATAGCATGGACATGGACATCGTATAGATTCATTGTATTGCCGCCTAGATTTTGTAGACTCGCTGTTGCTACTGTTCCACACCGTATTCACAAGTTGGTATAGATTTCTTGTCAGACTGGATTGAAGTTTATCGTATTGCTTTCCTCGATTGATTTCATTAAATGGATCGTATTGATTTGACCGTATTGATTTGATTGACGGATATTGATTGATTGCATTGTAATGATTGATTTGCCTGCCGCTGCATTGACTGGTTTTATTGACTATGGATTTCCACTGCATAGAATTGACGATCATTGATTCATTGATTTCCGGATTGCATAGATTCATTGACCATTGACTGATTCAGATTGATAGATTGACATGCATATTGATAGCATCGCCGTGCTTTGATTTCAGTTATAGGTATTAGGTGACCTGCTGGGCTTTGTAAAGCTCATTATATGTGGTTGATATTTTCAGGTCAGGGCTCGGGAGCAGGAGATAGGAATTGATCCAGATCTTCAGGTTTTAGTTTCTTTTGATCGATAGATGATTCTTTTGTACTCAGGACAGGATAGATTTCTCTACTTGTATTGATAGTTTAGTTCCTGAGTATTGTATATGATGTTTTGAGATATGAATCGACTGTTATATTGATGTTTAAATTTTATAGATGTTTGATAGATTGCTTATTGAAGATTTTAGATAACTCTGGTAAATTGTCTGAGTAATTGATTGACATTCTTTCCAAGTTAGATCTTGGGGCATGACAAGTTGGTATCAGAGCAGTGTTATTGGAAGAATGGATTGTTACCAGAGTTGTAGGTTTGGATTGAGAGATTGGGTAGATTGGGTAGCTTTAAGAGCTTCATTGGCATACATCGTTGCATGTGTGTATCATTTGTTTTGAATTGTGCAGGTGAAAAAGATATGGATCCTCCAGCAGAATCCAGTGTACCAAATGAGCAACACAGCGCAGCTCCAATGCCTTCAGAGAGTATGATGCAGTTGGCTACTGCGATTGCACATGTTATGGGGGATGCCCAGAGCAAGATGAGTGGAAGCAAGGAAGAAGAGGTAGACAGACACTTGCAGATGTTCCACAAGCTGAAGCCTCCGTTGTTTAAAGGAGCTGTGGGACCACAGGCTGCTGAGGATTGGATCCTGAGAGTAGAAAAGATTTTTGACAGCATGCAGTGTCCGGGAAATAGAAAGGTACCATTGGCAGTATTCATGTTGGAGAGTGAGGCAGAGAGATGGTGGATCGGACAGCAGAGAGAGAAATTCCAGGGGAAAACCAATGCTGAGATCACCTGGGATGAGTTCACTGCAGTGTTCAGGATGTGGTTTGTACCACCGTCAGCTCAGCGACAGATGCAGGAAGCTTTCATGAGATTGGAGCAAGGCCGTAAGTCAGTGATGCAGTACGAGGCCGAGTTTACTGCACTTTCGAGGTACGCTGCTCATCTGATTCCTACTCCCGAAGAAAAGTGCTATAGATTTCTACATGGATTGAATAGAGAGCTGAGGCATCCACTAGTACCTTTTCGGATCCATGAGTTTTCTGAGCTAGTGGAGCGAGCTCGATTGATAGAGATTGATCTGGCGACACCGGTACCGAGGTACGAGGATACCAGAAGGAGGAGAGATGAGGTACGACGAGATGATTCTGGTAGAGATAGAGATAGAGAGAAGAGAAGCAGATATGAGAGTTCGAGAGGATCTGCATCGGGATCTGTACCGCGATCTGCATCGGTAATATCGTCTGGTAGTTCTGGAGCATGTGTTCACTGTGGTAAACGACATGCAGGTCGATGCTACCTGTTGACGGGGCAGTGCTTTCACTGTGGACAGCAAGGACACAGAGCAGCAGCTTGTCCTCAGAAAGGACTGGGTGGACGGACTGATTCTGGCACGGGTTCAGGACAGCAGAGGACTGTTGGCCCGAGGACTTACAGTGAGAGATCAGGGAACCGGATAGATGATAGAGCTGTCAGAGATCAGAGAGAGACAGTTGCGCCACGACCTCCTGCACTTCCTCCAGTGGTGCCACGCATCTACAGTCTACAGAGTTTACAGCATCAGGATCAACAGCGACCAGAAGGTTCTACTGGTAAGATTGATTTGACTAACCGATTGATATTGACATATGAACATTGCATATTGACATTTGATTGATTGCATTGTGTGTTTTGTATGGATTTCGACGAGTTTTGTTTTGGGATTTGGATTTCGATCGATTTGGTTGCTTCGTGTTTTGCTTCGTACCTTTAGGGAAATGTCGGGACGACATTTTTCTAAGGTGGGGAGATTGTAATATCTCGTTCCCTTACTGTTCCTCTCTGAATTGGATTTTCCTCCCAGAATCGTCCAGGACGAAGTTGGATCGTCCGGGACGATCGGTACAGGTTGTGTAGAAAAATCCTGTTTGGTTGTCTGGTTCGTCTGGACGAAATCAGGATCGTCTGGACGAAAATAAGTCAGTGAACCCTTCGCCAGGGACGATATGTGATTTTTCGTCTGGACGAAATTCTTCTCTTCATGGATCGTCCGGGACGAAGCTCGATCGTCCAGGACGATCAGTCTGGATATATATAGAAATGAGATATTTTGAAGAGAGAGAAATATCTGAGGAGAGAGAAAGAGAAAAGGAAAAAGAGAAAAGCTGGTTTTCGGAGACCGCGGAGCGCTTTTCGTCCGACGCTGCTGTTGGGAAAAGTGAAGATCTCGTGGTAAGGACTCCGAATCCTATTTCTGTTTTCAAAGAAGTTGAGTTTTGACCGAGTTGAGATCTGTTTTGTGTTTTCGTAGTCGACTTTTCGACATGATTTTGATTTGACACAACTTTCACCGCACAACTTTTAGAGTGTTATAGATATGATTATTCTACACGATTTGACTGTATTCTACGAATTTTCTTCCGGTCGGAATTGGTTCTACGTGATTTTAATCGAATAGAAAATTATCAGGATGTTTTCTGACTTGGTTTCTATAGAATAAAAGTCTTGCATTGATGTTATAGATATTTTATTGTAATTTGGTAGAATTTGGAAATCGTGTCTTTTTGCAGGATTTTTGTGTAAATTTGATCGACTGCCGTTACGCTGCCCGATTTTCGTATGATTTCCGAATTGTCTGAGATTGATAGATTGAATCGATATGAATATGATTATTGATATGATTGCTTTAATATTGACTATTGAATTGCTTATTGATTGAATTGACTATTGATACTAGAACCCAAGTGGAACCTGGTTGAACGTTGGTGAAGATTGATATTGACCTGTACAGGATGGTGGGCCGACGGGCTTTCCTTTAAACCATTGATCATTGATATAACGATTGGGAGTTATAAGGAGTTTATATGCCGACGGGCGGCCGACGGGCAAAAAGAGTGACGACTCTTATTGATAGACCAACGTACGGACTACAACAGCAATGGATTCTACAACAGCAACATGACCAGTTGATTTTACTTGTCCAGTATATAGTATTGAATTGCATGTTTACTGTATTAATTTACGGATTTATTGCTTTATCGATTTCTGCCTTATTGATTGATCGGATTTACTGTATCGTACGATTTCATTGATTTCATTGATTGATTACCGAGCATTGATTACTGAGCATTGATATGGATATTGATAGATATAGATACTGCATTGATAGCATGGACATGGACATCGTATAGATTCATTGTATTGCCGCCTAGATTTTGTAGACTCGCTGTTGCTACTGTTCCACACCGTATTCACAAGTTGGTATAGATTTCTTGTCAGACTGGATTGAAGTTTATCGTATTGCTTTCCTCGATTGATTTCATTAAATGGATCGTATTGATTTGACCGTATTGATTTGATTGACGGATATTGATTGATTGCATTGTAATGATTGATTTGCCTGCCGCTGCATTGACTGGTTTTATTGACTATGGATTTCCACTGCATAGAATTGACGATCATTGATTCATTGATTTCCGGATTGCATAGATTCATTGACCATTGACTGATTCAGATTGATAGATTGACATGCATATTGATAGCATCGCCGTGCTTTGATTTCAGTTATAGGTATTAGGTGACCTGCTGGCTTTGTAAAGCTCATTATATGTGGTTGATATTTTCAGGTCAGGGCTCGGGAGCAGGAGATAGGAATTGATCCAGATCTTCAGGTTTTAGTTTCTTTTGATCGATAGATGATTCTTTTGTACTCAGGACAGGATAGATTTCTCTACTTGTATTGATAGTTTAGTTCCTGAGTATTGTATATGATGTTTTGAGATATGAATCGACTGTTATATTGATGTTTAAATTTTATAGATGTTTGATAGATTGCTTATTGAAGATTTTAGATAACTCTGGTAAATTGTCTGAGTAATTGATTGACATTCTTTCCAAGTTAGATCTTGGGGCATGACATTTACAAAGTCCCTTGTCAAAGCTAAAATAGAAGAGCTCCAAACGAGCTCATTAATTGTAACTTACCGACTTTATCATCCAGGATGATATGAATATCATCCTGGCCGATCAGCATAAATTTCACTCAATCAGCTTGGTCGATTTGGGACGATCAGAAGATTTTGGCCATATCATCCAGGCTGATATCACGATTATCCTGGCCGATTAGTTCAAATACAAGGAAAATCATCCTGAATATCACCCTGAATAGAAGCTAGATGATGTCAATCATCCAAGAGATCGTCTCGGATGATCCTTTGATCGTCCCAGATGATGTGATTGTGCAATCAAACCATTATTAATTTCCTTAATTATCAGATTAATTTAGACATAATTGTGTTGCATCATCCAGGACGATGTCCTGAATAATGTCTAAAAAGAAAGAATACCTAAATAGATCTGGCAGCTGCCTTAACCAGGATGTCCTAATTAGGGATTCTATTTTCAACTGATCGTCCAGGACAATATTTGGATCGTCCCGGATGATGTGAGCAAAAATAAAAAACTCTAAAATAGAAATAAGTGAGCAAGGTTACAAGCAAGCAAACACCCTTACAAGCCAAAAAATACACTAATGAAAAATACAAATAGAACATATTCTGCTAAAGCTTGAGCCTTGTAAGGTGCTATCTAATCCTGAAATGTTAGAAAGAAAAGTATATTACAAATACAGGTAGATAGTAAACAGTGAGCCATAATATTTGTTATCATTAAAAACATAAATTCATATACTTAAGTTGTAATAATCTCCCCATTTTTGATGAAGATAAATATTACATGTTGAATTTGTAAAATTGAAAACATTTTTTCCTAATCTCCCCCTCACTAGAATAAAAATTTAAAAATAGGGGAAGATAAAATTTTTGTTGTTTTATTTTTATATTATATATTTTTAAAAACATATATACAAATACAACAGTACATTTTCCCTCTTTGATATTATCAAAAAGAGGAGGGGTATAAACAATCAGAATAATAAAAACAAATAAAACCCAAATAATCCCTGATCTAGTGAAAAAAAATCAAATATTCTTAAATGAGAAAATTATCTCTTAATTTTATTCAAAAACTTAGTAAGGAATGGATTGACAATGCATAATCCAGAAAAAGTTAAAAATTCAAAAATTGTTAATCCAAGCTCAAGTTCTTTTAAAAGCTCAAAAATTTTTTAATCCAATATCTAAATCAAGGAATAAATTAGAAAGAGAAACACTACTTTTTTAAAACTCCTTCAATAAAATATATCTAATAAAAGATTAATGCAAAAATCAGTGAATAAAAAATTATGATTTTCAAGCTCAAGTATAAAAAATATCAAGGTTTTTCTTAAGTTTTAAGAAGTACAAAAAAGTTAAGCATTACTTTTTGTGGGCTCATTTTATGCCTCTTATTAGGTTTTGGGGTACTTTGTGCATCTTTTAATTTTTAATACAATTTGTGTATCTTTCATAATTTTGGCGTCATTGCGCATCTTTTGATTTTAACGTCATTGACCACTTTTTTTCAATCAAATATGCTACATTTTTTAAATTTTAAAAATAAAAGTAAACCCATTCTATTGATTAAACGAACTACTTGATTAAGAAAATTATGAGGTAGATTCAACAACTTACAAAAGATCCTTATGTGATAAACAAAATGTAGGTAGATGAAAAAGATCAGTTTTAAGATCCAATTTATAATATGATAAAAATTTTGAATCAAAAGTAAAATAAACTATTTAAGAAAAGAGACAGAGAGACAAAATCATGAGTTTCCTTCCTTTGACTATTTTTAGAGAAGTCAATCACAACTTACATAAGAATTCAAGAAAAATAGGAGGTAGGTTTTCATTTTTAGAAAGGTGAACATGTGTGTTGATCAGAGATAACTTCACAAAAAAAAGTAAAGATAAATTAAAAAGAAAAGAAAGGAAAAAAAGAATGAAAAAAAAAACACAAAAAATATATAAAAACAAACAAAACATGCATACATAGAAATATAAATACATAAACAGTGGTTTAAACCTCATCTTGCTTCTGTTCTGATGATTCAGAAGCTAGGTCTGTCCAAAAGATTTTTTGCTTTCATTATTTATCATTTTTACAATTTGCTTAGCTTTTCCCTTTTTTTGCAGGAAGAGTTCTCAAATTAGGGCACTAATTTTTCATGTGTCCAAACTTCCTACATCCAAAGCAAACAACGTCAGAAGAAATCTTAACTTTCTTATAATTTTTACCTTTATTCTACTTTTGTTGATACTTATGCTTTGATGAGCTTTTTAATTTGCTTGATAAGTCATCGCTTTCATCATCAGCTAAGCCACTTTTCTTCATATTTTTAGCATTTAACACTATCATCTCTCCTGCATCCAAAAGTTTTTAGCCCAAATTTTGCTTTTAGGCAATGAGTGAGCCAATCAAATTATTAATAGAATATTCATTTAAATTTTTTGATTCATAAATAACAACAACTTTGGCATCAAATTTGTCAAGTAAACAATGTAGAATTTTATTGACTTTTTCAAAATTTGAAAATTCTTTACCTAAAGCATGCAATGATATCACAATTTGAATAAATCTAATATATATGTCTAAGATCGACTCATAAGATTTCATGCAAAATAATTCATAATCATATATTAAAATATTTAATCTGGATTGCTTGATTTCACCAGTGCCTTCGTATATAATGTATAATTTATCCAAAATTTTCTTACCAGTAGAGCACGTGGATACAAACATAAAATCTTCAGAATTTAAAGCACAAAAAAATAGTTTAGTGATTTAGCATTTAATTAAGCATTGATTTGTTCTTCTCTACTCCATTGATTAAAAGGAATATCAATTTTAATTCCATCTATAATATGTGGCGGTATAGAATAACCAGTTAAAATTATTTGACACATTCAGAAATCAATAGACTCCAAGAAAGTAGACATGCAAATTTTCCAAAAATCAAAAGTAACATTTTTAAATAAAGGTGGTCTGGTGATTGAATAACCTTCCGCAATATTAAGATTACAAAAATTAACCATGGATCAAAATTTAAAAGTTTTCAAACTTAATTTTATGAATCTCGCTTTAATACCACTGGAAAGTTCATTAGGGATGTTAAGCCCTTATGAACTAGTCCCGAGGCTAATCAAGATTGAGGGTGAATCGATATTTTAAAAATCTTTTAATCAAAAACACAATCACATCTAAAACTAAAATTCACCATAAAAAAAATTAAAGTGCGGAAATTAAATGCAGAAATAATAATGGAAAGAACACACCAGATTTATAGTGGTTCGGTCAAACCTTGACCTACGTCCACTCCTCGGAGGCACCTTCCGAGTATTGCACTAAACTTAGTGTCTCTTCTTTAGCCCCCACAACTAGGCGGAGAAGCCCTTACAAAATCACATCCACCTTCCCCGGTGGGGCGGAGTAGCCGGGCCCTTTAACATCAAAGAGATCTTCTTCTTCCCAAAACTTCCTTCAAGACGAGCCTTGAATTTGATGGTAATAAGGTGCAAGTTCGCCGGAGCAACCGTGTGGAACCCCTCCACACTCCCTTGAAATCCCCTCGAAGGATCTTCTCCCTCTCTCAAACTCCACCCTTTCCTCTCTCCCTTTCAAGCTCTCTCTTCAAGTTTTCTCCAGAAGAATGAAGCTTCAATGGCTTCCAAAGACACTTACAAAGTCCCTTGCCAAAGCTTAAATATAAGAGCTCCAAACGAGCTTATTAATTGCAACTTATCGACTTTATCATCCATGACGATATGAATATCATACTGGCCGATGAGCATAAATTTTCCTCAATCAGTCTGGTCGGTTTGGGATGATCAGAAGATTTTGGTCATATCATTCAGACTGATATCACGATCATCATGGCTGATTAGTTCAAATATGAGGAAAATCATCCTGAACATCGCCCTAAATAGAAGCTGGACGATGTCAATCATCTAAGAGATCATCTCGAATGATCCTGCGATCATCCTGGATGATGTGATCGTGCAATCAAATCTTAATTGCTTTCCTTAATTACCAGACTAATTTAGACATAATTTTGTTGCATCATCCAGGATGGTGTCTAAAAATAAAGAATACCTAAATAGATCTGACGGCTGATTCTTTCTATTTTGAGCCTATCACCAGAATTGATATGAATATCGTCCAGGACGATGAGCTTAAAGATGGATGCCTAAACCAGGATGCCTTAATTTAGGTTTTTATTTTTAGCTGATTGTCTAGGATGATGTTTGGATCGTCCCGGTCGATGTAAGCAAAAATAGAGAACTCTAAAATAGAAATAAGTGAGCAAGATTACAAGCAAGCAAACACCCTTATAAGCTAAGAAATATACAAATGAAAAATACAAATAGAACATGTTATGCTAAAGCTTGAGCCTTATAAGGTGCACTCTAATCCTGAAATGTTAGAAAGAAAAGTATATTACAAATATAGGTAAATAGTAAAAAGTGAGCCATAATATTTATTATTATCAAAAATATAAACTCATAAGCTCGAGTTTCAACACTCAGGATTTACATAATCATCACTTATCTATCATGTCTTAAGTAGAAAAGAATAACTATAACCAAAAAAAAAAAAAAAATTGAACCTGAAGAAATCTTATCCAGTTGCACGCTCATGTTTCTCTACCTTGACCTGAAATCATTTAACAATATATAATGAGCAAAAAAGTCCAGCAAGTCACCAAAACCTATAATTGAATTCAAAGCACGGTAAATAAGATATTTGTTTGATAATAGTAAAACCATAACTGTTATATTCTTAGATTACTGAATTAGTGTTGAAATAATAAAATGCACATGCAGTAGTAATAGAATTTATAAATATTAAAATACTATAATATAAAAGCCTATAAAGTAATAAACTATTTTATGTGTTAAATCTATAAAGGAATCATCGTATCTGTAATACTAATCAATACAATAATCATATAGAATATTAAATCAAAACTTTAATAAAAATCATTAAAATTGAATTAATACAGTAAAATCATATCGAAATGTACACATGCTATCTAGTTATTTTATATCACTTGCTCAGTATGTCATATGCTTAATATTAGTATAATGAATCAGTAGTATCAAATAGTAGCAATATTTATATCAAAAATAATAACAATTTGATGACATAAGTAGTAGAATAATACAATAATAATAAATTCATGCAGTAATAATAAATCCATACAATAATAGGAATAATGCATAAAAAATATGCATTTTAGTAGGCACACTAAATAAGTAAGAAGTCCTGGATATCACGATGTTTTTCAGTATCTATATTAGTGTTGGTAAATCGTTAGCTTAGTAAATAAAGTCGTCACTCTTTGCCCATCGGCATAATAATAATCTCCTTATAATCTCCAACCAGTGTATCACGTGAATTAGTAGAGGATAATACCAAACCACTTTATTTAAAGGAAAGCCCATTGGCACACCATCCTATTCAGGTCAATCAGTCTTCAACCAACAGGTCAATCAGTCTTTAACCAACATGTCAACTAGCCTTTACTTGTTTGTTTCACACATGCATATTATTATCACAATACCATAATAGTAATAGCGACGAGCTATTACTTAAGCATATATCCACATCCATTTTTAATGCATTGTAATAAATAATGTATAATTGAGCTTAATTAAAAAGATATCAAAATATCATAACGGTAGACAACAAATAATCATATTAAGCAAAAATGTATATTTTAGAAAATTACAAAAATACAATGAATTGTATAAAATGATATTTTAATATTTTTATTGCACTACACTACTATTTTTAGACGTCAAAATAAATTTTTTGGTAGATAAAAATTACTATATTTTCAAAATCATATGATGAAAAATCTCAAATAAATACTCAACATGCTCATAATCATGATCTCTATACCATACAAAAAGTTATACGGTGAAAGTTTTACCAATGTAAAATTATTCATATTTTTCGGTAACAAAAATACAAATTTGATCAGAAAAATATAAAAAATAGGGTAAATATTTCTTACAACGAGAAGAGCAATTATCTCAACTAGTCAGACTAATGAAAATCGCTCTTCGACCTCCAAATCTCAAGCTTTTCTTTTCTGTCCTCTCATTTCCCTCAAGACATCTCTGTGTTGTCGAAACAAAGAGGAAAAAGGGATTTGTTTAAATCTTAATGCTTTAAGTCATTTATAAATAAATAATAATAAAATATTTAATTTAATCAAATTTTTAATATAAAATTCAAGCAAATCATTTTAAAACTTAAAAAAATTACAAAAATATCAATAAAATAAAATATGTTATTTAAAAATATTGATAAAATTGATTTACAAATCGGACATCTAATGGTCCCGAAATCCTCATTTGTGCCTATAGTACCAAATTCTTAAGGATTTTCATTAGTACCAAAAAATTACAAAAAAATTTGTATAAGTAAAATACTATGATATAAATATTATGGCGAAGGCGGATTGCAATTTGGATTTATAATGAGTCAAGAAAAAATTGACAAAGTTAAAATACAAGTTATTACAAATCAAGCTTCTTACCTTAGTTTATATCTTTTTAATAGAGCATATTCAAGAGTTTTTTTTTTTTTGAGATAATTATATATTCACTTTTAAAATTTTCATTTATTATATAATTTGTATTCTTATTGAATTATTTTAAGACTTATTATGTCATCCAGTTCAACCTTAGTTCAACTTCGATTGATCTATTGAACCTTGAGCCACTCCTTGCATTTCTATGTATGACCCAATTTTTACAACCCTTATGTTTTTCGCAAATATTATTTCTTAGAATATAGAGGACTTAATGGTGATTAAAGGCTCACTGAATACAAAAATATTGTCAAACATTATATGGCTAATTCTTATGTTTTTTGGAGGCCAAATTAAATGCTCCTTCATTGGAGGATCATTTATTTTCTAGGAAGTATAACATCTTCCCTATGGAGGATAATTGTAATAACTTCCATCTTATTTGCCATTGTTATATCTAGGTTAAATAAGATGCATCTTCTATTTCCTTCTCAATATTGATCTCACATCCAAAGTTCATTCATGGTTAGCTCAAATTAGGGGTGTTAAAACGAGACATTTGCTCAGGTTCGAGTCCAACCCAAACTTGACCTGCTGTAAACTAATTTGACTCGAAGCTGATCCGGTTATTGAAATAGGTCGGGAATCTGAACCTGACTTGGTTTGGGTTTGGATCAACCTAAATTGACCCACCAAAACAATTCGCGTGTTCAAATGTTTGGACTTCAAAAATCTACAGGAAATCTACACTCTAGCCGTGTGCCCACACTAGAGCATGCTAGCAAGTAAGGCAAGGCGGCTGACCAAGCCGAGGTGGTGCCTCGTGAGTTGTGCGGGCGTGTCGATTGTTCGTACTAGTGGGTTAGAGACATTAGGCAAGCTGAGCGCATGACGGCGCAGGCAGTTGGGCGCGTGACGGCTGACGGTGTGAGTGGTGAAGGCGGATGGTTGAGTCAGGGCATGTGCTAGTGGGCTAGGCTGGGAGAGATCCATGGATATTGGCATGGAAGGCTAGCGTACCCAGACCAGGGTCAACTTCGGGTTGATTTCGAATTTCCGGGTCAGCTCGAACTCGACCCAATTTTAGAAATGGATCATATTTCTAAACCCAAACCCGACCTGTCTGACAAATGGGTTGACCCAAACACAGAATTTTTGATTTTTTGCTTTCTCTACAATTTTGAAAATTTGAACTATAAATATCTATAAAAAAATAATTATATTTTTAAATAGTCAATTTATGTCATTATAAAAAGAATTTTTGATCTCCATCACTATAAAAAATTTTAGGGACTTCTCAAAAAATGAGGATTGAAGTGGATATCATTCTCTTTCACAAACAAATTTCAAAGATGATAGATTGGTCTAGCAAAGGAAGATTAATTATTTTATATCCAAAGAGCAAGTCTGGGTTAGTTTTGTATTTAGACAACGACATCGAGTCTTTATCCCACAAAGTGGGACCCGCTACATTATTTTTTTTTTAATTATATTTTATTAAGATTTAAATTCTCATTCGTGTTGAGAGAAAACAATATTTCAATTAATTGGCTTACTTATTTTGACTTTCAACTAGCAGAGTTTCCAATTGTTAGAGAGTCATAGGAAAAATTCATTTCCCAAAAAAAAAAAAAAAAGGAAAAATTCTCATTGCTTGTTAGATTATTTTTTGATAATAGAATATTTATTGATATATTATCAAAAAATAATCTTGATCGGGCACGAATCTCGAAGCATAATCAAATTGGAAACTTTCGAAATTAAAATTGGGACCATCGAAACTCCGATTTCAGTAAACTTACAGTCGAACTGAACGTCTCGGAAATACGAACCCAACGACACCAATTTCGTTTCAATCCGAGCCCAAATGAGTACAAATAAAGGACCCGAAGCACTGTTGGAAAGTTTGAACCACAATTTGAGTTACCAAAAGGTTTCCAAACATAATGTGCTTATAGTCCAATCGAGCGGCTCGATGAGACAAATCCAACGAGCTCAAGATCATTGAATTCTGACATCATTAAGACCTTCAAATGTCTGACAAACGGTACATGTTCAAGGTATTCAATATCGGCCGTCCATCCAACCACTCCCTATTTACTCCTGATCTATCACCTATTTACGGGTCATGCCACTCCAAAAATCTATAAATAAACCCATCATTTCTCTAGAAAGGCGACCTAAGCAAGAAGAAGAAGAGAAGAAGAAGAAGAGAATACGCTTAATGTCTATCATCGCGTATATTCTAGTCCGCAACATTTATGATGGTAGAGAGAATATGCTTAATGTCTTAACTTTTATGAAGATCAAACATGCATGCACATATAATATAGTTATTCCAAGATCGCTATAGTTTTGAAATTGGTCTAGTTAATAAAATTTCACTAGTGCTTCTTATCTATTGCAAATGATGGCCTATTCCATGATTGATGTTGATATAATATAATATAATATGTATAAAAGGGATTTCATAGTGGAATTTAGAAGAGCTTTGTAGTATGAGAGCTGTTTTTAAGAGATTATTTGTTATTTATTCAATTGAACTTCTTTGAAGAGAGAAGATAAGAGGTTAAGAAGTCCAATATAACTCTTGGTGTTGACATTTGGAGTCAAAATTAATATTACATGTATCGATCTTATAAACAATGGCGTATATTGATGTTGGTGATGATGAAGTTGGAAGGTGTTGGACCTTGTGATGATGATGTGTAATAACTTTATATATAACGGCTTGAGTTAACATTATCTATAATAGTATGTGACAAAGTCAGCGAGCATCAATGGTAATATTGATGTCATGCATCAGTCTTATAGTGATGACGTACATCATCGTCATTATTAATGATATATGAATAAGCTAACATGCATTGATTTAGTGAGAATATTATAGTTCGGTGACGATAGTTAGGAGATCATAGCTAGGTGAGGTAGTCAAAGGATTGTAGTCAAGCGACAATAGTCAAATGATCATAATCGAATAATGTTGATCATAGGGCCATAGTCGAGTGAAGGTGGTTAGACCATAGTCGATGGATAGTGGTCAAAAGACCATAGTCGAGTGATGATGGCTAGAGGACCATAATCAGATGACGCTGGAATTAGGTGACATGATCAAAGGACCATGCGCAGTGATCGAAGGACCGTATTCTGTTGACAATGGTAAAAAAAAAAATCGTCGGGGCATTGCATTCGGAGATAGTAGTTATAGGGCCATAATTAGACAATGATGTTTAAAGGATTATAGATAGATTATAGTGCTAAGGAGACTGTAGTTGTGTAATGGTGGTCAAAAGATTATAGACATGTGACAATGGTCAGTTAGAGATTGTAGTCGAATGATAGTAGTTGAAGAACCTTACTCACAAAAAGATGATTGGAGGATCATAATCTGGCGGCAGGTTGGGGAATAATAGTTTGTCGTAGTGGTTAGGGGACCAAAGTTACTCAACGATGATTATAAGACATCATCACCGTAGTCGGGAGGCCATAGTCTGATGGTGGTGGTTTGAAGCTTTGAGATTCTTCAAACCTTGAGCTCTCTTAAATATCAAGCTAATGATCATAGCCACTAACTATGTAAATATAGACAAAATCCAATACGCTCCATTAGACGACCTGTAATTATTCTCTAATCACATACCATTCATTCAGTCATTAATGCCTTAATAGCGTCAAAATTAAGCGATCGTAAGCTCGCTAGATTTGTCTTGTCGAGACGCTTGATTTGAATATAAGCATACAAGATGTGGAGTTTTTTTACCTCAAAGTTTTAATGTCAATGAATTCAAGATGATCAATTTGAGTTTAATTTGCTGAAATTAGAGTTCGTTAGTCTTAAATATGATTCAATAAGTTTTAAATTAAAAAATGCATAGGGAATTATACTCAGATCAAGTCGAATTTTTATAACAAATAAATTATGTTGGATATCCTGATCAAACTTTCTATCTGAACAAGTTTTGAAGTCTTTGGATATATTTTAAGATTATTCTAATATATAAATAATTAATATAATATAAAATCTAAAAAATTTTAAACGTTTTAAGATTATTCTAATATATAAATAATTAATATAATATAAAATATAAAAAATTTTAAACGTCATATGCCGATAAAATTTCCCCATCCAAAATTCCTTTCAAACTCCAAAACTTTCTTAATTATTTCATGTTCAGCTGCCGAAGACTTTGAGATCTCATAGACGTTTATTAATTTTCATGCCCTTTTTTCTGACAATTTTTGTCGTAAGCAATTACCTCATAATTATTAACTAATCATGACTAACACTATCATTTTGTCTTTTCTCTACCATATCAGCTTCATCTTCGTGCTTTTTAAAATAATTTTTTAATAAAAATTTTAATTTTTATATAAAATTTTAATTTAAAAGCAACAAAAAAAAAACTATACCAAACTCAGCCATAATCTACCAACTTACATTTCAATGTTTTTACATAACAAAATCAATATTCAAACAGTATGAAATTTTTATATAGTAAAGATATGTTAAAATAAATAAAAAAATTAATTATTTTCTCAAATTCATGGACGAAAATCTACTCTGATCCTCTCCTCCTAGACTCGATTTTCTGGATCATGTACTAATAGATTTAAATCTAACAATAATTCTTTGTTAATTTTTTTTTCTTGTTAACTTAACCATAAATATAATTGATCTACTTCCTTTTTATAGATTGATATTCTAATTTTACCAGATAAAATAATTTTAATGGTACAATAACATTTCACACTCATAAATCAATTCTTCAAATCAAAACTATTTTACCTCTGAAGCTTAGACCATCTCCAACAAACAACCGAATGGAGGTCCACAAACGTCGCAACCGAACGCCTTTTCCTCCGCCATTTGATCAGGGATTTGGCGTCGCACTGTTCATCTGCGTCATTTTTTAGTATCTACCAAACTTGCGGAAAAAAGGTGCGAAAGAAGAGAGAAGAGAGCAATGGTTAGAGGGCAAAATGGCGTTCGATTGGAGATGAATCACGGCATTTTTTTGTTTCACTACATTTTGGAGTGAAAAATAAGATTTTCGGTTGGAGATGCCCTTACAACGTGATTTTGGATTAAGGGTTCGTTTTGAACTGTTTTTACTACTTAAATCAACTTTTAAAAGAAAAAATAATTGTACTAAAAAAAATTGTAATTAAAAAGCCGTACCAAACAAAACCTAAATCCCTTCAACAAGCGGTACTGAATGCTGCCAGAGTGTAGCACCCAAGGGTTTTAGAACTTCCACCAGCAGATCAGAAATGCAGATATATAAAAGAAAAAGAACACTACCATAATATAACCGTTTACATCTAGATTCATATGATTGAAATTCGAAATACAGAACAGAGAGCTCATGTCATGAAAACATCATTTAGTCCGTAATTAACTATTTAATGGTCACAACTTTACACTTTTACAGCATCCGTCAATTTTGTAATTCTGCATTAATACATTCATATTATAACGATAACAGTGGCACACAACTAGTTTTGCTTAGATCAAACTCACATACCTTCAGCTTATTAATTTACTTCTGCTCCAAAACCTTCATTCCGCTGAAATGAAAATCAGTGGCAATCCCAGTTTTCCAGCAACCTATACAAGATGAAAAACTAGATAAAGGTACGTAAAATGACACGATACAATACGGATACGGGACATATCAATTCTTTAAAATACAAGAAATGGATAGGCACGGACACGACATTATAATTTATAAATCATATATAAAAATTAAGAAAACAATCAAAGCATAATATTTAAAATTACAAAAAAAAAAATTTTTGAAAGTAACATCATTTGTAGCATATCAAAATAAAAGTAAGCATTAAATGTCTAGTACAACAACAAAAGCATAAACATAAATTGTCTAGCACATGAAGTTTCAACTATTCAATAGAAAGAATGATATGATTAGCTTCTTCAATCGTTTGTCTTTGAACTTCTATATCATCTTCGATAAATATCATACCTTTTAATTCAGGCTCATCGGGTGAAAGATGAGCAATTTCTAATATTCCCACATCATCAAGAGACTCAAATCCATCTCAGAAATGAGAAAATCTCGCTCGTAGCCACGGAAGTAAATATAACGGGTCTTTTTTTTTGGATGCACGTGTCCTTTTGAAATTAAATAGTATTTTTATTGGATACGTCAAAGACGTATCCAACACGTATCAATGCCGTATCGGACGTGTATCCGTTATCGGTGCATTAGATACAACATGCCTTCATAAATAGGTGTATCGGTGCAACATAGATAATTAGATAACTAACACCTAAAGTGTTATATTTAGGTATATAGCATCCCAAAGTCCAAATGATATCGGGACATGCGTAAGAAGATGTATTTCACCTTATATAAGTGATGTTAGTGGTATTTTTAATATTATTTAGAGATTAGAATGTTATATTAATAAAAATGGAACTTTAGGTGTAACAGATAGAAATAAGAATTCAGCAGTATGCATGTAAATTCCTCAAATATTTTCCTAAAATAAAAAATTTCAGACTGAGAGCTACCTTTATGTCATGAAAACCTGGACACTGGAGGAGTTTGCACAGTGGCAAATAGGACAGACATTGGTGTAACCAGCACAGTCCACGCACAGGCAAAGATGTCTACATGGTATCAGCAGCATTGAGATCTCCTTGGCCTTACATGACTTGCAGGTCATCTGCTCACGACTTAGTCCTTTGCTAGCAGTTTGAAGGTAGCAGCTGCCCCCAAGAACAGGGTTAGGATTAAAAGAAGAGGCTGCATCATCAACTTCACTGTCCCCACAACCTTCCTTGCCTTGATCTGCAGCAGCAGCACCCTGAGCCAAGGCTTGTTTAAGATTGCTTTGCAGCATTCGCACCATGGACTCATTGTATTGAGCTCTGCGCTGCCAGGACTGTGCTTCCATGGCCGTGTTCTTAATTCGCTCGACAAGCTCCCTATTCTTCCTGTTCATGTTCTCAATCTCAAGTTCCTTCTCCTGAAGCTTCTTTCCTACCCCTCTCTCAATGGCATTCAGAAATGAAACCGTGTGTCTCTGCTTCATCTCCTTGACACCTTTCATGATCTGTGCTTCCTGTTCAATATTTAAATTTCAGTTGATGAGAAAAGATGGGGGAGTGTAAGGTTTGGAGAATAGAAGACATGTTTGAATTCAATTCATGGAAGTTAAGGAAATGTCCATGCTTGATGGTCATCATCGTCAGCATTATCTCAATTATTTGGGGTCTATATTATGAGTCATTTTTCTCAGATGATATGTTCACTTTTATTGACGCCTTCATATAAAATTTATAACCAATGCTAAGTTTGATCTATCGTTTTTTTTCTTTCTAAGCATTCAAGATTAGAATAGATCCCACACAAAATAAACATACATTTAAAATGATTTATTTAATTCACGTGGATCGCATCTTAATGTATGTAATGCTTCGCATTTCACTTCACTCACCAAAGTTGAATACAAATGAACACACAAAATAAGAAGAACACACAAAATAAGAAAAGCACAAGCACATAATGTATTGAAATACATAATTTTCTTGATTCTTATGTATTAACTTGGAGTTAAATTTTGGATGGGTTGTTTCGTATCTTCTAACAATGTTCGTCAAATCAAAAAACTGTCATCTACAATCAACATACACCAAAAAAAAAAAAAAGAGAGGAAAAAACACCAAGGTATCTCATCTTGAACATATTTTCAAGCATCTCCATAAATCAATCGTAAAATCTTTGGTTACTTCACTGCTTCTATAATGCTAGTGGCAACTCCATCTTCGATCACTTCGAATAGTTCCTGAACTCCCAAAATTGTGAACTTAGAAATTCATCATGAGATTAATTGAAATTTCCACAAATATCAATTTGAATTTATTTAGCCTTGGGATTCAAGAATTCCTGATAGAGACATACTATAATCAATGACCCCTCCCTACCAGAAAAAGACTCTTGAATGAGGATATTTAGCTCTTCATACTAGGGGAATTTGCTTTCCGTAATGGCAATCACATAGAAATCCCACTACACTATAGGCTCACAGGAGGAAAAATGGGTTTGGCGATGGATGATAAAACTCAAGAACCCATTCCATTGTTTAGGGTTCTGTCAGGTGGGCCCCCCATTCAAACAGCCAAGGAGTCTTGTTTTATGCAAACTTGAGAAAAGAGTCATATGTTGTAACTATAGACATAGGTTTCACAATGCCCCAATTTAATCCCTCAACTATTAAAAAATATCTAATTTGCTCCTCTGTTAAATTTGCAATTTAAATTGACAGAAGAAGCCGCAAGGCTTTGCTTCTTTAAGGATATTTAAGTAAAAATACTTCTTACCTGCTCGCCTTCCCGCTATAATCTCCTAAGACGAAACTGGTGACCAAATTGTGAGAGGGGGAAGACTTGCAGCTACGAGCAAGGCGACGTGCTGCGAGCGAGACGCGCTTCGAGTGAGATGGCATGCTTCTATTCGACATCCAAAGTTGCATGCTGCTGCGAGCGAAACACGCTGAGAGCAAGACAGAGCGATTCGACATTCAAAGACAGCGCGCTTTAACATCCAGAGACCCCGACTGCTGTGAGCGACCGGGATCAATCATGATGAGCTTCAACATCCAGAGATGTAGATAGAGAGGAATGTGCGACATCCACAAGAAGACGAAGACACAGCTAATTTCGCTTATCTTCCTAATACCCGTTCATGCGATTTTGACATTTTTGTACTTAGAAGTTATGTGTTCAAAAATGATGGTTTTAGTTGTATTTTGGTGGATGCTGTTTATCTTTTAAAATAAAGTTTACTGATTCTTATTTATAGCTGAAATCTATTGTAGAATATTGTTGATATCTTTTTTGATATATCCTGAAATAAGTTGATGAAAGTTCTTTGATTGCATATAACAATGACTCTTGTTTGTTATGATGCGAAGTTATCATTAAGAGCTTTTGAAGTCTTCATCACATATTTATTCAACAAAAATTGAACAACAGATTTCATATTCCAAAAATCAATTTAAAGTTTTTTTTAACAAAATAAAATTTCAAACTTCACAATACATAAGTTGTGAGCTTTGCCTTGTCAACATTATTGCAAAGTATAAGTTCCTCAAAATTAGTTTAGTATTTCGCTTATCAAAAGTTTGGGATACAATAACTAACCGCCCCCCACCCCACCCACCCACCCACCCACCCACACACAGAAAATGACATTTTTTATTATTTATATAGTTATATTATTATTTATTAAAATAAAATCATAATTAAATTATGGCTTTTATCTTTTAATCATTAATTTTTTTACTAGTTTTTATATAAAAATAAATTATATTGGGATATTATAATCAAAATTTTATTATGATATATTAACAACTTTAGAATTTGGTTTAAAATAAATATTTGACTGTAATGATATTATGATATTATAAGTTGAAATAAATAATTTTTGTTGTGATTATTATAAAAAGTCAGCTATGAAATATAATTAGGTATTAGTGTATGTATGATGTTTTAGCCATAACATTGAGAAAGAAATATTTGATTATATTGATATTGAAGTAACTATTAAACTTTTTTAGAATATAACGAGTAAACATTACAATTTATATATATTTTTTTCATCTTATATTTTATCTTTTTAAAATAATAATTATCAACAAAAATTTTTTTAAACTACCTTGGCCTCAAATTTGGATAAAAATTTGAGAGAGACTATTTGAAAAAAAATATAATTTATGCCCCCACTAAAAAGAATTCCTGGCTCCGCCACTAACAGGATGATTTGCATCTTCAGGAAGTAAATTAAGATAACAAGAATGACTTAATAAGTGAAGATATTGCACATTCATGTTTGATTTAAAATATCAAGAAATTAACTAATATATTTATTTTATTATGTTCTTGTTCTACTTCAGATTTAGGTCATTGTTTCTTATATAACTCAAAATGACTACCCAATGGATTGCAAATTAGTTTTGTCTAACTCATGTTGAATCTCTGCAACACCTTTTCAACATACTCATCTTGAGACAACTTCAGTATACCTACACTTCTATCCCTATTGATTCTCATACCGAGAATTTTCTTTGCTGGACCCAAATATTTCATTTCAAACTCATTTGATAATTGATTCTTCAGACATCTTATCTTCTTCATATTTAACCTAACAATTAGCATGTCATCCACATATAACAGCAAAATGATATAACAATTATCAAAATATTTAAAGAAAGTGAAGATAACAGGATGATTTGCATCTTCATGAAGTAAATTAAGATAACAAGAATTACTTAATAAGTGAAGATATTGCACATCCATGTTTGATTTAAAATGTCGAGAAATAAACTAATATTTTTATTTTATTTTATTATGTTCTTGTTCTACTTCATATTTAGGTGATTGTTTCTTATATAACTCAAAATAATTACCCAATGGATTGCAAATTAGTGTTGTCTAACTCATGTTGAATCTCTACAACACATTTTCAACATACTCATCTTAAGACAACTTCAGTATACCTACACTTCTATCCCTACTGATTCTCATACCAAGAATTTTCTTTGTTGGACCCAAAATTTTCATTTTAAACTCCTTTGATAATTGCTTCTTCATACATCTTATCTTCTTCATATTTAACCTAGCAATTAGCATATCATCCACATATAACAATAGAATGATATAACAATTATCAAAATATTTAAAGAAATAACAGGTATTATTGCCTTTCGTATCAGCTTCAGCCCATATAAGTTGTTTTTAAGCCTACACACCTAATCTTCTTTACCTGTGATCACATATCCCTGATGTTGTATCATGTATAACTCTTCTTCAAGGTCACCATGAAAAATATTGTCTTTACATCCATCTACTATAGATGTAAATACTTCACCGCTACTATACTCAGCATAACTTCGACTGTAGTCATCTTTACCACTTTAGTAAAAAAATTTCAATGTAGTCCACTCCTTATACTAAAATTTTTTTTAACTACAGGTCTGACCTTTTAGCGTTTATTACTATCGGGTTCTTCTTTCAGCTTATAAATACATTTATTATGTAGTGTTTTCTTGCCACCTAGTAGCTATGTCAACTACCAAGTCTAATTCAACTCAAGTGTATACATCTCATCATCAATGTCTTTTTCCCACTTCTTTGAATGATCAACTTCATCGATCTCATCATAACACTCTAGTAATATAAGGAAAGAGAATACCTCTATGCTGTTTTTGAGATTCTACTAGAACTTCTAACTTCAATAGGTGTCTGAGGAACTCTCTATGCTTCTTCAACTTTATCTTTTTGATCATTATTATCATCCTCAATCTCAACATATTTGGAAGAAATATAAAGGAATCTCAATTCTATCCTTATACATTTCACTTTCACTGAATTTAATCTCTCTACTCCTAATGAATTTCTAATTCTAATAATCTCAAAATTTATAGCAAAATTCATCTAAGCCATATCCAATGAATGTACACTTAATACATTTTAGATCAAGCTTACTCCTAGATCTTTGCATTAATATGAACATAGGATGAACTAAAAATTTTGAGGTGAAATAAACTTGCCTCCTTGTCACTTCACACTTCCTCAGATAACTCTTATGCAGGGAAACTGAAGGATCACAATTGATCATATTAACAACAATATTCACTGCCTCTACCCATAATTATTTGGATAGACTTGTATGCAACCTCATGCTCCTGTCACCCTCAGTGATATTTCTATTCATGTGCTATGCAATACCATTTTGTTGTGGTGTTATTAGAATAGTGAATTCATGTATAATCTCATTCAAAACATAATCCTTCTTGAGCTTCTTATCACAATACTCACCACTATTATCTGATCTGAGACATTTTAGCTTTAAACCTGTCTTATTCTCAACCACGACCCTCCACTTCTTGAAAACATCAAATACATTTGACCTATGTTCTAAGAACTAAACCTATACTTTTTGATGTGATTATCAATAAAAGTGATAAAATAGAGAGAACCTTCTATAGAAGAAACTGGTGCAAGATCCCATACATTAGTATGTACTAACTCCAACTTTTTGACTTTACTTTTGGACTAATTTTTTTAAAGCTCAACCTTTGTCGATTGTCATATACACATTCTTCACAAAATCTAAATTTATAGATTTTAAATCAGGAAGTTTTCTTGTAGTAAGAATTGAATGCCTACCTTTCTTACTCATATGACCAAGCTTTCAATGTCAAAGACCTCCATCAATATCTGAATCAATTACTCCAATAAAATATGATCTCTTGTTGATAATATACAAGATGCCTTCAATACTACCCTGAGCTATAACCATAGCCTTTTGTCACCTTCCACAAATCTCCTGTGAATGATATCACATAGCCTGAGTTTGCAAGCTGACTCACAGAAACTAAATTTCTCTTCAGACAAGGAACATGTCTAACATCTTTGAGTCTCCAAGTTGAACCATCTATCATTTTGATATCATCTCTCTGTCCTACAACGCTGCAGAGCTTGTTGTCTCCTAAATACACTTTCCCAAATCACCTAGTGTAGTTCTTGAATGCCTCCTTGTTAAGACTTGAATGAAATAAAGCACCTAAATTTATAGCCCAAGATTCATAATTATCCAAACACAAAATTAGAAAATCTAATTGTAACTCTTTTGCAAATATTGTGGGCTCTGAAATTTCAGCCTCGGCCTCCGCCCGACTGTTTGCTTTTTTCTTTACGACGAGGGAGTTTTAACAGAATTAAGTTTCGGGGTAAATTTTGGAAGGCAGATGATTTTGTAGATAAGACACTACCTAGAGATTTCACCCTCATTTTGCGAGGACTTTATGATCTGAGTTTTGGTTTCCTATAGGCGCAAGCCCCTATAGTTAATTATCCCTCCCGATCATGAGAGAGAACTTTCGATTAAGGCTAGTCGTCAATCAGATATGTAGTATCAGGCATATAGTAGTTGCATGGGTTTAAGGAATTGGAAGTTTGAAGGTTTAAAATTTAAAATAAAAATTTTCACCATCTTACAATTAAATCGGATGGTGGGGAATGGATGATAGACCCGATCAAGATCCCTTGATTCCGTCGTCCCTAGTCTACTTAGTCAGATGAGGTAATTGACCCAACCTGACAGAAGGATCCTTGTCGGCAGCCACGGGTTGTTTCGTCCAAGGGGACCTTGTAGACCTGGGTTGAATGTTTGTCTAAGGGGACAAATTTGAATCCACCTTAGCTAACATAGGGCTTTTTGCCCTATCGATTATATCCTGTTGATTCATATCTCAAGGATTTGATGCCACTAAGGAACGTATTGGCTCTAGCCATAACAGGTATTTCATGGTGCCATTTGATGGCAAAACCACTCGGTTCAGAGGGCCCCGGGTCATAACCGTTTATCCTGTGGTGCCATTTGGCGATAAAATCGCCAGTTAGAGGACACGTACCACATTCTTATTGTCAGGAGATTGTTTGAGAATTGATCCTAGTAATATTTTTTGACTAGGCATTAGCTCTATGTGAGATGAAGTGATTTTCAAATTTGTCCACCTCGGCAAACTATTGCGGAGGGTGGATGGATTTTTCTTTAAGTGTTTTATGGTTGAATTTCAATTTTAAATATTTGGAATTTGCATGATCTTTGGAAGTTATGATTTTCGGGCATATTTGAGCATTTGGGAGGCATCTGAAAGTATTTGAATCACCCCTCCAATTGAGATCTACATTCAATGCGGCCATCATCGGGGTGTGAGGGGTTATTTCCATTTAAAAATATTTGCATTTCATGGATGAAACTTGTCAACTCTGCCCATTTGTCGGCAGAGGATCGGGTTTCGTAGGCTTCATGTATTTATTAGTGAATTTTCATCGTTATAGGCCTTAAAGGTCTGCTATGAATGTATTAAGACAAATATACCGGTCGCCACCACTGTATATTTATTTGATAGTTCGAACCCTATCGACTCCTATTGCTCCGCATAGAAGGATTGGGTTGGAGCCCATGTGGGTCACAATTATATGTACCCCTTTAGTGTACCTATTTGTATACAAATTACAGTGCACGTGGAGGAGTATTTTGAAATATTTGTAAACGCCTTTTGTCCGCTTGCATGAATGTTGCGGATCCGGTGGCATGGCGTAACAGCTTCTGAATTGAGTTGTTTGCTGCTTTATACAGGTAGACTGTCGTGCACTACTTACATGATTTATGCAGGTAGATTGTTGTGTACTAACGAATCTCCTGCTTTATGTTTGTCCATGCTTGAATTCATTGTAGTTCTTTCATATCTGCAGATAGTGTACTTTGTGTACAACGAATTTCCTATAGTGACTCGTAGGAGCTTGCATTTGTTGTAGTCACTTTGCACTTTACTTCTGGATAGCTTTCTTAGACACATTTTAAAGAACCAAATTGTTGCTTAGGTTCTTCGTGATCTATATATAATTAGATCATAATTCTCTCTTGATTGTCATTAATTTCACTTGACTGGATAAGTGACTTATAATTATGCTTTTTCAATTATTGAAGAATTTGACATGTCATAAAAACATCTCAGTAAAATAAAAATCTCAGGCATCTGAGATAAACCTCTTTATTGCTATGCCCCCTTGTTATACAATTTGTAGATGCTTTCTTCTGCTACAATATCTTCTATGTCTTGCTTGTGATATGAAGTGTTGCATGTCCACGTCCATAGAGGATCCCTTGTATTTGCAATTTCTCTACAACTGTTTCTTATAGATGAACCATATTTATCATACTTCCCTTTGTACCGCACTTGCGAATAGTGGACCTTTGTAGTTGCTCGTGTGCATTGCAATCATACTACTCTTACTTGTGCATAATATGCAAAGGACATTTTTACTTACTTGATACCCTTCATTCTTCTTCCTTAAATATCTTCTTCAACTTTGTCCCTTGCATGGTTGGGTACATGAGCTTTTAAATTCATATTCGAAAATCCATTGATTACAAATTCTTTGTTGTCTTTGAAAATAATCTGTAGCAGTCATAATGGACCTAGTGATCTTGTATTTTGATGCTTATTCCCCAATCATCATGACATATCTTATTATATATTAGGAGTTGCTTCTATCATCACTTGCAAGTTTGACCTTGTTTCTTTTCTTTTATTGCAAATAAATTGTATTTAGCCCTTGTTCATCACACATTCGTTGCAAGTCCCCACATCTTATTCATAAATGCACCAACTATCTTTATTTACTTGGGAGCATGATTGAGGTGCACTATTCGTATTCATGACATGTGCCACATCCTGTTTAGTTGATTGTTATTTGCAAACAAATTTTACATGTAATTTTATTCACCATAATTTTCTCGCTTGTGTATGTGGATCTGATTCTCATTATTAATTTAAATTTTTATCTTTAAGTATTAAGTCTTGTTTCATGCCGTCCAAATCAAACTCAAGTTCAGCTTGAGTTGAAATCCATAAGTCCAGTTCATGTCCAAGTCTTCTGCGGTCCAAGTTCAAATCAGATTTGAGTCCTTTGTCAAATTTGAGTACACTGCAGTTTATTTGAGTTCAAACATTGCATGATTGTTCAAATCAAGTTGCGCACAAATTTGTTTATGTCCCTTATGATTCGAATTCAGATGCATATATTCGTTTGAGTTTGAGTTCTTTATGCATTTCGTTCAAGTTCAATTCATTTATTATGTGAGTTATGTTTAACTTTAAGCTCAAGTCCTTGCAAATTCTTTATGCTTAATCAGTCAAGTCCAAGTACGGTCTCACGTTTACCCAAAATTTCGGCAGCCTCTCGATATCTTCCCTGTTTAGGGGAAAACTACGAGAAACTGGGCCTTCCCACAACGTGCAATAAAGGCGTGTATGGTAGGTGTCCTCGAACGAGGACACCGCGGTCGTGATCTTTATTCCCATCACGCGCAATAAAGAAATGTATGGGGTCTTTGACGGTTCATGTTTAAAAAGACAATTTTTTTTCCCTCGCTCAAGGGTACATAGAGTAACCCCGCCTCGCCGTACATGTTGCACCGGGGTCTCATACCACCACGCGCAATAAAGGCGTGTATAGGCGATTTTCTGGTGCGCCACGAACTTTGAAATGGGGCTTTTAGGTGATTACCCGCCTCGTCGTAGGCGTCGCACAAGGGTCCCATCCCATCACGCGCAATAAAAGACGGTTTTCCTGTGCACCACGAACTTCGAGAGCGAGAATCTGAGTTTAGAAAAATTCATACCTTCGCGGGGTTGGCATGTAGATCGAGGCAAGGAAGAACCTTCTTTTTTTTTAATACAAACTCACTCTCTCACATACACACAAATATATATATATATATATATATATATATATATATATATATATATATATATAATAGTAATTATTTAACTAATATATGATACATATATACCTTAGATAAAATCGGGTATGCAGGTTTGGCTTGGAAGACTTATGCAGAGGTGGAATCGAGCTTCAGTGAATAGGAAATGAAGAGGCTATGGAGATTTCAGCTGAACCTGATGGGGTCGGGTCGAATAAGAGCTACTTGGGTTCGGCGGGTTTAAAGGCTAGAGCTACAGAAGGATTTCGGCAGGAGCTGGGTTCAGACAGAGATAGAGGATTGGCTGGAGATTCATGGAGTCGCTGCAGTGGAAGGATCAGCTACAGGTAATAGAGAGCTTGGTTTTCTCTCTCTCTCTCTCTCTCTCTCTCTGGACCGAGGGCATGGCTTGCGAATAGGGAAGGGGTTGAGTGATTACTGGAGGAGATCTTGGTCGGATGCTTTACGTGGAGGGGGAGATCGGGCCGTGAGCTTTGTGGCTCTAGTGGCGGCGGGTCTAGGGAAGAGGAAGGGAGGATGGATCGGAGTCGAACAGAGGGGCTCAGTTCTAGGATAAGTTCGGCTCTAGCGGCTGGAGGCGTCGAGAGTGGAAGTAGTTCGAACTTGGAGATGAGCACGATTAGGTCTCTCGATTGAGGAACAAAATGTGTTAGAGTTTGCGAAGGGGAGAGAAGGAATCAGATGGGGAATCGGAAGTAGCGACGGGGGTTCATATGTGGGAAAGCATTTGTGACATTTGGAGTCGAAGAGAGAAGAAGCACCTGAAGTCCTCATTCGGTTGCCTTTTAACGACGCTGAAGAGTTACGATTGAGGTGAGTTTGCAGGATTTAGGGGATTTGATCTCCTCGTCAGCGCAGAGGTGTCATAGAATCAACGGTATATCCGGGATTTGAGTAAAAGTTCGACGGATATGAGGTGTCCGGGATTTGAGGGATAATGACAGGTATTTTTTATTTTAAGCTCTTTTTTTCTTGTATGACAGAGGTCAACAAATGCATTTGTAAAACAAAGTGATTTATCTTGATCTCCATCGCTAGCCTTCTTTGGAACAATATAATCATTCTTCAAGTGATCATTCTTTTCAAACTTCTAACAAACAACTTTTACAACCAAAAGTAGGCTTTCCTCTCTTGGATTTAGATCTTCCTCTACTTTTACAACAATATAATGACAGGTATTTTTTATTTTAAGCTCTTTTTTTCTTGTATGACAGAGGTCAACAAATGCATTTGTAAAACAAAGTGATTTATCTTGATCTCCATCGCTAGCCTTCTTTGGAACAATATAATCATTCTTCAAGTGATCATTCTTTTCAAACTTCTAACAAACAACTTTTACAACCAAAAGTAGGCTTTCCTCTCTTGGATTTAGATCTTCCTCTACTTGGATTTCTATCTAAACCTCTTCCTCAAATTTCGACATTCAAACTCAACGTTCGCCTGTCTACGAACCTCTTCATTAAGCACCAACCCTACAATATCCTCAAAGTTCAACTTTGAACTCCCTATAGAGTTACTCACAATAGTAATCAGTCCATCCCAGCTATCTGATAATGAAGATTACAACAACGCTCTCACCTCATCATCAAATTTGATGCTAATTAAACACAATTAACTAATCATATTGTTCAGACTATTCATGTGCTCTGCCATTGAAGAGTTGTTTAATTATGAACATCTTCATAATGAATAACTTCATCAAGAATACTTTATTTGAAGCCAACGACTTCTCATGCATCTTAGTCAGTGTAGCCATAACATTGACTTAAGTCTTCTCATTTATTGTGTTTTGACTGTAGTCTTCTCGTTTATCGTGTTGAATGCAACAAATGAAAAGTGAATGCCGAATCAAACCTAAGGTTGTTCGGTCAATAACCTCCCACTCCTCTATAGTCATTGAATCCGGCTTTTTAGTGATTCCTTTTAATGAAAAACACAACTTCTGGTACAACAAATTTTAAATTTACATTCTCCAAAATGCAAAAGTTTGAATCGTTGAACTTAATAAACTTGTATCTTGTTTCATCAGCCATTACTCTAAAAATGTGGCTTCTGATACCAATTGTTGGGGGAAGTGAAACCACATAGTGAAAACAACAAGAAATAAAAATGCAGCAGAAAAGAAAGAACACCATAATTTAATGTAGAAAAATCTAAAACTGAGAAAAAAACATGAGGCCACACCACACCAAGAGATTTATTATGAAAATTTGGTATAGATAATATAAGTTTCGAGAAAAAACCATGGAGGCACACCACACCAAGAAATTCACCATAAAAATTTGGGAGAAATAGTATGGATTTCTCTTTTCTCTCGCTTTCACCTTGTCTCTCTTCATCCTCGCACCGTTTTCACAAACAAACAAAGATAAAACCTGACATAAATTGCCAAGGTATATAACCCTCACAAAAACGAGAACGAAAAATTATAAGTCAGTCTTGCAGCGCCACGGTGCCAGTTTGGAGCGTTGCAACGCTCAAATCTCTGTCTCTAATCTGCGTGACAACACCACAATGCCAGGGTTTGGAGCGCTGCAGCACTGGGGTCTAGAGCATTATAGTGCCAACGCTCTCTATTTTTCTCCAAGCAAACTATGGAGCGCCAAGGCACTCGGGTGCACAACACTAGAAGTTAGGGCATATAGCACTGCAGTGCTGTAAGGAAAACACTTTTCGAGTGCTTTGCACCAAAACACAAGGGGAGGACCCCCTGTAATCCCCCAGCAAGCTCAATAAACTAAATTGAGGTCTGAGGTAATAGTGCAACCTGATTGATTAATTAGATTCCACACAAAATTAACAGTTATTTTAGTTCACCAACATCGGTGTTGAAGCACCTAACTTGGAAAAGAAAAAAACAGTTTGCCTTTGAGGCTGTCATTCAAGGTCCACATCAAATGAGGAAACACGTTAAGGAGATTATTGGAGACATTATGATAATCAATCGCAAAATACACAAGTTGTCTGTGCCAAGATGTACAGTTACGACATTCACAGTGAGAATACAACTACTTGAGGGATAGAAAATTCAATGGCAGGTGCAGAATTGTTTTCAATAGATCCATTTTGGTATATATATATATATATATATATATTTATATATATATATATATATATATATATATATATATATATATGCTTCAAAGATCTCTTGCAAATGATGAGTCTGGCGCCACTTGAGCTTTGCCTAGTTGCACAATGACCAACCCTTTTTAAGGTTTTGAAGTTTAAACAGCTCAATAAGGAAAGGAGTCATTAAGGAAAAAAACCAAACTATGATGCCATATTATAAGAGGGATTGTGGGGGCTCATGAAATTACCTTAATAATACTACATGAAAAAAATACGAAATTCAAACTTGATAATTTTAGGTCAAATTATATTTTAAAAATTGGATTGATTTTTTTTTAACTAACCTGATGTCAAATTTAAAATTTTGAAATAAATTTAAATTTCGACCCGTCAAATTCCTACAAATATAATTAGGAAAATGGGAATAGGGATTTAATGGAGCGTTGTAGTCTGTTGCAAATGATAGAAAAACAAAAAAAAGGAAAGAAAGAATAGAAATTTGGGTGGTGCCATCATCGAGCAGTCAAGAAGAGATCTAATATTACTTACATTTCTAAATTTACTCTCCTTGTCTCTCTCTATATGATCCTTATATTTCTAAGTAATATTATAAGATTTGAAAGAAGAGAGAACTTTTGTGGTGCCATCTTTGATTGCTCGAGAAGAGATCTTCTGATATGACAAAATCTCTAAATTTACTCTCCCTCTCTTTGTGCATGATCCTTGCATTTCTACAAGATATTAGAAGATTTTATAATTTGCTTAAGTTAAGATATTTGAGACTTCTCTTTGTGATGAAAGTGTATTTGAATTTGGGAAAGAGCATTTCTTCAAACTTTTTATTTGTACACTTATACAGCTTTTTGATGGTGGATCAGTTTCTCTCACGTCTCGCATGAATGCAACTATAGTAGTCATTACATAAATCTTAATGTGTTATTATGATATTTTCAGTGTTATTACTTTGTCTTCAGAAAAGAGAAAGGAATAAGCAAAAGCAAGGAAAAAATCATATGAGAAAGCCAATACCTGGATTCTGATGTAATTATCAAATTCCTCCTTTTGGCGGTCAAACTCATTCCTAAGGTTATCATCCAAACACATGATAACTGGAAGAGAAGATATGTTCCCACTACCAGACGAGATAGATGAATTGTGTTCATCATCATCATAGGAAAGCCTCAGCCCAGTTGACACAGGGTTTGGATTCGGAATGCTGGCTGTACAATCAACATCATCTTGGCAAAAATTATTTAAGGAAATCTGAAGCTTGTGAGGCATTCCGATAACATCTGCATCTCTGCTTCTTTTGTTAGGTTGGTTCAAAGTATAATTCACAGCATCAACGTGACAAGCAGCAGGAACTGCAAATAATTTGAAGCAGTCATATGCTTTTTTTAATAAATGACATATTGTTCAATCAGCCAGACAGTTGGCAATTTGTTAAAAAATAAATGTAACACCTGAATTAAATGCATCAGGAAAAAGTATTAAAAATACTGCACAAAGATATTTGATTCAATAACTAGCTCTATCAAGCAGGAATATTCCTTTATGAAAAAATCTCAAATATCAAAGAACCGGGCAGGAAAAATAAAAGATTTATACTACACAATGGTTCAAATACTTCCCATTTGCAAGTGCACACATGTTTAGCACTTACAGCGTAATACAACAACGAAAGGGTCTGAAGTTACCAAAGTATATGATAATGCACATGTTATTGTACAAGATCCAGGTTTCTTCAAAAAGGCTTGGTTTCTATGGTTTGTGGATCATGAGGATAGCAAAAAAAATTATGCGTACTCTTACAAGGATAGCAAACAATAAATAAAGAAATATGAATTAACAGGAAACCTAGTTGTGTTTCAAAACATGGAATATACAAAAGATATTGTATATGGAGAAGAATACTTTATAGGATTTTAAAAGAACTTAATCATTTAAAAAATATTATGCATGATAGGTCACGGCAAATGATGTGTCAGAGGAAAATACATACAAAATAATGCATGTGAATGCTCCTTCATATATTTTTTAATGAATCAAAAGAAAAGCACTTTCTCGATTGAAATGGCAGCACAGGGACATAGGAAAACGTATACTATGTTGAGAAATCATAGGCCAGTTTTGTAAGGAGAAGAAATTTGCACGCTCAAAACCTATAGGTTTATCCTATCATTTTCAAGGAGCCACTGATCATCTGCAAGAGTTTATCTGTAGGCTATATTCTAACAGGTATCTCTCTCAAACCTGGAGAAGTGCTTCTAAAGTTTTGTTGGGATGACTTTCTTACTGCTTCTATAGAGTTTAGCTATAGGCTATCTTCTAACAGGTACCTCTCGCAAACCTAGAGAAGTGCTTCTAAAGTTTTGTTTGGGATGACTTTCTTACTGCTTCTTAAAGCAGCTTTTTAATATAAAAAATTAATTTTACATTAAAAAGTTGCTTTAAGAAGAAGTAAGAAAGCCGTCTCAAACGAAACCTAAGTTTTCTACTGCATGGTAATGGATGTTTGAAAGTTCAAAGAATTTCTTACTAGCAGTTTACCATTGACATGTTGAAATATTTATTCCAAGGTATCCTATTGAAGAATTTAAAATAAAATTCATATAAATCATAGATTTTGTGCATTAAAAAAAAAATAATTTCATCATATTCAAAATATTTGAAATTGGTGGATTCCAACACGAACACATGGCTAATTTTAAAGCAACCTAATTCTATTGCCACATGAAATAAACAAACAGGATAATATATATATATATATATATATATATATATATATATATATATATATATATATATATATATATATCACCCAAAATAGTGGCATAAAGATGATCTTAAATATAACTAAGGACCAAAACATCATTATATGTACCATACTAACATCTATAAACAATGCATAAACACCAATTATGTATTGGAATATTGATGATTGAGCTATTACGTCAACAAGCATGCCAACATACTCAATGTTAGCAAATGAAACAAAACTTACATCTATAGGGTTATAATAAGCTTGCATAATGTCAAATGATACTAAACTTACATCTCAAATAGTATTAACCATACATTTATAGGGCTACAATAAGCTTCTAGGTAATCCAAATGATCCTAAAACCACTTCAACCTTGTCTTCAAAACATAAATTCAACCTACATGGGCATTCAATTAGAAGAGTGATTTCTCCTTCCTCCACCTCTGCTCCAACATCCCACTGCTCGCATGCATGGGGCACTGGCCCTCGCATCCTGATGCTATAGGCTAAGCACAACAATTGTTGACTTATTTCTCTACAGGTCTTTTTCTACGTGCATTTGCATCATCACCGCATAGTTCTTCACCATCCCATGATTCGCGTAGGGTTCCCCCTCTCTAGACGCCCTTGCAAGGCACATGCCAACACTTCCTGATCTTTGGGCATATGGCTTGGATTGTAGTTGTTGAGTCATCTAGGGCTTCAACCCAACTCTTCTTTTCACTCACCATCCTCCACTTTCCCTCCTGATAGCATTTAGTTTTACTCCTTCTAGATCCATTTTGCTCATGTTCTCACCTTATTGAGCTATGTTGCTCTTCTTTCCCTCCTTGTTGCCAAATCCTGCTCAATCGTCTCCCTCGGCATGTCCAAGGTTTCAGTGGTTGACTCATGCTATTTAACCACCACCAGGACCTCTTGTTCCAGTCGATTCAATCATCTCTGGGGCTCTTCCCTGTTCACATCTCATTCTTTTACAACTATGTTGGGTGGGTTACCATGTTCATGATCCATCTCCTTAGAAGTTCCCATTATTTTTCATCAAACCTCATATCCACCTTTACGTAAGCAAGCTTATACTTGCATTTTCTCTAATGCTAAAATAACTAAGCTTACTCGACCATTTTATTTCTCTATCGCTGACAAAATCTCATTGAGTTGTCTCAACCTGTATGTTATTCTTTCATGACAGATTTACAGTTGGTTGTTGAATATTTAATTGGTTTTATTGATCATCATCTTATCATATGACTTTCTCTTTAGAAGCATATTACATCAGACAGTTCTTTCATCGTACCTACTATGTCAATGTCTATCTAATGCAATTGCGAAAGTGGTCTCTCCATTTTGACACTATCATGCAACCATCTATCACCATTATTTGAATGGATTTTCTAGGTTAAATTTATATTATTTTAATCAATCCGCTTATTTTTTAGATTCTTTTTTGGTAAACATTTGCAAGTGGATGTTGCTCCCGTTCATCTTTCAAAGCTATCAAAGACCAAATTCAAGATAGAAATGAACATTACTTCTCAACTTCAAAAGAAGATATGGATTGGTATATTCCCTTGTAGTTACTAGTAGAATCTTGAATTTGATAGGATCCCCCACAATTGTTCCTTTGCAAGATATTTGACGACAATTATTCTGAATGCTTCAAGGCTCATCCGGATATAAGAAAATAAAACATTCAAGCACAAGAGGTAGACTCAAATGATCAGATCCCTCTCCCAAGGTGGTTGATCGTCCTTTAGTTCAGGTTTGCATTCATATTAAGAACTAATTTGTTTTCCATTAGATGCGGCCCAGCTACTCATGCAAAATATATCATCTATTTCACAGTCAAATAATATTATGGATATTGACCCTCATGCTTTGAAAGTTTCTCATCTCCCCTTCTATTGGTGAAGAAGGCAGAAACAATCATAATCCATAGTATTCTCTTGATTCTGATGAGAGCATTTTAAGGGATGAAGCTTTAGTAGATAAAATGTTATATATTTAATTTACAATTAAGAAAAAATATACCAATCTACCATTTTCACTAGGCTTCAAGCAAGGCTATCCAAAGGAGTGGTTTTTCAAGTTATGACCATGCCATCTTTAATTTGCCTCACATATTTTTTTTCTCTGAAAAATTATTATTACTTGTTCATATTGTACTAATGTCATTTTCTAATAATAAAATTATATTTAAAAAAATAATGTCAACCTAGTTGATCAAATAAATAAGACAAATACTCAAGTTTGACCTCATTGACTCCCAGTTGATCTCATGATTATGATGAATCATCTCAAATACACACGTTAAATATGCACTACATAAAAAAGTGAATTATGACCAATTTAAACAATCAAATCACATTGGCCACCGGATGAGGTTTTATGACCCATTATTGAGTTGACTTCAATATCTAAATCATGAATTTCACATGCATGCATGTCAAAAGCCAGGATAATAAACTCCAACCTTCTAAGAAGTTCGCAACTAGAGCAATAAATTCCATATTTCAAAATAAGTTAATTTCAAGCATCAAGCAAAAATAAAAAAAACTAATTGCAGCATAGTAGGCCTTCTATCAACATAAGCCATATCCCCATTGTTTGGGTCAATACAAAGCCAACAAACACATTAAATAAATATTGGGCTTTCCTACTACTGTAAGCCCCATCCCAATTAATTTTGGCAGGCATAAAGCCAACAAACCTTCCAATTCAAATCTTGGGCCTTCCAATGAAAATAATCCCCAATCTAACCTTAACTGGGCATCATGCTAAAAAGTCTAGCAATTAAAACCGCAAAAGCCAAAAATCCCATGTTTCTTATATGCTTTTTTGAATCACGCTGAAATTCATAAAGAATTGATATCATACCTAACTTTGAACTATTATCAATCATAACTAATACTTCTGAATCACAAATGACCATACTATATGCCTTGAAACTATTCAATGAAATTGGTACAACTAGACCTTTAGCGCTAAACAAGTCAACACTAACTTGAAGCACATCTTTGACATAAATACATTTCCAAGCTAGTATGTTCAGGATACCTGTGATGACGTAACCAATGTTTTTTTAACTAATAGTTACTAAATAGGCTACCAAGATATGATGGCTTATAGCTCTCTAACATTGACAGAAGATGGTCCATTCCAGAATAATGAAACCATAAAATCTTGTCAGTGTCTACCTCCATCCATCCAACCATTTTCTACTTATTTAAATCCACATCGACCTACCAAAACTAAGCCTAGACAACCTCCTTATTGAGAGTGCACTTTAGTGATTAAGAGGATTATTTAAATATGGGGGCTTATACCTAGAAGAAGTTTGAGACCCAAATCTAAATAAACTTCCAGGGAAAATATGGTTAAAATAAAAATAATCTAACTCAAAAAAGGACTCGTACTAATTTTTTTCTTACACAGAGGAGGTGAAGGGAAGGGTTAGCTTTTCCTACATTTTTATGATGTAAGACCCATGTCAGGATATGAATGTTGTAAGAAACCATGCTAAATGATGATATGCAAAGATCATGAGAATATCTACTTGTAACATCTGAAAGATGATCATGAACATGCTATAGTATTTTAATTAATGTATTGCATGCTCTGGAGTGTATGATTAGAAAAATAGAAGATCAGTCATGTATGTAATCATTGTTAAGCTCAAGTCTGAGCGGTGACCCTAAGAATCTGAGTGGTGACCCTAAGAATTGAGGAAGACTTCCCATTTTTGAGGTGGAGGCCATATACCGAGTGAATTATGGCACGCCATCAACATTAGTGCACAACTAATATGAAATGAAAGGCTTAAGCTAGGTTCACAGGTCTTTACAAACTGACTTGAAGGCCTCCCACGAACTAAGGTGACAACTTACTACCCCATGAACTTTGGTATGTTGTAAATTCCAAAAAAGTTGAAGTGGTGATGTGATGCTATATGATGCAGGCAAAAAAATTTTCAATTTGGTTCTTTGGGCATTTATTGGGGGTTGTTTTTTCTTCTATTAGGCTTGGCCCATTTATCCTTGGATGTTTGTTGTTTGGAGGTCTCGGCTGATGGTTTTCATGGCAGTTGGGATGCTTAGCTGCTCGGTTCCTGGGCTGGCCATGCCTTTCCCTTGGTGTCTGTTGGGTTTCCTGGCTGTTTGGGTTCCTGGGCTGGCTGTTGGGATGCTTGGCTGGTTGGTTCCTGGGATGGTCATGCCTTGTTCATTGGGGTTTTTCCCTGTTTTGATTGGATGCTTGGGTGGCACTTGTGGGAGGGTGTGTTTGGCTTTTATTTTCCCTATTTAAGGGGCTGTTTGCTGCTACTTTAAGGGAGATTAATGTTGAATTTTGGAATGTGAAACTTGTGGGTTTCGAATAGCTTGCGACCTATCCTCTTCTACCTCCTCTCTTCTTATAATTCATCTCGATTTCTAATCTACTTCTTTCTTCCACAAGTACCCTTCCAATTGTATCCTTCTTCTCAAAACTTCTGAAATTTGAAAGTAGTGCTGCTGTGTTTTATATTTGAAGTTGTCTTTTTTTTTAAGTTGATTTGTGTTGTTTAAGTTTTAGTGAAAGGAAATCATGGTACTATGCAGTCTATTTTTTTTTATTTGCTTCAATTGGTATCAGAGAATTAGGTTGTTGCGAGTCTTCCTTTCTTTTAAAATATAAAAACAAAAAAAGGATAGTCAAAAACAATCAACAAGAGGAAAGCCATAAAAAATTCTGAGAAAGATAAATCTGAAGAAGAAAGTCAACCAATTATGCCTTGGATTCCAGAGGACAAATTGCCAACAACGAAATGTCCACCTCATGCATGTTCGTCTAATCCTCTACAATCGAGCTTTTCAAAATTCGAAGACATCTATATTTATGTGCAGAAATATATAAAGCTAAGAAGCTTCAACTTCTAGCTGAGTTTAATTGAGAAAAGAAGAAGATCGAAAAGAAATACGCTACTTTGACTAAGAATTTAGATAAGGCACAATCTGCTCAAGTTGGAAGTTCATAATCTATCTCATCAAGAGATGAGATTTCTCCATCAAGGGAGAATTGATGTAGGCAAAAAAAGTTTAATTTGGTTCATTGGGCATTTATTGGTGGTTGTTTTTCTTCTATTAGTCTTGACGCATTTATCCTTGGCTGCTTGGTGTTTGGAGGTCTTGGCTGATGGTTTTCTTGACTGTTGGGATGCTTGGCTGCTCGGTTCCTGGGCTGGTTGTGCCTTTCCCTTGGTGTTTGTTGGGTTTCCTAAATGTTTGGTTCCAGGGCTGGTGTTGGGATGCTTGGCTGCTCGGTTCCTGGGCTGGACGTGCCTTGTTCTTTGGATTTTTTTCCCTGTTTTGATTGGATGCTTGGGTGGCACTTGTGGGAGGCTGTTTGGCTTCCTTTTCCCTATTTATAGGGGGACTGTTTGCTGCTATTTTAAGGTAGATTAGAATTGAATTTTTGGAATGTGAAACATGTTGGTTTCGAATGGCTTGCGAGCTTATCCTTTCTACCTCCTCTCTTCTATAATCATGTCTCGGTTTCTAATCTACTTCTTCTCTCCACAAGTACCCTTCCAATTGTATCCTTCTTCTCAAAACTTTGAAATTTGAAAGTAGTGTTGTGTTTTTTATTTGAAGTTGATTTGTGTTTGGTTTAAGTTTTAGTGTGAAAGGAAATCATGGTACTATGCAATCTAATTTTTTTATTTGCATCATTATACTAGGCCATGAATAAAATGATTAATGATATATCAAACAATCAAGAATGACATGATATGTTATGTTTTATATCTTTCATTCTTAGTTGTATTGATACTACGTTATTTATGAAATGATATAAATGACATGCTGAACTGAAAGGAATTAAATGACTACAGCATTAAATGTTATACCACACTTAAAAGCTATTTCATGTTTATATGTGATACCATGCTTACATAGAATATATGGAGATAGACTTATTTTAGGATTAGTCATATAAGATGACTCACATGCATAACATGCCAACAGAAGTTCATAAGACAATTTGTACTTTGGATTGTACTAAGGGATAAGATGCCTATAATATCATTTTTAGAATGTTTATTACGTTTCAGATAACTTAACGAGGCCATGGTTAATGGTTGAGTAAGCCAATATAATAATCAAGTGAGTTAATATGTTTAGTATCTATTTAGATGTGGTTGTCGCTATGTAAACCAAGATGTATAATGTTGTATAATCTGTACATGTGACTAGAAGCCTTATGAGACGAATGCAATCATGGATTTAAATAAGCTGTATGGTTAGCTCGTAGTTATGTTTGGTAGAAAAATGGCATAGTTGTTGGATATAGAACTTAGAGATGCCATTTTGATTATTAACCGTTTGAGAATTATGCATATGTAATATTTGATTGAAGTAAATTGTTAATGTTGCAACGGTAATAGCCGTTATGCTGTCAAAATTTTCAGGGGTGGCTGAGTAAGACATTACAATTATACTCAACACACCAGATCATTATGCCATCAAATCTCCCCGCACCCTCCCACATCTGCACTTGTGCACATGCACACAAAAATTAATCAAAACCAAAACAAAACATCATACATTTAATAAATTTACTATATTGACAATCACTACGTTAGAAGGCCAAACCATATAGTTCAACATTCCAATTTCACAAAATCTGTCTCCACGCACAAAAATCTGTCTCACTGCCTCACATTCATTGCATGTGAAGCCTGTAAGGCTTATGTTTGTAATGACCATTATAAGCCTTAGACCATATATTTAAGAAGCTTTATCTCTCGCAGTTCTCAACTAATTGATAACAGCAGAAACTATTCAAAAATATAAACTAAGTTATTTGATCAACAAAACATTGTTCATACCTTTGAGTGTGAAGTATATCAGTCACTGTGCTCTGAAGTCTCTCATTTGGTGTGCATGCATATTCCCGAGTATCTTCTCCCTGAGTTTGTTTATCCCACTTTATCATATCATCAGCACTAGTGTACATATTCAAGAGTCTCTCAGTCTCTTTCCTTCCTCTCTCCCATTAACAAAAACCTGATTCTCACCTTGAGTGAAAAGTCTGCAAATCACTATTCCCTCCTTCCATCTGTGACTCTCAGGGCATTAAAAACCCTTTTCTTTTTGAGGGGGTGGGACAAAACCTTACTCTAAAGCTTACTTTAATGTGTCAAGAATGATTTCCATTCATTTCATCTCTAGATAGAAGGATCAGAAAGACTCGGAAAAGAGAAACAGTCAAATGACAACAATATATGATTTGTTAAAATCCCTAATTAATTTCTCCAGGTCACATTGTAAGAAAATTCCCTCACAAAAATCCAAATCAAACAGAGAGCTCATTTTATAATAGCCTTGCCTCAAATAATTTTATTTTATTTTATTCATCATTTAGTGGGAGAATGTATTTCTTATTTAAGAAAGGCAAGCCAAATCTATCGATTCAAAAAATACAGAGAGAGAGAGAGAGTCATAATAAAAGAGAAGACCAATCATTTTTTAAAATCTAAAATAAGAAGTGTGCTCCATTTTAGAATGAGTATCACCCGATAGTTTAAGAATATTTATTCTTTTATATAAAGTTTTGAAAAAAATTAAGAGATTACTAATCTTTCATTGAGGCCTAATATAATATAACGTACAGATCATATTAAGTGGCAATAAAAAGGTAATTACATGATTCAAATGATGATAATGCATAATCAAATTTCAGAAAAATAAGTTGATAAGTACCATATTGAGATTATCAAAGTTTGTCAAAAGATTAAAAAATAAAAACATAATCACATGCATTATAAATGATGAAAATGAAGAAATTGGATTAAGATTAATAAAATTGATATTGAAATCAAGCTAATGCACCTTCAAAAACTACAGACAAAATTATTATTTAAAATTTTAATTTAATAAAGTTGTTGCATTTGAAGGTTAATTTAAATATTTCATGATTTTAACCTTCAAATGCAACAAGTCAAATTATTATAATTATACAGTTATTTATCAATTTTATTCTTTTAATTTAGAGTATCCATTATCATCATTTATATCATAATAAGATTAAAGTCATAAAATAAGAGCATACAAAAATTTTTTTAAAAATTAATTATATAAAAATTTTATTTTGGCAATTTCTTAAAAATGTTAGAATAATAATACTTTGACTGTCCCGTGCATTGCATAGGATTATCTTCTTGTGTAAAATTGGGGTATAATAGATGCAGATCAAGCTACAATGTATACGGGTTTCTTGATTAAATATAAGCAACATGTAAATAAGAATCATAGGTTTGATGTGTGCGCTTGAAGAATTATGCAAGGAAGCATATAATTTAATAAAGGTAAAAAATTTTGGATGGAGGGACAACCTTATTAGATCTCAAAATGTATAGCATTTAACTATTATCAAACTCAAGATGAAGGTCCAAACTACAAAATACCTGCTGATTGCACTTAGAATTATGAACAGAAAAAACTTAATTGATTAAAAAAGTTCCTAAATAAAGTTGGATTACATTTCAAAGCAGTCACTTTGAAACAGTCAAGACTTTCAGCTTGCGGATAAGGTTTGAGGCTTCAGTATTCTCTGAAATATTCACTGCCTATAGTCAGCTTTAGTTTTGAACAACCTCAATCTTATTAAAATTAAGTAACATGTAGCTAATTAAAATTTCCTATCGCTACACAACTAGTATTATTGGGATACTTATATTGTCAGTTCCAATCCCAAATGAAAATTAACAACTAATTGTACAACGTATGTCAAAAAAACATTATATTCGAACTTGCATTTTGCTAGTGCTAGGGCCTAATACAAAAGTGAAATACTATAAACTAATCTAATTTTGGTGAGTAGTCAAGAATTCGCTAGTACATCATCACGGGAAAGGATTGGCAAGGTCTAAAAACTAATATTAAATTTGCCACAAAAAATTGACAACTCCTAACCTAATTTGGGCGAGTAGTGAAGAAATGGCTAGAAAACATCCCGTAAAGGGTTGGCTAAGTCTAAAATTAATATTGAATTTGCCACAGAATTTGTGGACTCCACATAAAAAATAATAAAATTGGTGGAGGAGGCAGTTATTAGAAGAACATATATTGTTTGTGTGCAACAAGTTAAATGGAAAGAGAAAAAAATCCAAGGATATTGAGAAAAGCACAATTTATTGCATGTTGGAAAGGTTCACAGTAGAAACAAAGTAGGGGTGGTTTTAGATAGACAATTAAAAGATAAAAATTTTTCACATATAGGGTAATTGCTGATAAGTGAATTATCAATGAAGATATTATAGATGTGATTAGTGCTTATGCTCCTGTTAGATTAGAAGATAGCTTAAAAATAAAATTTAGGAAGAGACAGGACTAACTATCACAACGTACACATGAAAGAATATTCATTAAAAGGTGACTAAAAGGGATATACAAGTTTTACTAGGGTGTGTTATGAGAGGAGCCATGATGAATATCAAGTAGAAGATAGAAATATAATGGGATAAGCTATATATGATTTTGCAATAGCTAATATCTTACATATACAAACTTTAAGAAACAATACCAGCACTTAATTAGTTTCAAAAGTGGAGTCATCAAATCATAAATAAACTTTATTATACTTATAAGGAAAGAAAAATCTTATTGCAAGGATTGTAAAGTGATTCTGGAAAAAAAATTCGATCATACAACATAGAGTGATAGTTTTATAATCTAAAATATCTTATTTAAAAATGATAAAAGAAAATAATTTCCTAGTGTAAGATGGTTGTAATTTGAAAGATGAGAAAAATGCTTTTGTTAAAATTTATCATAAGTAAACTACGGACATGTCTAAATTATGATAAATTGATTGAGGTAATGTTGGGACATGCTATTCATCAAATCCATCAATGTTGATGGAGCATTCATCAATTTGAATAGCATAATGAGAAATTCATAGTGACAATTTTTGTTTAAAGGGCTATCCTGGGCACATCCTCCCATCTCAGTTTTAACACTTCCACTCAATCCTACCCGCCACCCTATGCTTCCCACAACTCTAAAACCATCCCATAACCCCTCATAAGCTATTCAACATTTTCCTTCCCCATCCTCACATAAACCCTTAAAACAAGTCCTTCTCAAGTTTAGCTTCTCCAAGCTTCCCTCAAGCCCCACTTCCAAGCCATCCACTAGCATCAACAATTCCTTCCAAACATTACCAAACCTGAGAATGTATTCCCAACTCTCTTCCACAACTAAAACTAACCTTACCCAAGCTTAAACCCTCCACAACATACACAAAATAATTCCCTCCAAGTAGCACGTCTTGACTAACTCAACGTCCCACCATAAGCTAATCCTGGCCATCACAAACCTATCCCAAAGCCCACCAAGAAAAAAAGTGCACTCTCCTCAGGCTCATCCTATCACAAAAAACTATTAATGTCGTTACTCATGAGGGAAAACCAAGCAACATCATTTGTACATTCCATTCAACCTAAATATTCCAGCTCAGTCAAAATAACTAATAATCATTCAGCGGCATATCATCTCTTACAATCCTAAGATTAGCTTCACCAAATTTAGAAAAAAAAAATAAAAATCTTTGGGCTGTAAGCTAATGATATCTCTACCATGCAACACGTATAAAGAAAATGCTTATGAGAAGTAAAAAGAGCACAGGAGTAACAAAGCTTGATCCTCATCACAAACCAT
>CM039733.1:19545183-19608270 GCA_022539455.1 Dendrobium nobile
GAGAGAACTCCACAAGGATGTAAGACCTATCCGAGATTGTATGTCAAAGCCCTGCTTGATGACGTTAACATATATGGAAGAGGTCAAAAGAATCTACCAAGGATGTATGACCTATCTGAGATTGTATGTCAAAACCCTACTCGATGACGTTAACCTATACAGAAGAGGTCGAGAGAATCCACCAAAGGATATATGACCTATCCGAGGTTATATGTTAGAGTCTGGCTCGATGATGTTAACCTATATGGAAGAGGTCGGATCAAATCCCCCTAGGATTGATCATTTAGTGATTAAGATATAATAAATATTATGTGTTTCTCAAATTATGGATAAAGAGATTACATTTATTGGTAATTTTTTATTGTCATTTTAATCCTTTTTAAAGAATAAGACAATATTAAAATGGAGTGAGCAATAGATTACTATAAGATAATACAATAAATCCCTAGTACGACTTAAGGATATACAAGTTATACTGTACTCAACACATAATATATACGTATGGGAACAAATAATATTTAACTTGAAGAAAATATTAGGGATATTAAGTGACACCTATTTAACATAAAAGAGACACGATGAAATAAGACAAGTATATTACTAACACAAATACACAAAGTATGTGATAATTTAATCTCACAAATTATTTGAATATTATTCAACGGTTGTCTTTGTTATTATTGATTTGCCCCCTAGTGTGACCAGCTTCATCTCGAGCAGATGGGTTTTAGATGAATTATCAGAGATATCCTTGTTGGATCAACCTCTCAATCTCATCCTTAAGCTATCTGCAAGTTTTAGCAGGTGTCCTTGCCTACGGTGGAAATGATAGTATTGATATATATATATTAATTATATATATTTATATATATATTAAAAAAAAAAAGGAAACGCCAAATGTTCGCTACCCTGGATACCTCCCGTGCATGCTGCCCACAAGTGTTGCCTGCCTACCCGTGCTGCCCGCTTGTTGTGGGTTCGAAGTGCATATGAAAATATTTCAAAGGCCTAACCAAATAATTACATTTTTTATTTAAAATATAATAAGGAAAAGCCGATAGAAACAATGCTGGAAACGCCGCCGGACAACCGCCGAAATCTGCAAGAAAAATAATCGGGCATATTTCATCGTAACCGCATGAAAATCGCCGAAATAATTCGCCGGAAAAATCCTCTGGTAATATGCGATTTTTCTGTAGTGCCCCAAAACCTCATGAATTTGCCCCAAAATCTCATGAATTTGCAAAACTTATCTATAAATTTTATCAATTTTCACGTGTAAATTTTCTTTTATGTAAGCTTTTAACAAATCATAGAAGAAGTTGACCGACTAAGGCCACAATTCTTTTTTAGCTGTCAAGCATTTAATTTTTTCTTAAAGCAAAGTTTCACCTATCGCATAATTTTAATCGGCCATGAAGACATCTCTCCTTACGCGGAGACAACACAAACTGGAACCTACAAAATTAACATAAAAAATTTTATTTAATTTTTACTTACAGAAATTTACTATACATCACATAATATTATGTATTTATATAGTTAATATTTATATTTTATTTATATAATATTTTAGTATCTTAATCTTATTAAAATAAATGCATGAAATGTATATTTTAGTTTTAAAATTTATATTAATGATATTTTTTATATATATTAAAATTTTAAATCATGCAAATAAATATTAAAATTTAAAGATTAATATCTAAATACATAAAGTTATGTGATATGTCTATACATTTTATTTTCCTCTTAAAATGCAGAGTTTAATGCTGTGTTTGGGACAACATTTTTGTACTTTCTAAACAGTTTTTTAGTACAAAGTTTTTTGTTGTACTAAAAAACTACTTTAGAAAGTAGTAATCAAATAAAACTTAGGCCTCATTTGATTAGACTTTTTTCTCGTTCCGTTTTTGAATACGCCGAAATCAATTAGTATTTACTGTTTGGAATCAAGTTAACAATAATTCTTTTTTTATAAACATCATTTTTTCTGCGGTTGCAAAATTCTTTTCGTATCTGCTTCTTCGGTCACAAAACGGAGTTTCGGAAGCGAATTATGTCTTTTATATAAAATCTCAAAAGCAGAACTCCTAAAAATAAGCATAAACCGAATTTGAGCACAATCGGCAGGGGCAAATTACTTTCAAGTATTAATAAGCACTTTAAAAATATTAGTCAAACATATATCATTATTGAAACTCCATTTTATGAACGGTTTTTTCAACCTCCTTTTCTAAAACTCTTTTTATGTAAGCATAAACCGAATCAAACGAAGCCTTAATTGTCTAAAGGTTGAATGCCATGGTAATATGCTTTCATTAAATTAAATTTATAAAGGAAAACATTTCATGATAGAGAAAGAACAATAGTAGGACTTTTCACATTGAAATTGAAGTCATGTGTGAGAGAAAGTCAGTCTTCATCCTACTCTACTGTTTCAAATGAAGTTAGATTACAGCTAGATTGTTTTGTTTGTTGATCTTTCATTGTTTCTTCTTTTCCCATTAATATATAATTGATTAGTTAAACTTGAGCTTAATTCTTCCAATCAGTTCATTTATCATGAAAGAGAAATAATGAGTCTAATTACAACAATTATTATAAAAAAAATGACGAGTTAAATTCTCATTTAAATCAATAAATAAGGTTATTTCTAATATTTTATAACCAAGTTTTTTTAGGTATATCTCTACCTTCTTAAGATAGGTTAAGTATAATTACATCTACTGACCTCTTCCAAATAAGTTAACGTCATCGAGCAAGGCTCTAACATACAACCTCATATAGGTTTGACGTTCTTGATAGATTCTCTCGTCCTCTTTCATATATATTAACATCATCGATCAGAGCTCTGATATACAACCTTGGATAGGTCTTATATCCTTGGTGGATTCTCTCGACCTCTTCTATATAGGTTAATGTCATCGAGCCGGATTCTAACATACAACCTCAGATAGATCATACATTCTTGGTGAATTATCTAGACCTCTTTCATATAGGTTTACATCATCGAGCAATGTTTTGATATACAATCTCGGATATATCAAGTATTCTTGGTAGATTCTCTTGACATCTTCTATATAAATTAATGTCATCAAAAAATGCTCTAACATACAATCTTGAATAGGCCATACATCTTTGGTGGATTCTCTTAACCTCTTCCATATATGTGAACGTCATTGAGCAGGACTCTAATATATCACCTCAGATAGATTATATATCATTGGTGGATTCTCTCGACTTCTTCCATATAGGTTAACATCATCGAGTCAGACTCTGACATAGAACCTCGGATAGGTCATACATAATTGGTGGATTCTCTCGACCTCTTTCATATATGTTAACATCATCGAACATGGCTCTAACATACAACCTCGGATAGATATTTTATCCTTGGTAGATTCTCTCAATCTCTTCTATATAGGTTAACATCATCGAGCATGGATCTGACATAAAACCTATCATAGGTCTTAAATCTTTGGGGGATTCTCTCAACCTCTTTCACATATGTTAACAATATCGAGCAAGGCTCTGACATACAACCTCATATAGGTCTTGAATCATTGGTGGATTCTCTTAACCTCTTTCATAGAGGTCAACATCATCAAGAAATGCTTTGAGTAAATAACATTCTCTTTATAAAGATTTCAAAAAAAACAAATGATTGATAAAATCATCACTCATATGAAGATTCTTAGCAGACTAAAAAGTCTCAAAAAATTATACTATGCAATATATCAAAGTATGTCTCAAATATGCAATAACAATTCAGCTTCCTCTAAGGGACAAGTTTTTAATTTCATATACAATATCAATGGAATTACATAAATTCATATTCAGGTATACATTTAATCTCACAAGAAGTTGAAATTAAATAGTACATTGGCATCATCCATACAAGCTACTATCATCAAGCAACAAGAAACTTCAAAACAGTCAAATATCCTTGATGGATTTAAGTGATTTCTTCTCTACTGCACACAAGCATCTCCTATAACTTTTTCTTAAAAAAAAAAAGATATAACCTGATCATCATCAGGCCTCTACTTAATAATAGTGTTAGTTTTGCTAGAATGATTGCATAACACACTACTCCAACTCATTGACTTAGAGATATCTGATGTTGATACACTTTAGTATGGATGTACATTATCTTATAAAATGCCACTGGACACCCCCATCATTGACCCTTTGTCTAATGTCTATCCTCGGTCATTCATTTTGTATCAGCCATCATCAGATTATCACTCGACTGCTACTAGTAGCGCACCCTCGAACTTTCTCATTCATCTATACACTCGGTCGTTGACTGCCAACGAACTTCAACTCGATCGTCCATCGCCAATAGGCTTCCACTCAAATAACATTGAAATTCTCTCCATCTACTAATAACTTATGGTTCTCCTCCCGAGTACTATTTCCATCAGATCTTCTCAAATTATCCTTAAATGCAAGAATCATTTGACCTTCTTTTATCAAGGATAGTTTAGTGGAGAGAACAAACTCTCATCATGACTTCTTCTATACAAAAGAGGAGCATTAAAGCTTAATAGGGGAATATCTCCAATGTAAGAAGAAGAATACATAAAAAGAAAAAAGGAGGGAAAAATCTCTTTTTACACAAGAGAGACACTGAAGCTTGATAGGGGATGCCACCTATCTTCGATAGTGGAATGCCTCTCATATAAGAAGATAGCCAAAGGGGAAGACAATGGAAGGAGAAAAAATTTCCTTTTATATAAGAGAAGGGCACTGAAGCTTGATAGGGGAATGCCGCCTATCTCCGACAATGAAATGCCGTCTATCTCCGACAATGGAATGCCTCAAATATAAGAAGAATACTAGAGTAAAACAAAAAAGGAGGTGAATGACAAAAATTCTAACTTTTACACAAGGAGAGGGGCACTGAAGCTTGATAGGGAATGCCGCCTATCTTCGATTGTGAAATGCCTCAATTGTAAGAAAGTTAGAAGAGGGAGGAGAAATAAAAGGAACGACTGCAAAAAGTCCAATTTCTAAATAAGGAGAGGGGTAATGATTTCGTATAAAGAAAGTCATCTATGAAAAATAATGTAAAGCTTCAACTGTAGAGGAAAAAAGGTGAAGAAGAAAAGGGATAATTTTTTCCTTGCATTAGGGGGGTTTTTTATAGGTGAAGGAGGAGGGAGGAATATTACCTAGGAATAAGAATATTTTAAAAAAATGATTAGAATATTCCTGGAATAAGAATATTCAAAGAAATATTCTTTTAAAAAAAGTGGGGCCAACTGTCCAAAAAAAGAATTGAAAAAAACCCACGAGTTCAAAAAAAAATTTATTACTATAACCGGTTGGGCTGACAGCTATGGCCAAACTATGCGCCTCTTCAAGGCGTGCCTGTTCACTCGCGGCGCACATGCCGCCGGCGGCGGCAGGCAGTGGTCGGCCTGCCAGTTCGACCGCCTACTCATGTTTATGCCCGATTTTCGGCTCGGACTGTCCAAATTAGACTTTTTTAGGGTCACCGGACACATTTTTCGATGTTCTAGATTCAATTTTGACGCTTTCGGGGCTCAACAAGGCCTTCATGATCGAGTTTGAGCAAGTTTATATTTTTGAACTCAATTTTTCACGATTCAATCAATTTGATGTGTTGTAACATATATTTTCAGACTTTATAAGCTTTGACGCCCAAAAATAGGAGGACAACTGATATATCATCAAAAAAATATCATGATCAAGCACGAGTTTCGAGGCAAAATCAGGTTGAAAACTTCAAAAACTAAATCTGGGATCATCTGAACTCCAATTTCAGCAAACTTATAGTCGAACTGAGCGTCTCGGAAATACGAACCCAATGACACTAAATTAAACTCAATATGAGCCCAAATTGGTCTGAATTGAAAACTTGAAGCACTGTTGGAAGGTTCAAACCACAATTTGGATTACCAAAAGGTTTGAAAACATGACATGCTTATAGACGAATCTAACGAGCAGAATATCGTCGAATTCCGATATCATTAAGACCTTCAAATGTCTGATTAATGGTCCACGTTCAAGGGATTCAATATCGGTTGTTCATCCAAACCAGTCAACATTTGCACTTGATCCTCCTTCTATTTACGGGTCATGCCACTCTCAGAAAATTGTAAATAACCCATCATTTCTTTTAAGAGGGGACCCAAGCAAGAAGAGAGGATCGAGAAGAGAAGAAGAGGAGGGAAGAAGCTCCTCCTCGACCACCGTTGGAGTTTCACTCGACTTTCAAGTGACACCATAGTTTAGCCCGACTTTTAAGTGTAGCTGGAGTTCCACCTGACTTTCAAGTGATGTCGGAGTTTCGCCCGACTTTCTAGTGACACCGGAGTTCCGCCCGATTTTCAAGTGACGCTGGAGTTCCGTCCAATCTCCAAGTAACGTTAGCACTCTCTCCGACTAATAACGAACACCAGTTTTCTAATACCAGCATTCTGATATCCGTGTGCAACTTAATTTCAACCCGGGAATTGATTATTGTAATTTGATCGTCCTAAATTTTAGGAAAGAGTCAGCTTCTTGTAACTCAAGCAAACACTAGTAGAATTGTTTCAACTGGACGCGACCCGTGATTTTTTCCTTTACAGGATTTTCCACGTAAAAATTCTTGTGTTTTATATCTTTTATATTTGTGTGTTGTATATCCGTACAACGCTGAGACGAAAAATTTTAACTCTATCACGCCGTATATTCTAGCCCGCAACAATCATATTATCTTAGTTATAAATTTTAAAGATGAATTCAAAGATACTAGTGTTGGACATGATCTTAATTGGGAAGTTTTTATGAGTGCAGGTGGCAGATAGAATGCCCACTTATTCACGAAAAACTGGAAAGACATGTCATGACATAAAAAAGCATTGAAGGGCTATATAGATTCCTCATATTATAAGAAAGCATTAAAGTTCGTATTATATTTATATATTATTTTTAGGAAAAATAAATAGCTTTTATGTATAAGACCATATAAAAAGAAGATATTATGAATATACAAACTACCAACAAATTATCAAGCATCATAATAAGTCACCAATATATATATATATATATATATATATATAATAAGTCACCAATATAGTTTAGCTGAAACAAGCATGCATCTTTGGTAGAGAGGAAAAGTTCTGATGCATTATAACAAAAATCACACAATTGTACCAAGCAAAATTATGAGAAGAAAATACTCATCTCCAAATGAAGGTGCACCCAACCCACTATGGCTCATTTGGGATAATTTTTTTACTGTTTTCTAAGGATTCGTTTGGGACAATTTTCTTAATGCTTTTTAAAACAATATTTTAATTAAAAATTTTATTGAATTATAATTTTTTGTACTAAAAAATTATTTTATAAAACAATGAGAAAGCTATCCCAAACGAAGCCTAAAATAGCTTTTTAGTATGAAAAATTTTTAAACTTGTTGCGTGCTAGAATATACGCGGCGGTAGAGTTTGTAAATTTGCGTCCTAACGTTGTACGAGTATTCAGCACACAAACAGAAAAGAGAAGTGAACACCAAGGTTTTTACGTGGAAAACCCGAAAGAGGGAAAAAAACACGGGGCCTCGCCCAGTTGCAAAGTTCCACTAGTATTTGTTTGAAGTACAAAGGTTGATCCGCCTTACAAATCAAGACGATCAATTTACAATCAACTTCTCACAAAGTTACAAAGTTCTGCAAATTCCCGGCGTTTCCGGAAAATCCGGCAGAGTCCCGGCGTCTTCAGGCGGTAGGAAGAGCTCCGGCGGTGGTCGAGGAGGAGTTTCTTCCTTCTCCTCCTTCTTCTCTTCTCCTTCTCTCTCTTCACTTGAGTCCCCTTTGTGTAAAATGAGGGCTCTATTTATAGTTTTTCTGGAGTGGAATAGCCCGTAAATAGGCGTGAGATCAGGGGCGAATTGGGAGTGGTTTGAATCAACGGCCGATATTGAATCCTACGATCGTGCACTGCTCGCTAGAAATTTAAAGGTCTTAATGATGTCGGAATTTGGCGATCTTGGGCTCGTTGGATTCGTCTCGTCGAGTCGCTCGATTTGAGTATAAGTTCGTTAAAATCGGAGACCGTTTGGTAACTCAAATTGTGGTTTGAAGCTTCCAACAACGCTTCGGGTCCTTGATTCGGACTCATTTGGGCTCGGATTGGGTCGAATTTGGTGTCGTTGGATTCGTATTTCTGAGACGCTTAGTTTGATTGTAAGCTTGCTGAAATCGACGTTCATAAGCTCTTGAATTTAATTTTTGAAGTTTCTGAACTAATCTTGCCTCGAGATTCGTGCCCAATCAAGATAATTTCATGATGATGTATGAGTTGCCCCCCTATTTTCGAACGTCGAATCTCCAGGAGTCCGAAAATATATGCTTCGAAAATTTGTATTGGCAAAAAAACCAAAAATTGCGTTTCGAAAATTAAGTGTTTCTCAAAACTTGATCATAGAGGCTTCGTTGAGCTCTGAAAGTTGCAAAATTGAGTCTGGAACGCTGAAAAATGTGTCCGGGGAGCCCAGGCGACGCGCGCTAAGGCTCCGGTGCATGGTTCTGCCGCCGTCGGCGGCGGCAGTGGCCGGTCCAATCGCCTGGGCTGGACTGTGCGCCAGTGCGCCTGGGTCGAACTGCGCCGCGCGCCTGGGGCGAACCGCGCCCGCGCCTGGGCCAGTTCGCGCGCGTCTTCGCAGCGCTGTGCCCGCGTGGTAGTGTTGCGGCTGCCGCTGTCGCAGCCGCCTTGGGCTGTCGCTGGACATGTGCGGCCAACCGCGATCCGTGTGTGGTGCCCGAGGATCGGTGCGCTGATCACGCTGTTTCGGGAGGTGATTCGGCCCACCGCCTTTGTGGGCCCCACATGCGCAGAAATAACATTTTTTTTGCTATTTTTGGGTCCAAAAAGTTTCAAATAAATCCCAAAAAATTCAAAAATTGGAATAACTCCCCCTCATTCTCTCCAAAACCTATAAATAGGCCCCCTAAGCCTTTAGAAAACTTGCACCTTCTCTCTCTTTCTCCCTCAGGCTCTCTGATGGTTAAGGCTTCCGCTATTGGCGAGTGGAAAATTTCCCTTGCTCGAATTAGCGCCCCTCCTCGCGTGCAGAAGCTTACGGGATTTCTTTTCCTCCCTCCGGCTTTCTAACGATTGAGGCTTCCGCTATTTTCGAGCGGGAAACTTCTCCTACTCGAATTAGAGCCCCTCCTCGCGTGCAGGAGTTACGGGATTTTTCCTCCTTCCCCCCGGCTTTCGAAAGATCTGTTTAACTGCAGAAATCTAGTGTTGGGTAGAAATACGGCATTGGGCAGAAGACCGACGAAATTTCGTCGACGGTCAGAATTCCGACGACGAGTAGAAGTACGGCATCGTGCAGAAGACCGGCAAAATTCCATCGACGGTTAGAATTTCGACGACGAGTAGAAGTACGATAGAAGTCCAATGTTGTGTAGAAGTACGACGTTGAGCAGGAGACCGATGAAAGTTCGTCGACGAGCAGAAGTCCGATGACGAGTAGAAGTCCGCTGACGAGCAGAAGTCTGACGACAGGGAGAAGTCCGACGACGGGTAGAAGTTCAACGTCGGGTAGAAGACCGACAAAAGTTCGTCGACGAGCAGAAGTCCTACGACGAGTAGGAGTCCGCTGACGAGCAGAAGTCCGACGACAAGGAGAAGTCTGATGTCGGGTAGAACTTCAACGTCGGTAGAAGACCGACGAAAGTTCGTCGACAAGCAGAAGTCCGATGATGAGTAGGAGTCCGCTGACGAGCAGAAGTCCGACGACAAGAAGAAGTCCAATGTCGGTAGAAGTTTAACGTCGGGTAGAAGTCCTATCCGAGGTTGTATGTCAGACATTTGTTTGATGACATTAACCTGTTTGGAAGAGGTCGAGAGAATCCACCAATGATGTAAGACCTATCCGAGGTTGTTTGTCGGAGCCCTGCTCGACGACGTTAACCTGTGTGGATGAGGTCAGGAGAATCCACTAAGGATGTAAGACCTATCCGAGGTTGTATGTCAGAACATTTGTTCGATGACATTAACCTGTGTGGAAGAGGTCGAGAGAATCCACCAAGGATGTAAGACCTATCAGAGGTTGTATGTCGGAGCCCTGCTCACCGACGTTAACCTTTGTGGATGAGGTCAGGAGAATCCACCAAGGCTGTAAGACCTATCCAAGGTTGTATGTTAGAATATTTGTTCGATGACATTAACCTGTGTGAAAGAGGTCGAGAGAATCCACCAAGGATGTAAGACCTATCCGAGGTTGTATGTCAGAGCCCTGCTCGACGATGTTAACCGGTGTGGATGAGGTCAGGAGAATCCACCAAGGATGTAAGACTTATCCGAGGTTGTATGTCAGAATATTTGTTAGATGACATTAACCTGTGTGGAAGAGGTCGAGAGAATCCAGCAATGATGTAAGACCTATCCGAGATTGTATGTCGGAGCCCTGCTCGACGACATTAACCTGTGTGGATGAGGTCAGATTAAATCCCCCTGGGATTGATCATCTGATGATTGAGATACAATGTAGATCTTGTATTTCTCGAATCATGGAGAAAGAGTTTGAGAAGTTTTTTTATCTTTCACAAGAGAAAAATAATTTCACAATAACATGAACATTATATTACTGCATTATGTAAGACAGTATAATAGTTTTCTAGTATGACTTAGGGATATACAAATAACAAAGTACTCAACACATAAGGTCTACGTACGATGACAATACAACATTTAACTTGGATGAAAATATTAGAGGTATCAAAGTGACACCTTACTCAACATAAAACAGACAACAAGATAAGTAGAATTACTAATACAAATCTGCTAAGTGCATGATCATTCAATCTCTCCAACCATTTGAATAGTATTCAATGGTTGCCTTTGTTGTTGACTTTGCCCCCCAACGGGATGAGCTTCCTTTCGAGTAGGTGGATCCCGAATAAATTGTCGAAGGTAGCCCTTGCGGATAAGTCTTTCAATCTCATCCTTGAGTTGCTTACAAGTTTCGGTGGTGTGACCACGACTTCGATGAAAGTGACAGTACTGATCTGCATTTCCTGTGTTCGACTTCAAAGGATTTGGCCATTTCAATGTATCTTGATCTCGAACAGCATCAACACATTTGCTCGAGATGTGTTAAGTGGTGCAAATTCCTTCTCCTGTCGAGGTTCCCATCGCGGTGATGGAGACCTATGAGGTAGATTATTCTTCCCTTGCTTTTTCTGCTGTGAGAAAGAATTGTCCATCCCAGGTACACCTTTGCGCTTCCCATTGATTTGCTCAAATTGCTTCCTGTGAGCATTTATAGCTTCATCTGCAGAGATTTGCGCCTCCACGCGATGGATCAAGTCGGCGTATGAATGGATGGTGTCTCGCATAAGGGCCGAATAGAAGTGGCCAGGACGAAGGCCTCCAAGGAAGACTCCTCTGAGTAATTCAGGGTCTACTCCTGGAATCTGTCGAGCCTCGGTGGAAAATTGCTGAAAATATTCCTTCAATGATTCTCCCTCATTTTGGCAGATCCCGGAGAGGTGAGAAGAATCCTTAGCAATTCTTCGGTTAGCCACAAACTGTTCAACGAATGGTTTGGCTAATTTGATGAATGATGGGATCGTTCTGGATGGAAGAGAATAGAACTACGTTTGAGCCTGTCCCTTAAGAGTGGCAGGAAAAACCTGGCAAAGGAGTGCGTCTGATGCTCGTTGAATATGCATGATGGTTCTGTAGTAGTCAATATACTCATACGGGTCGGTTGTCCCGTTGTAGGACTCAACGTTTGGCAGTTTGAATCCGACCGGAATGGGGTGCTGAAGAATGGCTTCAGTTAGAGGTGATGATTCCTGGAAGTTTCTCTGTTGGAGAGCATGCCTCACATCTCCTCGGGGGAACTCTTCCCGTACCAATCTTCGCAGTTCGTGACGCAGGACATTGTGAGGGAGTCCCGCAATGTGTGGTTGGGGAGAGCCTTCTGGGAGATCCGAAAATGCGAGGCTGTCAAGTCGAGGGGGAAGGATGTGTTGAACTCGCTATATCGGCAAGTTCATCTTCCTGTCGTGATTGAGGATGTCTCCTAGGTGGAGGAAGATGAATTTCTTCTTGACGATGCTCTAATTGAACATCTTTAACCCTTGGTGGATCCCGAGGGAGAAGGACCTCCTCCAATGTCGGCTGTCGATCATCTCGTAGGAGTTGAAGGATCTCGTTCTGAGATTCTTCCATCTTCCGAATTCTTTCTGCTAAAAAAGGTCCCGAGGTCTCTTCTCTGGCAGCATTCTGCCCCCCATGATGAAAAGAGGCAGACATCGGGCGTCTGTGATTTGCAGATAGATTTCTAGATTGGTGGGAGTTGGAGCGGGAAGCTCCAATGATGCGACTGTTACGCCTGTTGACCATTGTAGCAATACTTGAAGTTGTGGGATAGTGTTTCCCACAGACGGCGCCAAACTGTTGTGTGCTAGAATATACACGGCAGTAGAGTTTGTAAATTTGTGTCCTAGCATTGTACGAGTATTCAGCACACAAATAGAAAAGAGAAGTGAACACCAAGGTTTTTACGTGAAAAAACCCGAAAGAAGGAAAAAATCACGGGGTCTCGCCCAGTTGCAAAGTTCCACTAGTATTTGTTTGAAGTACAAAGGTTGATCCGTCTTATAAATCAAGACGATCAATTTACAATGAACTTCTCACAAAGTTACAAAGTTCTGCAAATTCCCGGCATTTCCCGAAAATCCGGCAGAGTTCCGGCGTCTTCAGGCGGCAGGAAGTGCTCCGGCGGTGGTCGAGGAGGAGTTTCTTCCTTCTCCTCCTTCTCTTCTCCTTCTCTCTCTTCATTTGAGTCCCCTTTGTGTAGAATGAGTGCTCTATTATAGTTTTTCTGGAGTGGCATAGCCCGTAAATAGGCGTGAGATCATGGGCGAATTGGGAGTGGTTTGAATGAACAGCTGATATTGAATCCTACGATTGTGCACCGTTCGCTGGACATTTGAAGGTCTTAATGATATTGGAATTTGGATATCTTGGTCTTCTTGGATTCGTCTCGTCGAGCCGCTCGATTCGAGTATAAGCTCGTTAAAATCGGAGACCGTTTGGTAACTTAAATTGCAGTTTGAAGCTTCCAACAGCGCTTCAGGTCCTTGATTTAGACTCATTTGGGCTCAGATTGGGTCGAATTTGGTGTCGTTGGATTTGTATTTCCGAGACGCCCAGTTTGACTATAAGCTCGATGAAATCGGCGTTCATATGCTCTCAAATTTAATTTTTGAAGTTTCCGGACTGATTTTGCCTCGAGATTCGTGCCCAATCAAGATAATTTCATAATGACGTATCAAAACTAAAGGCTTCGTTTGGAACAATTTTTTTGCTACTTTATAAAACTGTTTTTTAGTACAAAAATTGTTTTATAAAGTAGCAAAGAAGTTGTCCCAAACAAAGCCTAAATTTTTTTTTACTAAAAAGCAACTTTAGAAAACACTAAGTAAGTTGTTACAAATGAAGCCTATGTAAGAGAAGATCAAAAAAGGGAAAAACCACAGGGCCTAGCCCAGTTGAAAATGATTCCACTAGAATTTGAGTCGGTTTCAATGGGCTGACTCGCCTCCGAGGATGATCAGATTACAAGTAACAATTGTACAATAGAAAAAGTTTGGGTTTCAGGTGATGATCTGGCAGGTCTTCGGGCCTCAGATGATGACCAGACAGAACTCCAAGCCTTAGGTGTTGATCTGGCGAAGGCGAAGGGCCTCAAGTGGAGGTCTAGCGGAGATGAGGGCCTCCGACGGTGGTCCGACAAAGGTGAGGGCCTCCGGCACTGGTCCGGCGAAGGTGATGTCCTCTAGCGGTGGCCCGGCGAAGGTGAGCACCTCCGGTGGTGGTCCGACAAAGGTGAGGGCCTCCGGCGGTGGTCCGGTGAACGTGAGGGCCTCCGGCGAAGGTGAGAGCCTCCAGCGAAACTCCGGCGGTGGTCGAGGAGGAGCTTCTTCCCTCTCTCTTCTCTTCTTCTCTCTCTTGCTTGGGTCCTCTTTCAAGAGAAATGAGGGGTCTATTTATATATTTATGGAGTGGCAATGCCCATAAATAGGTGAAAGATCAAGGGTAAATGGGGAGTGGTTGGATGGACGGCCGATATTGAATTCCTTGATCATGGACCGTTTGTCAGGCATTTGGAGGCCTTAATGATTTCGGAATTCAGTGATCTTGGACTCGTTGGATTTGTCTCATCGAGCCGCTCGATTCGACTATAATCTCGTCATATTTGGAAACTGTTTGGTAATTCAAACAGCGGTATGAAGCTTCCAACAGTGCTTCGGTCCTTGATTTGGGTTCATTTGGGCTCGGATTGAGTCGAATTTGGTCTCGTTGGGTTTTGTATTTCTGATACGCTCAGTTTGATATAAGTTTGCTGAAATCGGAGTTCAGGTGATCTCGAATTTATTTTTTGAAGTTTCCAAATTGATTTTGCCTCAAGATTCATGCCTGATCAAGATAATTTTTTGACGATATATCAATACTCAAGAGTAACACTTAATACCATAGATCAAAAGTACTTAAAAGGTTACCTTCCATCATATCTTTGAAATTATTAGAAATTTTTTGGAACCACCTTGTTCTTACAATGTCAAGAAAATCATTCACATTTATAGAACTAATATTTTTTTTTTTCCTTTCTTCTCTTATCAGTAGCCTCACGCTATTTCCAATTCCTTTTTTTTTCACTTTTATTTCTAGTGATTTCTTCACTTCATAATTCCTCCATTTATCTAAAGCTTCCCAATAGATCAACTCATCAACCTTAATGCGTTGAGCTGATCAGTTAATATATATTAGTTTAAACTGATGATTTTCATACGTATTTTAGGCTTAAATTTTTACTTAACAGTTTTGATTGAAATTTGAGAAAACCATCACTGATGAGCATATATATGATTAGGTTACTCTAAGAATGGAAGGAGCACAAGAATATGAATGAAATCACAAAACTACACAAGAATAGAAATGAAACACAAATCGGAGAAGGAGAGGAAGAAGTAGAAGAGCGCGACCAGCCGGGATGAGTGAGCAAATGAGAGCTTCGGCAGAGGAAGAAGTAGAAGGGCGTGATCGGCCGAGAAGAGCGAGCGGACGAGGGCTTCAACACACTACAAGAAAATTGGCCATTATCGGTAGATTTTTCTGACGGAACTGGGCGAATTTCCAGTGGTAATGAGGTTTTATGACAGATTTTTTTTTTCCCGCTAGTATAAATTGCATAATAAGAAACTAAAACCCGCAGTTTATTTCCCATGGCCATAGCCGCAGGAAATTATATATATATAACTGGAAGTGAATAGAATCACATTCGTGCTTGTCCCTTGAGGGTAGTAGAGAAAACTTAACATAGGAGCACATCTGAGGCTTAGTGGATATGCATGATGGTCCTATAATGATCGATATGCTCGTACGTGTCGGATGTCCCGTCATAAGAATCAATACTCGGTAGTTTGACTCCTGACAGAATTAGGTGTTAAAGGATGGCTTTGATCAGGGGTGATGACTCCTTTAAGTCCCACTTACGATGAGATTTCCTTATACCCCTTATGGGAAACTCTTCTTGAGCAAATCTTCATAATTCATAATGTAGGGCGTTACGAGGGAGTTCAGCAATACGCTATCAGGCTGAGTCTTCAGGGATGTTCGGATGAATTGCGGGTTGATGACCTGCATTTGAAGGATGGGTAGAGCTTGTTGTGTCAGCAATCTCATTGTCTTGATATGTCGGAGGACACATCCTTGGCGGAGGAAGGGGAATCTCACCATGAAGATGTTCGGGTTGAACATCTTCGAGCCCTGGTGGATCTCGCGGGAGAAGAATCTCTTCTTGAGGTGCTAGTGCCGATCATCGAGTCTCTTGCAGGAGTTGAATGATCTCATTATGAGATTCCTCAATCTTTCTAATGTGGTCTTCCAGGGAAGGTCCTGAGGTTCCTTCTCTAATAGTATTTTTCCCCCCAGGATAAAAAGAGGTAGAAATTGGGCACCATAATTCATAGATTAATTCCTGAATTGGTGGGAGTTGGAGCGGGAAGCTCCCAAGATATGATTGCTACGCCTATTGGCCATCGAAACAATACTTAGAATTGTGGGATAGTTTTCCTACAGACTGTGTCAAATTATTACAGGCTAAAATATATACAGTAATAGAGTTAGAATTTTTCGTCTCGTCATTGTACGAATATCCATCACACAAATAGAAAATATATAAAACACAATAATTTTTACGTGGAAAGCTCTGGAAAGGGAAAAATCATGGGGCCACGCCCAGTTGAAAGAATTTCACTAGTGTTTACTTGAGTTATAAGAGGCTGACTCATCCTTAAAATTTAGGACGATCAGATTACAATAATCAACTCCTGGGTTGAAATTCAATTGCACAAGGATATCATATTGTTGATATAAGAAAACTGGTGTCCGTTATTTGTCGGAGAGAGTTCTAATGTTACTTGGAGGCAGGGGCGGATCCAGCTTCTTTTTTTAGGGTGGACAAAAAAAAAATTTGTGGGGATGGGCAAAGACGCCTATGATTGGTAAATTTAGGGCAATTTTATTTTGAGAGGGGGAAAAATACTCAAAATATTCCAAAATATACCCTCTAATATTATTTTTTTTAGAGTGAGTATTCACCCCCCCCCCCCCAATCTAATGGGGATCTGCCCATACTTGGAGGTATGAAAAAACTCCGGCGTCACTTGAAAGTCGGGAGGAATTCTGGCGTCACTTGAAAGTCGGGCGGAACTCCGACATCAGTTCAAAGTCGTGCGGAACTTTGGCGGTGGTCGAGGAGGAGCTTCTTCCCTCATTCTCTTCTTCTCTTTGGACCCATTTGGGCTTGGATTGAGTTGAATATGGTGTCGTTGGGTTCGTATTTCCAAGACGCTCAGTTTGATTATAAGTTTACTGAAATTGGAGTTTAGATGATCCCATATTTAATTTTTGAAGTTTCCAACCTGATTTTGCCTCGAGATTTGTGCCTGGTCAAGATAATTTTTTGATGATATATTATGATTATGATATTGAATTAAAATTCATACTTTCTCAAATATTTTTTTATGGCATATAAAAGATAATACATTTTTTTTAATCTAGAGTTTGTTGTTCAAAGTGATTGCGAAATAAATGGGGATATTATTATTAGAATTCACTTTTGATGGTTGAAATGAAGGAATGAATCAGGCATTTGTGTGATAGAAATGTATCCCTCAAACTTGAGAAAATTCTATAAGATGATGGTGAGACTTGTAATATTTTATGACGTAGAATATTGGCCATTAAAAGAGAAGCATAATTTAAGCTAAGTGTGATAAAGATGAGGGTGCCCAGGTGGATGAGTAGCTTTACACTTAGAGATAGAATATGAAATAAATATCACTACTAGAAGCTGAAAGGAGTACTAACTAATTTTGCTTATGCATGCATATAGTATAATGCTGGCGATCATGCTTTTTAGATATTGCTATTTCTACTTAATAACATGATCATATTGCTATTAGTGCTTTTTGACTATCCTATTAATGCTGCTTTATTTATATTGTTATAGGTTAGATTTACACATTTGCTTGTTATTATAGATATGAAGAATACAGAACGGAATACATTTCAACTCAAAAGCATGCTTATTTTGAAACTCATAAGGATGAAGAATGGTACATCTGATATCTCTTTATGATGCAACTACATAACAATGATAAAAAATTTTCTGGGTGCGCTACAACGTTGAATCTGAGAGCACTACGACATTCTCTCTCAGTCTTAGGATAATGTTTGAGGGAGCGCTATGGCGCTACGGTCGACCTCCATGGCGCTTAGCCCTCTGTTATGGAGCATCTGGAGATGTTTGAAATATTCTTAACCTAGGGTTGTGGGTTGGAGCATCGTGATGCTGGACACTAAAACATTTTTTATATATCTAAAATCTAAATCAATTTCTCAAAACTACCACAATGACCCCCACCCCCACTGCTAGTCCCCTCAATTTGCCGAAGAAGGAAGTATAGTAAGATGAGAGATGGCGATAAAGTAAAGGAGGCGAGATGTTTGGAGGGCGCGGAGCTGAATTCATTCATTGGGTCGATTAAGGATTTTATTGAGCTTGATGTAAACTTATAAGAAAATGTTTCTTATTTTAATTCCAATAATTATATAACAAGATATAGCTAAAAATATTTTTTTTTCATGTATTACAATATTTTTATCGTTTAACTCTTTGTACATCATAGAATGCTTCACTGATTAATTTTCTCTATGATGATTTATATGCATGTCAAATAAATAAGACATTTCATATATTCATGATAATTCTCTAAAATTCCTAAAATATTGTTTTGGATATTTATTTAGAAAAAAAAAAGTTAAGTGTAGAGGCCTTTATACATGCAATTTACCTAGTTTTGATCATTCCTATTGCTCATATATCATCATATTTATGTTTAAAGCCATAATTATCTGTCGAAACATTCATATTGCATAATTCATATCATAGCATTGAAGAAATTCTAATATCTAAAGTATTATAAGTGTACTATTTGAAATGTTACAAGGGCCCTATATGCTATATTATGGCCCCATCTGCCTTGTGTAGATAGATGCACTATTGAAGAACAATACAAAGCTTAAAAAATACACATACTATTAAAAAATACACATACTATTGCTTAAAAAATACATCCTTCGTTATTGTTCGACTTCGCTCCTTGCCTCGACGACGTTCCCTTCCACTTTTCCAGTCGGAATCGGAAGTTAGAACGGAGCAAAGAGGGGAGCTCACAGTCGCTCACTGTGAAGGAGTCGCCGCTCCTTCGTTGCTATTCGACTTCGCTCCTTGCCTCAACGACGTTCCCTTCCATTCTTCCAGTCAGAATCAGAAGATAGAACAGAGCAACGAGGGGAGCTCATAGTTGGAATCGTAAGTTAGATCGGAAGCAACAACGGGAGTTCGACGACGTTGCTGTTCGACTTCACTCCATGGAGGCACGGACGACGTTGCTGTTCGACTTCACTTCACACCACCAAGTTCGCTCGCTGTGAAGATTGAAGCATGGCCAAATCCCGTAAATACGCGGGACTGCAGTAAAACGGGTCGGAAATAGGTCATTGTTGGGTTTCCAGGTTAACCCGAACCCGACCTAGAATTCAAAACGGGTAAAAAATCTGGACCCGAACCTTAAATTTTCGTGTCAGGTTCGAGTCTGATTTTTTGGTCCTATGACAACCTAGTGCTGGCAATCGCGTGGCCACCCCGCGTCATCCGGCTACCGGACGGTGCCCCGTGCCCGAGTTCTTACAATGCCGGATCTATCCCTACAACTGCAACGTTGCATAATTTTACTCCTGCGCTATATCGTGGGAGGAAGGGCATTTCTATAATTCAACCTCCGCTCGCCTTGGTATCGTGGCGAATTTGTAGAGGAAAATCATTTGAAAGAGGACCAACATTGTAGACCGAACAGGCGTGTCGGACAAGATCGAAACCCTAGCACTTGATTATTTTAGCACTGATACAGGCATCGGCGTTGAGCAATCGTAGGAATGGCGTCCTTCTCAGAGGCACCGCCAGGCGATTCGAAGGCCGGCGAGAAGATCTTCAAGACCAAGTGCGCGCAATGCCACACGGTGGAGAAAGGGGCAGGACACAAGCAAGGTGTGTGTTTTTTTTTCTCCTTCCGTCCGTCTGTGGGTTCCTTTGTGTTTTCTATTCATTTGGTTATGACCGTCCGTAGTTCGGAATTGAAATGATCTGCTTCCTTGCAATTTTGTTGAACAACTTTGATAACTGTTCTGATGAACGTTTGTTCTCATTAGATTCGTGATGTTTAGCCACAGTTTTTTTTTTTTTAATTCTAAATTGATTGGTGACTCTTCTTCCATTAGCGTTAACTTTACATTTCAACACATACAGGAGGTTTTGGCCCTGTAATTCTTGGTTGTCTAGGCTCACTTTCTTATTCTCCATTCATCTGAAGTTTGGCGTATGTTGGGTTATCTGACTTCCTCTTGCATAAGAAAAAATTAACAATGTTAGGGGCTGTTATTAGCAGGATTTGAGAAGGATTTAAGCAGGATTTAACCGAGATTCTGCCAAACAGCAAAAATGACAACTTGAAATCCGACAGAAACTTAAATCCCGTTTCTCCCCTGTTGTGCCTTAGATCCTGGATTTAGTTAATCCGGGCACTGGACGGATGTAACTTAAATGCGCAAATCTCTCAGGAACTCCAATTCTCCTTCACATTTCATCACGCGGCGCTGGTTGATTCCTTGTCTTCTTTGTCGTCGAGGGTTTCCTGAATTTTGGGGACGGGTCTTTTGGGGGAAAGCGCGGATATTTCGGAATTTTTTTGTTATAAATTTTGTAGATAAGATATATTAATTAAAATTTTAAATGAAAATAAATAATCGATATTAATTACTTAAAAATATTAGTTATTGATATATCATCAAATAATTATATTGATCAGGCATGTATCTCGAGGCAAAATCAAGTTGGAAACTTCAAAAATTAAATCAAAGATCATTTGAACTCCAATTTCAGCAAACTTGCAGTCGAACTAAACGTCTTAAAAACACAAACCCAACGACACCAAATTCGACTCAATCAGAGCACAAATGAGTCCAAATCAAAGACCCGAAGCACATTTGGAAGTTTCAAATCATAATTTGGATTACCAAATGGTTTCCAAACATGTGATGCTTATAGTCGAATCTAGCAGCTCGACTAGACGAATCCAATGAGCCTAAGATCGCCATATTCTGATATCATTAAGACATTCAAATGCCCAATAAACGGTCGACAATCAAGGGATTCAACATTGGTCGTCCATTCTAACCACTCCCAATTTATCCTTGATCCTCCTCCTATTTAGTGGTCGTGCCACTCTCAGAAAACTACAAATAGATCCCTCATTTCTGAAGCAAGGAAAATAAGGAAGAAGCGAAACTTTAGTTCTCTTGCCAGCAGACTCCTTCTCGACCACCGCCGGACTTCCACCAGGCAGCCTATTGACGCCAAACTTTTGCCCGTCACCGAACTTTCATCGGACTTTTACCCATCGCCGAACATCTGCGTGTCGCCAGACTTTCGTCAGACTTCTACTTGACGCCGAACTTCTACTCGTTGTCGGATCTCTACCCGATGCCGGACTTCCACCCGTCGTCTGACTTTCATCGGACTTCCACCCAACACCAAACTTCTGCCTGTCGTCGGACTTCTGCTCATTGTCGAACTTTCGTCGTGCTTCTACTCGATGCAGAATTTCTTCTCGTGGTCGGACTTCCGCCCTTGGTCGGACTTCTACTCGATACTGAACTTCCGCCCATCGCCGGACTTCTGCCCATAGCTAGACTTTTGTCGGACTTCTACTCGACGTCGAACTTTCACCCGACGCCGAACTTCCACCCATCGTCAGACTTCTTCCCGTCGCCGAACTTTTGTCAGACTTCTACTGATGCCAAACTTCTGAACGTCAACGGTCCTTCCGATCTCCGTCGTCATGGTCCTTCTGACCAAACGAATACGTCAATAGTGATTCTTCCTATTCCCATAATGTAATGCAATCCATATGATGTATATTTGTTACATCAAGCCAATACTTTCCTCCCAAGGAAGGGCCTCATTTGTAATCAACTATAAATACTAATGGATTCATTCAAACTGGGCCAGACCCTGTGATTTTTTCCATATTTAGGATTTTCCACGTAAAAATGTTGGTGTCTCTTTAAATACTACACCATCTCTTTTTATCTGATTGCGTGTTGGATCTTCATACAAAGCTAAGGCATTAAACTTAATATTTCTCTACCGACGCGAATACTCTAAGACACAACAGTTATAAAAATCAATATTATTTATATTTAATCAATCAAATTTTATGTATTCATTATTTACAAATTAAATCAACTTTAATAATTAATATTAGTTAATAAAAATATAATAACATAAGTAAATTGATATTACTTTTGATTTGATTTGTCTTAATAGAAGTTAGGGGTGTCAAAATTGATTGATGGGTTGTGTTTGGGTCTGATCCAAAATTGACCTAACATGAATTTAGTCAATCTAAATCTGATCTGTTTAATAAACGCATAAAAAATGCTGATCCGAACCTAACCCACCAGCAACCCAAATGTCCCGAACCCAATCCGATAACCCGTTACGATTTAAAACAAATGTAATAATTTTTTAACAATAAACTTTAAATTAATTAATAAAAAAATAAGACATTCATACGAACATATAAAATAAAAATAATTTAAATTAGTTATTTCGAGTCAGAATTGGGTTGGAGGGTCCGAACCCGAATTTTTAGGTTCGGGTCATTTTTTAACACTCCTAATAGAAGTTATTGCTTATTTAGCTTGCTAAATTATTAATTAATAATTATTTAATGTGTTTAATTATATTAATTATAATTTAATCAATCTAATTAAGATTAATGTAGGTCTTATAAATTTAAGAAGGTATTATAATCATTTAAATATAAGTTGTCATGATTTATTTAATCCTAATCGAGTGAAATCCTACTTACAACCAAACAACTCCTTATATTTCTATGCAAGCCAACAATATAAAATTGGCAAGGTCCTATTTTTATTTTTAAAATCACATAAGTGCCATTATATATATATATATATATATATATATACATATATAATTTAATTTATTATGTTTACTTAGATAACATCTTAGTTAAATTACATCAAAGTATATACATGAAGACTATGTATTTCATTTTAGATAAGTATTCTCATCTTAATGTGTGATTGTATAGCTTGTTTTCCTTTTATCAATATTTTTCCTTATTAAATCCTACTTTAATTGAAGTAACCAAACTGTTTCCTAGGATTTAACTGAATATATATATATATATATATATATATATATATATATATATATATATATAACATTTTAAATTGAATCCCATATTTAATTGATAAAAGTTTAACTAGTCTAAACTTTCAAATTAAATAGATTCCATTATTTCAAATTATTTTAAACTGACATCAAAATGAAATTTTGTATTCATAAAACAAAAATATAAAAATCAAAACATTAGATATAACTTTAAAATAATAAACATATTTGTTTACTTTTAAGTTTATTTAAGTTTAACAATTGATTTGGTGTATAATTTAGAACCTTAAAAGAATCATACATTTTGAAGATTAATAAGTGAAAGAACCATGGGAAAACTAAGAGTAATGCTTGTAAAGTTTGAGAGGAAAACAAATCTTAGAGATGAATGAAATAAAATCCAATAATTTAGATTAGATGTTATTAAAGTTAAGTTGTAGGTCATAGTTCATATTAATTTATTTATATATAACAAATAATGTAAATTGATTTCGAAATAAAATTTTAAATCAACCATATGACTCTTGATTGATTACCCGTATTAAGACTTGTGAATGCATTGCTAGAGGGAGAGGAGACGTCATTGTTTGTCGAACCTTGCATTGTCTTCTTATTTGTGTGCACATTCGATAGCTAGGGATAGGGCTATTAAGTTATAAAATGAGTACTAACATTAGTAAATATAAGCATAAATAATAGTTTACCCTAAAATCCCAAAAAAATAGCGTGCGCCATTGTTCCTATGTGTGGCGAATGGTGCACATCTTTTTGAATTAGTGCACCGTGCTAAGCAAATATTGTCGAGGGTGTGTTATGCCGTGTCATGCATCATTACATACGCTATTTTACACCATTGTCATATATGATTGCAATCTACAACAAGGAGTTTGGAGGTTAGTAAGATTAGAAGGGATCACCTAAGATATATGTTTGTTTGATTATGCTATAATTAGGTTTCACTTTAAGTGTCAAAGATTGAAAATAAACTTCATACATTCTAATCTTCTATGTTTCCAGTAAGTGTATCTTCTAATGGAGTTTGCGACATTTGTACATCACGAAAGATTCTACCCGTTCTTGTGTTACCATCAGTTTCAACATCACAAATTGAACAGGTAATTATAGATGATGTTAGATTTGCCCTTTAGGCCAACAAATATATTTAATTTGATGGTGTGACTATCCACAATCTGATGATTTTCGACTAGCAGAGGAAGAACTCCAATGAGTTGCTCCTGATCCCCTAGATGATTATCATAATTAGTACTCTTCAGAGGAGAGTTCTGCCTACCCCGGGAGAATCGATGGAGACCAACTACTAGCATTTTCAATACAATCATGCCAGCATTTCTTCTTCACCAAAAAAACAAAGAATAATGCCTATTTTCAAACAGTGATTTGATTATGTGCATCACAAGTTATAGGAGATTTAATTGATTAAGATAATTTGTGATTTGGGATATTTATTTATTCTTAGTAGTATTTTACTTGAATTTAAATTGTTGAAGGAGTTTTTAAAATTTCAAGATAAGCATTACATATATTTAGGGATTAAGTAATATTTGAATGCCTTTAAATCGACCCTTAAACATTAAGTAATATTTGAATTTGAATTTTTGACGTCTCATTTTTTAATCTGTCTGATACTTTACTCAGTTACATCTCTCTCTCTCTCTCTCTCTCTCTCTCCTTATCATGATTTTTGCTCTTTCTGTTTTTTTCGTATTCTTGGTTTCTCTCCTGTTATTGAAACCCTAATTATGGAACCCTTCGTGACATCAAGAAGAATACAATTCCTGGCATATGAGTATTTCTAATATAAAAAAAAAAAATTGTGAATTGCCCATCACCTTTTTCACACTGCATGACTATATTATGATATTATGTTAAATTTAGAAAAAAAAAAAAAAAACTTTACATTTCAATTGAGATGAGCTTCACTTGTTGTAGGTAGGGTTTTGTGTGGCTGTATTCTATTAATTTTTAAGATTACCGCTATTTGTATTAATAGATTAAAACCTTGCTTCCTTCGTGCAATTTATTAATTTTTCTATTGTGATCAAGTCTGAGGCTCTTGCTAGAACTGAGTTGAACCTTGCTGTAGCGTTTGCTTTAATCCATGTGAAAACAGTATGGTCTTGTCCCATCCTACTTTTACTCTAGAAAAGTGCTCTGCAGATTCATATAACTTATTATATATCATGCCTTGAATATTAATATCACCGTTTCTGCTGGGAAGAGGAGAATGCAAGTTTTTCCTGGTTAATTTTTATCGGGTTGCAGTTTGGTTTCATGTGTATGCCTTTTATTTGGGCTAGTTTGAGAACGAGCTATATCATACCTGTTTCCCTTAGGAATAACTTTCTCGTTCTCGTTTAAATTCATTGATTCTTTTCCAGCTTTATTTACTCGTTCATTTTATCTGTTTTTGTTAAAAATCGCCATTTACTATGTAACCTTCTTTTGCGTGAAAAAAGATTAGGCTAACTTTGTATTTGTTTGCTCTTTAGGTCCTAATTTGAATGGCCTTTTTGGAAGGCAATCTGGTACTACTTCTGGTTATTCTTACTCAACGGCTAATAAGAATATGGCCGTGATCTGGGAGGAATCAACGTTGTATGACTATTTGCTTAATCCCAAGAAGGTACTATTATATTAATTGGGTTTATGTTAAGATAAATATAAGCGCCTGTGATTCTACTCTTGCTTTCTATAGCTCTTAGTTTATGCTATAATTTTTTAACTTGTTCGTTTATCCTATATGTTTTTAATATCTTTATGGACAATTGTTAAGATTGCATTTGTTCGTTTGTCCAATAAGGCAATAGTTGATGGTCTTTAGTTTTTTCATCTGAGTCCTTGTTCTCCTTTCTTGGTCAGTTGTTTTCTACTGCTGAAATATTTTTAATTACTTATCTCAAATGCTATTCTATTATGATTTTCTTATTTTAAATAGCATGTATTAATATCGAATAGCTAGCTATGTTAATTTGTTGGACAGCTCAATCTTTTTGCCAGATTCATTTAAAAATTTGAGTTTTGGTTATGATTTTGTAATTGATAATATTTTATTTAAAAAAAAAAAGAGATGAATATCTCATCACTTATAAGAATGGACATAGTAAAATACAGATTGATTATTTTCTTATATGAAAAATAGATGGTTCATATTGCAAATATTGTAAAGTCATTATGTATAAAAGTTTATGTACCTAGAATTGCTTATTAGTTTTGGATTTTAAGATGATGGGATGTAAAATAAAAAATAAAGTAAAATATTATCCTAGGATTATATGGGGGTATTTAAAAAATGTCAATAAAAATATTTTTGAAAGTAAGATTCAAGATTTCAAAATTTAAGTTGTTCATGAGGAAGTTAATATTATGTGAGAAGAAGTAATTAGTGATATTAAAAATGTTGCCAAGTATATAAATAAAAAAGGATAGCTCCTAATAGTAAAAATAATTTGTGGTAGAATCAAAATGTACTAAAAAAATATAAAAAAGTTAAAAACTTTATTATGAAAATTATTTTAGATGAAAAAGTTTGAAAAATTGGAAAGATATAGAAGGGCTCATAAGGAGTCTAAAAAAGTAGTATAAAATACCAAGAATTTAATTTTTAGTGATTTATGTAATATATTAGATATCGAGGAGGGTGAAAGATGTATATATAAGTTAGCATGACAATGAGATAGGAGAAATAAAAATTTAGTTCAAATGAAGTGTATTAAAGATAAAGATCAGAAAGTGTTTTTCTTCCAAGAGGATATTTAACGTAGTTGGATGAGATATTTCGATAAACTTTTCAATAAAGGTTAGTGACCTTAGCTCCCTATATGAAAATAAAGTTTTGTATTTTTATCGTTCTATAAGTATAACCAAAATTAGAGAGACTTTAAAGTAAATGATATGTGGAAAAGTAATAGGACTTGATAATATTCCATTGATGCGTGGAAATGCTTAGAAGATCAAGAAATATTTTAGGTTACTCTCGACGTTCTAATTTTAATCATTTTAGCTTAGATTTTAGTTAAATGGCTTATTATTTTTTAATTATTCTTAATATTCTACTTATTCAATTTCTTTATACTATTTATAATATCCTGTCGTATCAATGTCCTATATTTTCAATAATTGGCATGCTCATGTCCATAATTGACGTGCTTGTGTCTGTGTTGTCATATTCATATCTGTGCATCATAGCCTTTTCCATGCTATTGGTTCCACATAAAAAAATCTACATGAAATAGATATGGGGAGCACATATTAGAAGCTACAGGAACTGAAGCTTAAGGTGGCGGAAGTCGATAAAAAAACAATCGTAGTAATGACACGGGAGTGCTAACAAGTCCAAAACCTCGTGTAAGATAATTCCAAATAAGTAATTCAAAGGCTGCAATAGATAAATCTGAAGCTTTGATCACTAACTCCAAGTTCACTATTCTATATAACTTTTTAGTTGATTAAGAAGCAAATTTAAACCAAACTAGAAAAGTTACTCAGACTAAGGGCATCTTAACTAAAAAGATTATAGAACACATTCTACCTTCCTAGGCACATCATCGAAGGTATGTCACAAATTGATTGAAATTAAGAATTTTCTAACATAAACAACAAATTTATGGAATTGATTAAGCTTGCTCAGATGATTTATTTACTTTATTTTTTGCAAGTGTATAAACATATATATAATATATATATATATATATATATATATATATATATATATATATATATATATATATATATATATATATATATATCTACATCAAATATGCCTTGAAAAAAATTCAGCTTTGTAAATTTAGCATTTGATATTAATTTAGAAAATTTTGGCATAATTTTGTCCTTAATACTTTATCAGTCTCTGTACCAAATGCATTATAAGGAACCTGAAACACTTAATTAATATTATTAGGCAATTTAAAGACAAGTACATTTGGAAACCTCTTTTTAATCTCAATTAGACCACAATCAATAGATTTTGTTTATTTAAACTCCTCTTTCTTTAGATAATTAGCAATTGGCTCGGCACAATTCTAAATCACTAAATGACTCGTCTATAGAAAGTAGTTTGACTATGAACATTTCGAATCTACGAATATTAGTAAGCATTGGCCAATTATTAATTTTACTTTGTTACAATCAAGAGTCCCACCACTAGACATAATAAATTGGACTGCAAACGAATCTAGCTAAGTCGATCAGGTGCTTCTTTATGTTTAAGCTCGTGTATTACTAGCTTGTTCAAATTTGGTTCGAGTTCGATTCAAGCTTTTCTGTTTGCGTTCAAGTCTGGTTCGTTTAAAATGATAAATATTTATGTTAGATTTGTGTTTATTTCATGTGCGATTTATTTCGTGCTTATCAAGCTTTGAACGAAGGAGATTTATCGAGCTATTAAAAAGAGTCTTATTGAGGCTACTAACAAAAATTTAGCTATAGCATGTTCGTGAATATATCTATTAAGTGTTTTCGAGCTACGAAAAGAGCCATTCACAAACATATCTAGTGTGCATTTTAGAGTTACCAAGTGAGTTTGTTTACAAACAAATGAGCTCCAAAAATAAATTTTCTCATAAACAAATTTATTCATGAACACTTTAAACAAACAATCTAACAAACATGAATAATTCTTCTTGTTCATAAACAAATCCATTCCATCGAAAGAATATAACATAAAAAAGCAAAATTAATTTTTAATAAAATAAAACTATTTATTATAATAATAATAAAGCTTAATTGATTTTTAACAAATCTTATTCACAAGCTCTATATTAAATATTAATCAAACTTTACATTGAGCTTGTTCACGAGGTCGAGGTTTAATTGATAATGTTCATGAACATAAATGAGCCGAACACAAAGTTGTTCGAGCTTGTTTATTTAACAATTTAGTATTTTTAAAATTGTTCAAACTTGTTTGATTACTCAAACAAATGATTATGAACGATTTGTAATCGAGTTGGGGGCACAAGTAACTGGTCGAATGCTCGATTTATTTGCAACTCTAATAATAAATTTTAAAAAGATAGCAAGTGATGATACAAAATATCACTTCTTTTGATTGAGATATAATTTCTCAGCTTATAAAATCTCAAAATCTTTCTTAAGATGCTTCAAATGATCATATCTTATCTTGATATAGATTAAAATATCATTAAAGTAAACAACAAGAAATTTTCAATAAATAGTTGTGAGAAATGTTTTGTTATTCTCATGAAACACTAGTTGTATTAGTTGATCGAAATGATATCTTTAGCAGATCATACAATCTTAGAAATGATCTGATTATTTGATCATCATATCTAGTATATCATCCAAATGAAGTATAAAAAATCTAAATTTTGTACTAATTTTATAGATGACTTGATTATCCGCACATGCATCATCATCTTTCTAAGGTGTCGAGTAAATAATAAGAAAATTTTCAAGATTCATTAAAATACTAAGTGCGTTTGTTACTTTAAATGACATCACTGACCACTTGTGCAATCTATTTTTTCTTTAAAACAGTTTCTCATTCATCTTGTATAATTCTCACTCAATGATAATCACTTTTTAACTCGATCTTAGATAAAACTACAACACTAATCATCACATCTAACATATCATTTAAATGAGGTTTAGGAAATTTTTATTTGATGGTAATTTTATTAATTGTTCAACTATCCTCCTATGTGTCAACTACCATGTTTCTTAGGTGTTAGTAAGACATGAACATCATTAGGACTCGTACTCTCTCTAATAAATCCCATCTTAGGCAATTTGTCAACTTATCTTTTATGCTTAATATGTTCAATTGGATTTTAGGCAATTTGTCAACTTATATTTTATGCTTAATATGTTCAATTGGATTGTTTCTATAATTAGGCTTGTTAGGCAATGATAATCAAAACATTAAGTCATTGACATACTTATGGCCTCAAGAGATTGTAATTCATTAAAAATATTATTTGGATAAATATATTTAAAATCAGACAACACTTGGTTAACATACTCGGACAAAGCCAGAATCTTGAGCACATTATTCAACTCAATAATCAGTAAAACATAAATTAGACCTTCATGTCTATTCTCTTTTTGAAATTCTTGTCGATTTAAAATATGTAAATGCTTTCATAGTTTATTGGGAGATCTATAGATTCTTTCGCAGTAGAATCATATTTACTCTTTGGCTTTGTGGGGTTAGAATTATCTTACTCCCATTAGTTAAACCTCCCAAGATGAGTCACATTCATATCATATAATTATGTTATCATATCTGTATAAATAACAAGTTGAATATGAACTGAACACCTTTTAGGTTACATATATAGCAATCTTATGATTCTTATCTAGCTTGACTATCTTGAATGACTATGGATGTGATTCAAATTTCAAATTTATGTGATTGATAATAGACTTGGACACAATATTCATAAATCATATCAGGTGTCGATCTTTTTACTGTTTATTTTACTTGTAATTCAGGTTTCTTTTGGGACGGTTTTCTTATTGCTTTTTAAAACAACTTTTTGGTACAAAAATTTTACCTCAAAAAAAATTTGCACTAAAAAATTGCTTTAAAAAGCAGTAAGAAAGCTTCGTTTGGGACGACTTTCCTATTACTTCTTAAAGCAGCTTTCCAATTCAAAACTTTTAATTTTTGTACTAAAAAATAGTTTTAAGAAGCAATAAGAAAGCCGTCTCAAACCAAGCCTGAGGCTTCATTTGGGACGGCTTTCTTAGAGCTTTTTAAAATAGTATTCTAGTATAAAAAATTGTTTAAGATGCAATAAGCCGTCCCAAACGAAGTTGAAACCTAAGCCACAACTTTTTTTTGATAAATCTATTTAAAATCTCCTCAGTAGGGGGCTCTGTTGTGTTTATTCAAGAGGCTCATGATTGTTTTATAAATTGCAGTACATACCTGGCACAAAGATGGTCTTTCCGGGTCTAAAGAAGCCACAGGAGCGTGCAGATCTTATTGCTTATCTAAAGGAGTCTACCTCATCTTGAAACCCTGCAAGAACTTGATTGACCACAACAGTGATTTTTTGAAGACCAATAAAGTTTCGATTCATTTTCAGTCAGTTTTCATATTATTTGACACTTCTTAAGTCCAAAATAACTTAACAGCATACCACTTACTCTTGCATCGTTTGTGCGGGAATTTGCACCACTGAAGTGTCGTGGTGCCATTCTCTTGCAGGAAGGATATTTGACCTTGGATCTGTGCCATATTATAATTGCTAGAATGTTAAGGAACTTGGTTGTACTAGAATGTTAAGGAACTTGGTTGTACTCTTCTTTATCATGCTTGTTGTCTCTTAAGTTTTGTTTGTTCCATGGTTTTGAAAACTGGACCGGACTAGCCGGTTCAACCGTGTACCGGTCCAATGGCTGGTTCTTTATCATGCTTGTTGTCTCTTAAGTTTTGTTTGTTCCATGGTTTTGAAAACTGGACCGGACTAGCCGGTTCAACCGTGTACCGGTCCAATGGCTGGTTCGGTTCTCTTGGAAAACCGGACTAGCATCAAACCGGTGAAAAAAGGTTTGAACAACTGGTTCAACCGCCCAACTAGCCTGGTTCTTAAGAACCGGCCGGTTCAATTAGTTTAATATAAAATGTTTTATTAAATATTAAATTAATTTAAATATGATATAATTTCAAAAAAAAAAATTTAAGTATTTAATTCTAAAAATTTCATAATATTGTATATTAAATTTTAAACAATCATTTCCACATGATTCATTCATCCCATGTGAGCACTTAACTTATGGCTACAAGAGAAGGTATATAAATAATTCAACATAAAACTCCTAAGTGATGTGAGATTAAACAATTTGTGGATTTTAATTTTAACAACGAGTTCAAGATGGATGTTTCAAAGAAAAATTGTTGGAAATTTTTTTATGAAATATTCAAATAAAAATAATCATAATAATTTTTTAAGTTCTTAAGTATATTTATAATTATTCAAATAAAAAATTTATTTATAATTTTTAAAGTTCTAAAACTTTTCTTTAAATGTGAAATTAAATGATATTAAAAAAATATAAAATCTAAAAAAATATTTTATGATTTTATAAATATAGTTTTATAATGTGAAATATATATGTAATTTATAGATGTAAAATTATATCAAAATATATAGTATAAATTAGTACTTATTTATATTGAATATATATTTACATATAAACTAAATTTTTATTAAATATAAATTAAAATCTAAGATTGAACATGTTTAAATTTAAATTTAAAATTAATAATTATTTATATTTAATTTTAAAATTATTTAATATATTATATATGTATGAATTTTATTTATTTTTAGTTTCAAAAATTTTAGAATGATGAAATTTTTTAGATTAAATTGGTATTGTTAGTATGTTATTTTTATTAATTTTAATAATATAATTATTAATTACGTCATCCGGTTCGACCCCAGTTCGACCGGTTGAACCGTGAACCTCTCATTTTATCGGTTCGTTGTCCGGTCCGATTTTCACAACCTTCAAAGTTTATGGAGTTGAGGGATTTCATACCTTTGCTTTTTCTTTAGCTTTTTTGATATTTGAATGTACCAGCAAGGAATGCTAATCATATTTTTCCATGACAGTATTGACGAGGGTAATTGTTTATTCATTCATAGGATTGACTGGAGCTATTCTACCTCTGGGATACGAATATATTGGTTTAGGTTTTATTTGGGGTAACTTTTATGTTGTTTTCTAAAACAGTTTTTTAGTATAAAAATTTCTCGAAAAAAAAAATACTAGAAAGTTATTTTAGGCTTTATTTGTGATAGCTTTGTTACTATTTTTTAAAATAGTTTTTTAGTATTAAATTTTTTGAATAGAAAATTTTTATACTAAAAAATTGTTTTAGAAAGTGATAATAAAGTTGCCCCAAATGAAACCTTAATAACTTGACTAAAGCGTTGGATATATGTTACCCGTCCATTGTTCCAAAAAAAAAAAGAGTTAAATGTTAGCACTAAGAGAAATAGTGTGGGTGACAAAAAAGTTTAGGCTCATATGATTGTGTCTTGCATTAACATAAATTCAGCATGTTAGTTTTTTCAAGGTTGTGAAAATTGGACTGGACAACGAACCATTAAAATGAGAGGTTCACGGTTCGACCGATCGAACCGGAGTCGAACCGGATGACGTAATTAATAATTATATTATTAAAACTAATAAAAATAGCATAATAACAATTTAATCAAAAAAATTTCATCATTATAAAAATTTTGAGACTAAAAATAAATAAAATTCATACATATATAATATATTACATAATATTAAAATTAAATATAAATAATTATTATATTTATATGTTATATTTAAATATAAATAATTACTAATTTTAAATTTAAATTTAAATATATTCAATCTTCAATTTTAATTTATATTTAATAAAAAATTAGTTTATATGTAAATATATATTTAATATAAATAATTACTAATTTATATTATATATTTTGATATAGTTTTACATCTATAAATTATATATAAATTTCACATTATAAAACTATATTTATAAAGTCATACAATATTTTTTTTAGATTTTATATTTTTCTTAATATCATTTAATTTCACATTTAGAGAGAAGTTTTAGAACTTTAAAAATTATAAATATATTTTTTTTATTTGAATAATTATAAATATACAAATAATTATATATTTAAGAACTTAAAAAATTATAATGATTATTTTTATTTGAATATTTCATACTTTTCCAACAATTTCTCTTTGAAACATTCATCTTGTACTCATTGTTGAAACTAAAAACTACAGTTGTTTAGTTTCACATCATTTAGGAGTTTTATGTTGTGTTGTTTATATACCTTTTCTTTTAGCGATAGGTTAAGAGCTCACATGGGATAAATGAATCATGTGGGAATGATTGTTTAAAATTTAATATATAATATTATGAAAATTTTGGAATTAAATACTTAAATTTTTTTTTTCAAAATTATATCATATTTAAATTAATTTAATATTTAATAAAATATTTTATATTAAACTAATTGAACCGGCCAGGCCAGTTGGGCGGTTGAACTAGCGGTTCAAACTGATTTTCACCGGTTTTCCAAGAGGACCGAACTGGCTGTTGGACCGGTTCACGGTTGAACCGGCCAGTTCAGTCCAATTTTCAAAACCATGCATGAGTTTTTTTAAGTTTTTAGGTGTTGGCTATAAATTGTGTTGTGGCGCAAATTATTTATTTATTTATGGATTTTAAGTATAGCTTGATAAGTCTTTACAAACTTCAAATGAATGGTGCAAATCTAGAAGAATATTTGATTTATAATTAAATGAATGATCAATCGAACTTCAATATTAATAAATATAAATTAAATTGAACATATTGATGAGACAAACTAATTAACATTGCAACTGATCTGACTTGATTAAAATTTGACAATGAGTTGTGACATTAAGACCGTTATGACTCTTAGTGCTTCCAACACAACAATTTTTTCTCCCAACATTAGAAATTCTCAATACACTTTAAGTTGGCAAACACATATATTATTGCTTTTAAATAAATATAAATGGAAAAATTCATAATGTAGAATATCACATAATTCTATTTTGGTAGCCATAATATTAAGTAAACTAAGCAGAAATTCATAATTTTCGTACATGAACAAACATGCTAACACAATTTTTTTTCTTATAAATAAATTTGTTCATGAATGCTAAAAATAAACAATTCAATAAAACATGAACAATTATATCTTCTTCACGAGTTTGTTCCATTTAATTCGATGTTATTTAGGGCTAAACATTAGAATATATTCCGACCCCTATAATTAGGCGAATTATTACGTCCGGTGACCGAACGTCTAGACATCCAATCTAGATGCGCTACGTCACCCAAAAATATTAGGATCCGATATATTTGAGTGATGTAGCGCGTCTGAATTAATGTCCGGACAAATCTGAATACCGGATGTAATAATTTGCCCTATAATCGACTCAAAAGACGTTCAGTTCAGCGGCCACCTAACTTAAATATAAAAAATTTTCTCTGATCAATTTCATCGAGGATTGGACTCCTCAACACACAACGCCTAACGACGTTCCGTGATTCCTTCTCTAATGAAGCTTATCCGACACGACATTTTCATATAAATAATAAAGAATTTTCAATTTTCATCATTATATTCATTACCATCCTAATCCTTATCGCCAGTCGAAGAGGAAGCATTGATAAATCACAGCCGTCCAGATAACTCAATCGAATCCGATCATCCACGTGTCTCCACGTGCTATCTGAACGCTGCCTGACTTCGCCTTCAATTCTTCCCGCAGTCTCCGGCTGATGTGGGACCCACGGTCTACAATTCACGTGTCCTCCGCTTCGATGCCATATGCACTGACAGAATCAACGGTCAGGATGGAGATAAGATAGAGACCAAACGAGCGGATCTAGTGCCACGGCACAGGTATGTAGAAACCGTCCGATGGGGATCGGACGGTTGATCCGTAATTACGGTTGGCTTACGCGGGCGAAGGATAACGGTGATCCGTCACTCGAAGCTGTGTGGCAGTGTAGCAATTAAAGGCTGTTAGAAGCAATATTCGAAGGAGAAAAAACTAAAAAAAAAAAGGGAAAAAGAGGAAGTGGGGAGAGGGGAAGAGGAAAAAGGGTGAGGCTGGGAAGGAACCCCGGGGCTTCTTTGCTCGGACGGAATCGAGAGGTTAGTTTGGAAATTACGTGTTGGGTGCTTTCATGAGGAGATTGATCCTTTTTGATGACTTGTTCTTAGTTTTGGTTTGGAAATTTGGGGATTTTGGAGCAGGGAATGCTGCCGGGTTTCTTTAGGTGGGATAGAATGTATATTATGTGATCAATGCGACGGATCGAGGCATGGATTGCAAGGCATCTGCTGTCAGGTATGGTTTGCTTCTGCGCAGCCGTCTCTCTCTCCGCCCTCTCTCTCCGCCCTCTCTCTCATGTTCATCTTAATCGGTGGCAGATTTTGGTATCATCGCGCAGATTGCCCGATTCTTTCTTTTATTATTTCTTCTTTTTTACTTCCTGTTGTTTTCTTGTTTTAGTCCTCTCCCTCATCAAAAATGTTGATGCGAGGATAATAAGTTTTTGATAATATCCTTTTTAATATCTGTACATATTTTATCCAAGAGTAATAATTGATTATTTATAGTTTTGTATTTTCAACTCCTTCGCCTCTCATTATGTTGGATTTCGTAGTTTTTTTTTGTTTTTTTTTAACCGCTGCAGTTATCTCGTTCATTTTTGCGACGATCTGTTGTATTTTTTAGATTATTCATTTTTGCGACGATAAGTTTTTGACTCAAAATTTGTTGTGTGATTCTTTATGAATACCAGTGAATGTATTTCTGGTGAGTAGGGCTTTGAGTTTAAATCTAAAAGAATGAAGTCATTTTTTCGTTATATATACTGAAATTTCTTAATCGGATGCGTTTCCCATTATTATTTTGGTTTTAATATTGATATTTTCTTTTTATGTTTTCATGCTGGTATTTGTGCAGTTTGGTTAATTTGTCATTAGTTTACTTTCTGATTCATGCAATGCAAATATGTGATCAAGGACTTGGTTTATGACCAGTTTCCCTGTTTATCCATGTTACTATCGTTGGTATTGGTTTCGGTTTGTTTTGTTTTGTTACATGTTCTAAATAAGATCCAAAATCAACTTCACTAATTGTTCTATGTAGTTCGTTGAATGGTTCTTTTATTTATATGGAAGAAGTCTCTGCAGGAAAATGTTTGGAGGAAGTGATGCCAAACCAATATTTCCAGCTGCCTGGGAGGAGAGCCAGGTTCACTACACTGCAAATAATGCAACCACACAACTACAATTGTTTGAAAATTGTAAGTTGCAACTTTTCTTAAGTGAACGTATTGCTTACTTATGAAACAATCATACTTATCATGGCAGGTGCCCATTTTTGGTTTAGATTCACACGGCACAATCCCAAAGTTTGATGTATATTGAACAAATACATTATTCCCTGAATGTATCTATGGATTTTTTAGTGTGCCCAACAGGCAGCGGCCAGGAGTAATTTAGCTGGTATTTAACGATATGTATTGAAGTTTCCTATACCATGTGATGAAAAGAATTTATTTTTCGTGTTTTTCAGTTTTTATTCTCTTTCAAGTTCGATCTGTTTATAATTGGTAAATAGAGCAATAAATTGTTCTTGTGCTTGAACTTTTCTCTATAGCTTAACATGTAATTTTAAGTATGCAAACAATTGGAATTTTGTGAGGAGAAAGGAATTATATAAATGTTTCTTTACATTGTTTCTTTTTTGTGCTCATAGAACTATTTCAAGAGATGAGCATTGCCTTGCTATTTTGGGTGGTTGGGAGCGAGTATTGGGTCCTATACATTGACACTCTTGTATTCTTGTTTGTTATGCAATCCTAAGTTTAAAGACTTAGGAAGATTAACCTACGCCTAAGTACACTTCCCATAAGAGCTAAACTAAGTAGGTGGTCTTAAAGAATTGAGAAAAATGGTCGAGCTATGCAGTAGTGCCATCAATTTATTTATTATCTTCATTGTGTAAGGTAATGTTTGAGTTGTGAAGCTGGAAACCAAGATAGCAACTAGTGTAGCAACTAGTGTCTGTGAGCATCTCATGCACAACAACAAACAGATGGGCAATTTTGGTGTTTGTTTGATGACATTGGGTAGAGATGTTTTGATCTTCTTGTTTATTACCTCTATTATATGGTCTTATATTTATTAAACCTTATTAGAAGGTCTTCCTATTTAGTGATGTGAGATTTAGAATTTTTCTTTATGATGAGTGGGTGTACTTAGGTTTAGGAAAGAGTATTTTTTTTATCCAATTAATTTGGGCACTTGTGTGGCTTCTTAATAGTTGATCAATTCATCTCCCTCATCTTCCAAGGATCTAGCTGATTGTTGAACCACATAAATCATGATACATTTTGGTGTGCTTGATCTATTTGTTATTTTCTTTACATGTTCAATAAATTTTTGCCTAGTAGGAGCTTCTATAAAAACAAGTATGTTGCAACATTTGATATTTATCAACTTTTAGTTTTTCACAATTGTTATTACAGCTGCAGGAAGGATTTAGTGGAAACAATATATGATATCAAGAAGTTTGATGGTTGCAAAAAAAAAATTCTTTCTGAAGAACCAATATATGTTGCATGCTAGTTTAGCAATGACTTGTAAATGCTCTTTTAGTGCATTTAAAGATCCTTGAGAATATGAATGAAAAAAAAAAAAAAAATAAGGTGATGGATTGAGGGCTTTCTTAATGGTTTAATCATGTTTGGCGGATGAGGTATTTATGTTGATCTTGGAGTAAACAAATAGCGTGGGCTTGTGGCTCAAATTTAAGTCGTACATACCAAGATACTCCACCCTCTCACCGCACCCTCTATCCAAACCAAAGATTGAGGTGCTTCACATGAAAGGAAGCATGCCCATCAAGTCACATTTGATTGAATATATTTTCATAGGATTTGACAAATATTATGTGAAGGTTTGTGCTGAGGATCAAGCTTTGTTACTCCTGTGCTCTTTTAATTCTCATAAGCATTTTCTTGACACATGTTGCATGGTAGAGATATCATTAGCTTACAGCCCGAAGATTTCATTTTATTATTATTTTTTAATTTGTGATTGCTAATATCAGGATTGTAAGAGATGATAAGCCGGCTGAATGATTATTAGTTATTTTGACTGAGTATGGAATATGTAGGTTGTATGGAATGTACAAAGATGTTGCTTGGTTTTCTCATGAGTAACGACATTAATAGTTTTGTGATAAGATGACCTTGAGGAGAATGCACTTTTTTTCTTGGTGGGCTTTGGAACGGGTTTGTTGATGGCCTGGATTAGCTTATGGTGGGACGTTGAGTTAGTCAAGACGTGGCTACTTGGAGGGAATTATTTTGTGTATGTTGTGGAGGGTTTAAGCTTGGTAAGGTTAGTTTTAGTTGTGGAAGAGAGTTAGGAATACATTCTCAGGTTTGGTAATGTTTGGAAGGAATTGTTGATGCTAGTGGATGGCTTGGAAGTGGGGTTTGATGGGCAATTTTGGTGTTTATTTTGATGACATTGGTAGAGATGTTTTGATCTTCTTCTTTATTACCTCTATTATATGGTTTTATATTTATTAAACCTTATTAGAAGGTCTTCCTATTTAGGGACGAGAGATTTGGAACTTTTCTTTATGATGAGTGGGTGTACTTAGGTTTAGGAAAGAGTATTTCTTTTACCCAATTAATTTGGGCACTTGTGTGGCTTCTTAATAGTTGATCAATTCATCTCCCTCATCTCCCATGGATCTAGCTGATTGTTGAACCACATAAATCATGATACATTTTGGTGTGCTTGCTCTATTTGTTGTTTTCTTTACATGTTCATTAAATTTTTGCCTAGTATGCGCTTCTATAAAAACAGGTATGTTGCAACATTTGATATTTATCAACTTTTAGTTTTTAACAATTGTTATTACAGCCGCAGGAAAGATTTAGTGAAAACAATATATGATATCATGAAGTTTGATGGTTGAAAAAAAAAATTCTTTCTGAAGAACCAATATATGTTGTATGCTAGTTTAGCAATGACTTGTAAATGCTCTTTTAGGGCATTTAAAGATCCTTGAGAATATAAATGAGAAGAAAAATGTGATGGATTTTGGGCTTTCTTAATGTTTTAATCATGTTTGGCGGATGAGGTATTTATGTTGATCTTGGAGTAAACAAATAGCACGGGCTTGTGGCTAAAATTTAAGTCGTATATACCAAGATATTCCACCCTCTCACCGCACCCTCTATCCAAACCAAAGATTTAGGTGCTTCACATGAACGGAAGCATGCCGATCAAGACACATTTGCGTGAATGTATTTTCATAGGGATTTGACCAATATTATGTGATGGTTTGTGATGAGGATCAAGCTTTGTTACTCCTGTGCTCTTTTACTTCTCATAAGCATTTTCTTTATACGTGTTGCATGGTAGAGATATCATTAGCTTACAGCCCAAAGATTTTATTTTGTTTTTTCTAAATTTGTGATTGCTAATCTTAGGATTGTAAGAGATGATATGCCGGCTGAATGATTATTAGTTATTTTGACTGAGCATGGAATATGTAGGTTGTATGGAATGTACAAAGATGTTGCTTGGTTTTCTCATGAGTAACGACATTAATAGTTTTGTGATAGGATGAGCCTGAGGAGAGTGCACTTTTTTTCTTGGTGGGCTTTGGGATAGGTTTGTTGATGGCCAGGATTAGCTTATGGTGGGACGTTGAGTTAGTCAAGACGTGGCTACTTGGAGGGAATTATTTTGTGTATGTTGTGGAGGGTTTAAGCTTGGGTAAGGTTAGTTTTAGTTGTGGAAGAGAGTTGGGAATACATTCTCAGGTTTGGTAATGTTTGGAAGGAATTGTTGATGCTAGTGGATGGCTTGGAAGTGGGGCTTGAGGGAAGCTTGGAGAAGCTAAACTTGAGAAGACTTGTTTTAAGGGTTTATGTGAGGATGGGGAAGGAAAATGTTGAATAGCTATGAGGGGTTATGGGATGGTTTTAGAGTTGTGGGGAAGCATAGGGTGGCGGGTAGGATTGAGTGGAAGTGTTAAAACTGAGATTGGGAGGGATGTGCCCAGGATAGCCCTTTAAACAAAATATGGTCACTATGAATTTCTCATTATGCTATTCAAATTGATGAATGCTCCATCAACATTGATGGATTTGATGAATAGCATGTCCCAACATTACCTCAATCAATTTATCATAATTTAGACATGTCGTAGTTTACTTATGATAAATTTTACAAAAGCATTTTCTCATCTTTCAAATTACACCATCTTACACTAGGAAATTATTTCTTTTTATCATTTTTAAATAAGATATTTTAGATTTATAACTATCACTCTATGTTGTATGATCGATTTTTTTTCCAGAATCACTTTACAATCCTTGCAATAAGATTTTTCTTTCCTTATAAGTATAATAAAGTTTATTTATGATTTGATGACTCCACTTTTGAAACTAATTAAGTGCTGGTATTGTTTCTTAAAGTTTGTATTTGTAAGATATTAGGCTATTGCAAAATCATATATAGCTTATCCCATTATATTTCTATCTTCTACTTGATATTCATCATGGCTCCTCTCATAACACACCCTAGTAAAACTTGTATATCCCTTTTAGTCACCTTTAATGAATATTCTTTCATGTGTACGTTGTGATAGTTAGTCTGTCTCTTCCTAAATTTTATTTTTAAGCTTTCTTCTAATCTAACAGGAGCATAAGCACTAATCACATCTATAATATCTTCATTGATAATTCACTTATCAGCAATTACCCTATATGTGAAAAATTTTTATCTTTTAATTGTCTATCTAAAACCACCCCTACTTTGTTTCTACTGTGAACCTTTCCAACATGCAATAAATTGTGCTTTTCTCAATATCCTTGGATTTTTTTCTCTTTCCATTTAACTTGTTGCACACAAACAATATATGTTCTTCTAATAACTGCCTCCACCAATTTTATTATTTTTTATGTGGAGTCCACAAATTCTGTGGCAAATTCAATATTAATTTTAGACTTAGCCAACCCTTTACGGGTGATGTTCTAGCCATTTCTTCACTACTCGCCCAAATTAGGTTAGGAGTTGTCAATTTTTTGTGGCAAATTTAATATTAGTTTTAGACCTTGCCAATCCTTTCCCGGTGATGATGTACTAGCGAATTCTTGACTACTCACCAAAATTAGATTAGGTTATAGTATTTCACTTTTGTATTAGGCCCTAGCACTAGCAAAATGCAAGTTCGAATATAATTGTTTTTGACATACGTTGTACAATTAGTTGTTAATTTTTCATTTGGGATTGGAACTGACAATATAAGTATCCCAATAATACTAGTTGTGTAGCGATAGGAAAATTTTAATTAGCTACATGTTACTTAATTTTAATAAGATTGAGGTTTGTTCAAAACTAAAGCTGACTATAGCAGTGAAATTTCAGAGAATACTGAAGCCTCAAACCTTATCCGCAAGCTGAAAGTCTTGACTGTTTCAAAGTGACTGCTTTGAAATGTAATCCAACTTTATTTAAGGAACTTTTTTATCAATTAAGTTTTTTCTGTTCATAATTCTAAGTGCAATCAGCAGGTTTTTGTAGTTTGGACCTTCATCTTGAGTTTGATAATAGTTAAATGCTATACATTTTGAGATCTAATAAGGTTGTCTCCATCCAAATATTTTTTACCTTTATTAATTAATGCTTCCTTGCATAATTCTTCAAGCGCACACATCAAACCTATGATTCTTATTTACATGTTGCTTATATTTAATCAAGAAACCCGTATACATTGTAGCTTGATCTGCATCTATTATACCCCAATTTTACACAAGAAGATAATCCTATGCAATGCACGGGACAGTCAAAGTATTATTATTCTAACATTTTTAAGAAATTGCCAAAATAAAATTTTATATAATTAATTTTTAAAAAAAATTTTTGTATGCTCTTATTTTATGACTTTATTCTTATTATGATATAAATGATGATAATGGATACTCTAAATTAAAAGAATAAAATTGATAAATAACTGTATAATTATAATAATTTGACTTGTTGCATTTGAAGGTTAAAATCATGAAATAATTAAATTAACCTTCAAATGCAACAACTTTATTAAATTAAAATTTTAAATAATAATTTTGTCTGTAGTTTTTGAAGGTGCATTAGCTTGATTTCAATATCAATTTTATTAATCTTAATCCAATTCTTCATTTTCATCATTTATAATGCATGTGATTATGTTTTTATTTTTTAATCTTTTGACAAACTTTTGATAATCTCAATATGGTACTTATCAACTTATTTTTCTGAATTTGATTATGCATTATCATCATTTGAATCATGTAATTACCTTTTTATTGCCACTTAATATGATCTGTACGTTATATTATATTAGGCCTCAATGAAAGATTAGTAATCTCTTAATTTTTTTCAAAACTTTATATAAAAGAATAAATATTCTTAAACTTATCGGGTGATACTCATTCTAAAATGGAGCACACTTCTTATTTTAGATTTTAAAAAATGATTGGTCTTCTCTTTTATTATGACTCTCTCTCTCTCTGTATTTTTTGAATCGATAGATTTGGCTTGCCTTTCTTAAATAAGAAATACATTTCTCCCACTAAATGATGAATAAAATAAAATAAAATTATTTGAGGCAAGGCTATTATAAAATGGAGCTCTCTTGTTGATTTGGATTTTGTGAGGGAATTTTCTTACAATGTGACCTGGAGAAATTAATTAGGGATTTTAACAAATCATATATTGTTGTCATTTGACTGTTTCTCTTTTCCGAGTCTTTCTGATCCTTCTATCTAGAGATGAAATGAATGGAAATCATTCTTGACACATTAAAGTAAGCTTTAGAGTAAGGTTTTGTCCCACCCCCTCAAAAAGAAAAGGGTTTTTAATGCCCTGAGAGTCACAGATGGAAGGAGGGAATAGTGATTTGCAGACTTTTCACTCAAGGTGAGAATCAGGTTTTGTTAATGGGAGAGAGGAAGGAAAGGAGACTGAGAGACTCTTGAATATGTACACTAGTGCTGATGATATGATAAAGTGGGATAAACAAACTCAGGGAGAAGATACTCGTGAATATGCATGCACACCAAATGAGAGACTTCAGAGCACAGTGACTGATATACTTCACACTCAAAGGTATGAACAATGTTTTGTTGATCAAATAACTTAGTTTATATTTTTGAATAGTTTCTGCTGTTATCAATTAGTTGAGAACTGCGAGAGATAAAGCTTCTTAAATATATGGTCTAAGGCTTATAATGGTCATTACAAACATAAGCCTTACAGGCTTCACATGCAATGAATGTGAGGCAGTGAGACAGATTTTGTGGCGTGGAGACAGATTTTGTGAAATTGGAATGTTGAACTATATGGTTTGGCCTTCTAACGTAGTGATTGTCAATATAGTAAATTTATTAAATGTATGATGTTTTGTTTTGGTTTTGATTAATTTTTGTGTGCATGTGCACAAGTGCAGATGTGGGAGGGTGCGGGGAGATTTGATGGCATAATGATCTGGTGTGTTGAGTATAATTGTAATGTCTTACTCAGCCACCCCTGAAAATTTTGACAGCATAACGGCTATTACCGTTGCAACATTAACAATTTACTTCAATCAAATATTACATATGCATAATTCTCAAACGGTTAATAATCAAAATGGCATCTCTAAGTTCTATATCCAACAACTATGCCATTTTTCTACCAAACATAACTACGAGCTAACCATACAGCTTATTTAAATCCATGATTGCATTCGTCTCATAAGGCTTCTAGTCACATGTACAGATTATACAACATTATACATCTTGGTTTACATAGCGACAACCACATCTAAATAGGATACTAAACATATTAACTCACTTGATTATTATATTTGGCTTACTCAACCATTAACCATGGCCTCGTTAAGTTATCTGAAACGTAATAAACATTCTAAAAATGATATTATAGGCATCTTATCCCTTAGTACAATCCAAAGTACAAATTGTCTTATGAACTTCTGTTGGCATGTTATGCATGTGAGTCATCTTATATGACTAATCCTAAAATAAGTCTATCTCCATATATTCTATGTAAGCATGGTATCACATATAAACATGAAATAGCTTTTAAGGTGTGGTATAACATTTAATGCTGTAGTCATTTAATTCCTTTCAGTTCAGCATGTCATTTATATCATTTCATAAATAACGTAGTATCAATACAACTAAGAATGAAAGATATAAAACATAACATATCATGTCATTCTTGATTGTTTGATATATCATTAATCATTTTATTCATGGCCTAGTATAATGATGCAAATAAAAAAATTAGATTGCATAGTACCATGATTTCCTTTCACTAAAACTTAAACAACACAAATCAACTTCAAATATAAAACACAACACTACTTTCAAATTTCAAAAGTTTTGAGAAGAAGGATACAATTGGAAGGGTACTTGTGGAGAGAAGAAGTAGATTAGAAACCGAGACGAATTATAAGAAGAGAGGAGGTAGAAGAGGATAGCTCGCAAGCCATTCGAAACCAACATGTTTCACATTCCAAAAATTCAATTCTAATCTACCTTAAAATAGCAGCAAACAGTCCCCTTAAATAGGGAAAAGGAAGCCAAACAGCCTCCCACAAGTGCCACCCAAGCATCCAATCAAAACAGGGAAAAAAATCCAAAGAACAAGGCACGTCCAGCCCAGGAACCGAGCAGCCAAGCATCCCAACAGCCAGCCCTGGAACCAAACATTTAGGAAACCCAACAAACACCAAGGGAAAGGCACAACCAGCCCAGGAACCGAGCAGCCAAGCATCCCAACAGTCAAGAAAACCATCAGCCAAGACCTCCAAACACCAAGCAGCCAAGGATAAATGCGTCAAGACTAATAGAAGAAAAACAACCACCAATAAATGCCCAATGAACCAAATTAAACTTTTTTGCCTACATCAATTCTCCCTTGATGGAGAAATCTCATCTCTTGATGAGATAGATTATGAACTTCCAACTTGAGCAGATTGTGCCTTATCTAAATTCTTAGTCAAAGTAGCGTATTTCTTTTCGATCTTCTTCTTTTCTCAATTAAACTCAGCTAGAAGTTGAAGCTTCTTAGCTTTATATATTTCTGCACATAAATATAGATGTCTTCGAATTTTGAAAAGCTCGATTTGTAGAGGATTAGATGAACATGCATGAGGTGGACATTTCGTTGTTGGCAATTTGTCCTCTGGAATCCAAGGCATAATTGGTTGACTTTCTTCTTCAGATTTATCTTTCTCAGAATTTTTATGGCTTTCCTCTTGTTGATTGTTTTGACTATCCTTTTTTGTTTTTTATATTTAAAAAGAAAGGAAGACTCGCAACAACCTAATTCTCTGATACCAATTGAAGCAAATAAAAAAAAATAGACTGCATAGTACCATGATTTCCTTTCACTAAAACTTAAACAACACAAATCAACTTAAAAAAAAAGACAACTTCAAATATAAAACACAGCACTACTTTCAAATTTCAGAAGTTTTGAGAAGAAGGATACAATTGGAAGGGTACTTGTGGAGAGAAGAAGTAGATTAGAAATCGAGATGAATTATAAGAAGAGAGGAGGTAGAAGAGGATAGGTCGCAAGCTATTCGAAACCCACAAGTTTCACATTCCAAAATTCAACATTAATCTCCCTTAAAGTAGCAGCAAACAGCCCCCTTAAATAGGGAAAATAAAAGCCAAACACCCTCCCACAAGTGCCACCCAAGCATCCAATCAAAACAGGGAAAAAACCCAATGAACAAGGCATGACCATCCTAGGAACCAACCAGCCAAGCATCCCAACAGCCAGCCCAGGAACCAAACAGCCAGGAAACCCAACAGACACCAAGGGAAAGGCATGGCCAGCCCAGGAACCGTGCAGCTAAGCATCCCAACTGCCATGAAAACCATCAGCCGAGACCTCCAAACAACAAACATCCAAGTATAAATGGGCCAAGCCTAATAGAAGAAAAAACAACCCCCAATAAATGCCCAAAGAACCAAATTGAAAATTTTTTGCCTGCATCATATAGCATCACATCACCACTTCAACTTTTTTGGAATTTACAACATACCAAAGTTCATGGGGTAGTAAGTTGTCACCTTAGTTCGTGGGAGGCCTTCAAGTCAGTTTGTAAAGACCTGTGAACCTAGCTTAAGCCTTTCATTTCATATTAGTTGTGCACTAATGTTGATGGCGTGCCATAATTCACTCGGTATATGGCCTCCACCTCAAAAATGGAAGTCTTCCTCAATTCTTAGGGTCACCACTCAGATTCTTAGGGTCACCACTCAGACTTGAGCTTAACAATGATTACATACATGACTGATCTTCTATTTTTCTAATCATACACTCCAGAGCTTGCAATACATTAATTAAAATACTATAGCATGTTCATGATCATCTTTCAGATGTTACAAGTAGATATTCTCATGATCTTTGCATATCATCATTTAGCATGGTTTCTTACAACATTCATATCCTGACATGGGTCTTACATCATAAAAATGTAGGAAAAGCTAACCCTTCCCTTCACCTCCTCTGTGTAAGAAAAAAATTAGTACGAGTCCTTTTTTGAGTTAGATTATTTTTATTTTAACCATATTTTCCCTGGAAGTTTATTTAGATTTGGGTCTCAAACTTCTTCTAGGTATAAGCCCCCATATTTAAATAATCCTCTTAATCACTAAAGTGCACTCTCAATAAGGAGGTTGTCTAGGCTTAGTTTGGTAGGTCGATGTGGATTTAAATAAGTAGAAAATGGTTGGATGGATGGAGGTAGACACTGACAAGATTTTATGGTTTCATTATTCTGGAATGGACCATCTGTCAATGTTAGAGAGCTATAAGCCATCATATCTTGGTAGCCTATTTAGTAACTATTAGTTAAAAAAACATTGGTTACGTCATCACAGGTATCCTGAACATACTAGCTTGGAAATGTATTTATGTCAAAGATGTGCTTCAAGGTTAGTGTTGACTTGTTTAGCGCTAAAGGTCTAGTTGTACCAATTTCATTGAATAGTTTCAAGGCATATAGTATGGTCATTTGTGATTCAGAAGTATTAGTTATGATTGATAATAGTTCAAAGTTAGGTATGATATATCAATTCTTTATGAATTTCAGCGTGATTCAAAAAAGCATATAAGAAACATGGGATTTTTGGCTTTTGCGGTTTTAATTGCTGGACTTTTTAGCATGATGCCCAAGTTAAGGTTAGATTGGGGATTATTTTCATTGGAAGGCCCAAGATTTGAATTGGAAGGTTTGTTGGCTTTATGCCTGCCAAAATTAATTGGGATGGGGCTTACAGTAGTAGGAAAGCCCAATATTTTATTTAATGTGTTTGTTGGCTTTGTATTGACCCCAAACAATGGGGATATGGCTTATGTTGATAGGAAGGCCTACTATGCTGCAATTAGTTTTTTTTATTTTTGCTTGATGCTTGAAATTAACTTATTTTGAAATATGGAATTTATTGCTCTAGTTGCGAACTTCTTAGAAGGTTGGAGTTTATTATCCTGGCTTTTGACATGCATGCATGTGAAATTCATGATTTAGATATTGAAGTCAACTCAATGATGGGTCATAAAACCTCATCCGGTGGCCAATGTGATTTGATTGTTTAAATTGGTCATAATTCACTTTTTTATGTAGTGCATATTTTAACGTGTGTATTGAGATGATTCATCATAATCATGAGATCAACTGGGAGTCAATGAGGTCAACTTGAGTATTTGTCTTATTTATTTGATCAACTAGGTTGACATTATTTTTTTAAATATAATTTTATTATTAGAAAATGACATTAGTACAATATGAACAAGTAAAAATAATTTTTCAGAGAAAAAAAATATGTGAGGCAAATTAAAGATGGCATGGTCATAACTTGAAAAACCACTCCTTTGGATAGCCTTGCTTGAAGCCTAGTGAAAATGGTAGATTGGTATATTTTTTCTTAATTGTAAATTAAATATATAACATTTTATCTACTAAAGCTTCATCCCTTAAAATGCTCTCATCAGAATCAAGAGAATACTATGGATTATGATTGTTTCTGCCTTCTTCACCAATAGAAGGGAGATGAGAAACTTTCAAAGCATGAGGGTCAATATCCATAATATTATTTGACTGTGAAATAGATGATATATTTTGCATGAGTAGCTGGGCCGCATCTAATGGTTGAAACCTGAACTAAAGGACGATCAACCACCTTGGGAGAGGGATCTGATCATTTGAGTCTACCTCTTGTGCTTGAATGTTTTATTTTCTTATATCCGGATGAGCCTTGAAGCATTCAGAATAATTGTCGTCAAATATCTTGCAAAGGAACAATTGTGGGGGATCCTATCAAATTCAAGATTCTACTAGTAACTACAAGGGAATATACCAATCCATATCTTCTTTTGAAGTTGAGAAGTAATGTTCATTTCTATCTTGAATTTGGTCTTTTGATAGCTTTGAAAGATGAACGGGAGCAACATCCACTTGCAAATGTTTACCAAAAAAGAATCTAAAAAATAAGCGGATTGATTAAAATAATATAAATTTAACCTAGAAAATCCATTCAAATAATGGTGATAGATGGTTGCATGATAGTGTCAAAATGGAGAGACCACTTTCGCAATTGCATTAGATAGACATTGACATAGTAGGTACGATGAAAGAACTGTCTGATGTAATATGCTTCTAAAGAGAAAGTCATAATGATAAGATGATGATCAATAAAACCAATTAAATATTCAACAACCAACTGTAAATCTGTCATGAAAGAATAACATACAGGTTGAGACAACTCAATGAGATTTTGTCAGCGATAGAGAAATAAAATGGTCGAGTAAGCTTAGTTATTTTAGCATTAGAGAAAATGCAAGTATAAGCTTGCTTACGTAAAGGTGGATATGAGGTTTGATGAAAAATAATGGGAACTTCTAAGGAGATGGATCATGAACATGGTAACCCACCCAACATAGTTGTAAAAGAATGAGAGGTGTGAACAGGGAAGAGCCCCAGAGATGATTGAATCGACTGGAACAAGAGGTCCTGGTGGTGGTTAAATAGCATGAGTCAACCACTGAAACCTTGGACATGCCGAGGGAGACGATTGAGCAGGATTTGGCAACAAGGAGGGAAAGAAGAGCAACATAGCTCAATAAGTGAGAACATGAGCAAAATGGATCTAGAAGGAGTAAAACTAAATGCTATCAGGAGGGAAAGTGGAGGATGGTGAGTGAAAAGAAGAGTTGGGTTGAAGCCCTAGATGACTCAACAACTACAATCCAAGCCATATGCCCAAAGATCAGGAAGTGTTGGCATGTGCCTTGCAAGGGCGTCTAGAGAGGGGGAACCCTACACGAATCATGGGATGGTGAAGAACTATGCGGTGATGATGCAAATGCACGTAGAAAAAGACCTGTAGAGAAATAAGTCAACAATTGTTGTGCTTAGCCTATAGCATCAGGATGCGAGGGCCAGTGCCCCATGCATGCGAGCAGTGGGATGTTGGAGCAGAGGTGGAGGAAGGAGAAATCACTCTTCTAATTGAATGCCCATGTAGGTTGAATTTATGTTTTGAAGACAAGGTTGAAGTGGTTTTAGGATCATTTGGATTACCTAGAAGCTTATTGTAGCCCTATAAATGTATGGTTAATACTATTTGAGATGTAAGTTTAGTATCATTTGACATTATGCAAGCTTATTATAACCCTATAGATGTAAGTTTTGTTTCATTTGCTAACATTGAGTATGTTGGCATGCTTGTTGACGTAATAGCTCAATCATCAATATTCCAATACATAATTGGTGTTTATGCATTGTTTATAGATGTTAGTATGGTACATATAATGATGTTTTGGTCCTTAGTTATATTTAAGATCATCTTTATGCCACTATTTTGGGAATATATATATATATATATATATATATATATATATATATATATATATATATATATATATATATATATATATTATCCTGTTTGTTTATTTCATGTGGCAATAGAATTAGGTTGCTTTAAAATTAGCCATGTGTTCGTGTTGGAATCCACCAATTTCAAATATTTTGAATATGATGAAATTATTTTTTTTTAATGCACAAAATCTATGATTTATATGAATTTTATTTTAAATTCTTCAATAGGATACCTTGGAATAAATATTTCAACATGTCAATGGTAAACTGCTAGTAAGAAATTCTTTGAACTTTCAAACATCCATTACCATGCAGTAGAAAACTTAGGTTTCGTTTGAGACGGCTTTCTTACTTCTTCTTAAAGCAACTTTTTAATGTAAAATTAATTTTTTATATTAAAAAGCTGCTTTAAGAAGCAGTAAGAAAGTCATCCCAAACAAAACTTTAGAAGCACTTCTCTAGGTTTGCGAGAGGTACCTGTTAGAAGATAGCCTATAGCTAAACTCTATAGAAGCAGTAAGAAAGTCATCCCAACAAAACTTTAGAAGCACTTCTCCAGGTTTGAGAGAGATACCTGTTAGAATATAGCCTACAGATAAACTCTTGCAGATGATCAGTGGCTCCTTGAAAATGATAGGATAAACCTATAGGTTTTGAGCGTGCAAATTTCTTCTCCTTACAAAACTGGCCTATGATTTCTCAACATAGTATACGTTTTCCTATGTCCCTGTGCTGCCATTTCAATCGAGAAAGTGCTTTTCTTTTGATTCATTAAAAATATATGAAGGAGCATTCACATGCATTATTTTGTATGTATTTTCCTCTGACACATCATTTGCCGTGACCTATCATGCATAATATTTTTTAAATGATTAAGTTCTTTTAAAATCCTATAAAGTATTCTTCTCCATATACAATATCTTTTGTATATTCCATGTTTTGAAACACAACTAGTTTTCCTGTTAATTCATATTTCTTTATTTATTGTTTGCTATCCTTGTAAGAGTACGCATAATTTTTTTTGCTATCCTCATGATCCACAAACCATAGAAACCAAGCCTTTTTGAAGAAACCTGGATCTTGTACAATAACATGTGCATTATCATATACTTTGGTAACTTCAGACCCTTTCGTTGTTGTATTACGCTGTAAGTGCTAAACATGTGTGCACTTGCAAATGGGAAGTATTTGAACCATTGTGTAGTATAAATCTTTTATTTTTTCCTGCCCGGTTCTTTGATATTTGAGATTTTTTCATAAAGGAATATTCCTGCTTGATAGAGCTAGTTATTGAATCAAATATCTTTGTGCAGTATTTTTAATACTTTTTCCTGATGCATTTAATTCAGGTGTTACATTTATTTTTTAACAAATTGCCAACTGTCTGGCTGATTGAACAATATGTCATTTATTAAAAAAAGCATATGACTGCTTCAAATTATTTGCAGTTCCTGCTGCTTGTCACGTTGATGCTGTGAATTATACTTTGAACCAACCTAACAAAAGAAGCAGAGATGCAGATGTTATCGGAATGCCTCACAAGCTTCAGATTTCCTTAAATAATTTTTGCCAAGATGATGTTGATTGTACAGCCAGCATTCCGAATCCAAACCCTGTGTCAACTGGGCTGAGGCTTTCCTATGATGATGATGAACACAATTCATCTATCTCGTCTGGTAGTGGGAACATATCTTCTCTTCCAGTTATCATGTGTTTGGATGATAACCTTAGGAATGAGTTTGACCGCCAAAAGGAGGAATTTGATAATTACATCAGAATCCAGGTATTGGCTTTCTCATATGATTTTTTCCTTGCTTTTGCTTATTCCTTTCTCTTTTCTGAAGACAAAGTAATAACACTGAAAATATCATAATAACACATTAAGATTTATGTAATGACTACTATAGTTGCATTCATGCGAGACGTGAGAGAAACTGATCCACCATCAAAAAGCTGTATAAGTGTACAAATAAAAAGTTTGAAGAAATGCTCTTTCCCAAATTCAAATACACTTTCATCACAAAGAGAAGTCTCAAATATCTTAACTTAAGCAAATTATAAAATCTTCTAATATCTTGTAGAAATGCAAGGATCATGCACAAAGAGAGGGAGAGTAAATTTAGAGATTTTGTCATATCAGAAGATCTCTTCTCGAGCAATCAAAGATGGCACCACAAAAGTTCTCTCTTCTTTCAAATCTTATAATATTACTTAGAAATATAAGGATCATATAGAGAGAGACAAGGAGAGTAAATTTAGAAATGTAAGTAATATTAGATCTCTTCTTGACTGCTCGATGATGGCACCACCCAAATTTCTATTCTTTCTTTCCTTTTTTTTGTTTTTCTATCATTTGCAACAGACTACAACGCTCCATTAAATCCCTATTCCCATTTTCCTAATTATATTTGTAGGAATTTGACGGGTCGAAATTTAAATTTATTTCAAAATTTTAAATTTGACATCAGGTTAGTTAAAAAAAAATCAATCCAATTTTTAAAATATAATTTGACCTAAAATTATCAAGTTTGAATTTCGTATTTTTTCATGTAGTATTATTAAGGTAATTTCATGAGCCCCCACAATCCCTCTTATAATATGGCATCATAGTTTGGTTTTTTTCCTTAATGACTCCTTTCCTTATTGAGCTGTTTAAACTTCAAAACCTTAAAAAGGGTTGGTCATTGTGCAACTAGGCAAAGCTCAAGTGGCGCCAGAACTCATCATTTGCAAGAGATCTTTGAAGCATATATATATATATATATATATATATATAATATATATATATATATATATATATATATATATATATACCAAAATGGATCTATTGAAAACAATTCTGCACCTGCCATTGAATTTTCTATCCCTCAAGTAGTTGTATTCTCACTGTGAATGTCGTAACTGTACATCTTGGCACAGACAACTTGTGTATTTTGCGATTGATTATCATAATGTCTCCAATAATCTCCTTAACGTGTTTCCTCATTTGATGTGGACCTTGAATGACAGCCTCAAAGGCAAACTGTTTTTTTCTTTTCCAAGTTAGGTGCTTCAACACCGATGTTGGTGAACTAAAATAACTGTTAATTTTGTGTGGAATCTAATTAATCAATCAGGTTGCACTATTACCTCAGACCTCAATTTAGTTTATTGAGCTTGCTGGGGGATTACAGGGGGTCCTCCCCTTGTGTTTTGGTGCAAAGCACTCGAAAAGTGTTTTCCTTACAGCACTGCAGTGCTATATGCCCTAACTTCTAGTGTTGTGCACCCGAGTGCCTTGGCGCTCCATAGTTTGCTTGGAGAAAAATAGAGAGCGTTGGCACTATAATGCTCTAGACCCCAGTGCTGCAGCGCTCCAAACCCTGGCATTGTGGTGTTGTCACGCAGATTAGAGACAGAGATTTGAGCGTTGCAACGCTCCAAACTGGCACCGTGGCGCTGCAAGACTGACTTATAATTTTTCGTTCTCGTTTTTTGTGAGGGTTATATACCTTGGCAATTTATGTCAGGTTTTATCTTTGTTTGTTTGTGAAAACGGTGCGAGGATGAAGAGAGACAAGGTGAAAGCGAGAGAAAAGAGAAATCCATACTATTTCTCCCAAATTTTTATGGTGAATTTCTTGGTGTGGTGTGCCTCCATGGTTTTTTCTCGAAACTTATATTATCTATACCAAATTTTCATAATAAATCTCTTGGTGTGGTGTGGCCTCATGTTTTTTTCTCAGTTTTAGATTTTTCTACATTAAATTATGGTGTTCTTTCTTTTCTGCTGCATTTTTATTTCTTGTTGTTTTCACTATGTGGTTTCACTTCCCCCAACAATTGGTATCAGAAGCCACATTTTTAGAGTAATGGCTGATGAAACAAGATACAAGTTTATTAGTTCAACGATTCAAACTTTTGCATTTTGGAGAATGTAAATTTAAAATTTGTTGTACCAGAAGTTGTGTTTTTCATTAAAAGGAATCACTAAAAAGCCGGATTCAATGACTATAGAGGAGTGGGAGGTTATTGACCGAACAACCTTAGGTTTGATTCGGCATTCACTTTTCATTTGTTGCATTCAACACGATAAACGAGAAGACTACAGTCAAAACACAATAAATGAGAAGACTTAAGTCAATGTTATGGCTACACTGACTAAGATGCATGAGAAGTCGTTGGCTTCAAATAAAGTATTCTTGATGAAGTTATTCATTATGAAGATGTTCATAATTAAACAACTCTTCAATGGCAGAGCACATGAATAGTCTGAACAATATGATTAGTTAATTGTGTTTAATTAGCATCAAATTTGATGATGAGGTGAGAGCGTTGTTGTAATCTTCATTATCAGATAGCTGGGATGGACTGATTACTATTGTGAGTAACTCTATAGGGAGTTCAAAGTTGAACTTTGAGGATATTGTAGGGTTGGTGCTTAATGAAGAGGTTCGTAGACAGGCGAACGTTGAGTTTGAATGTCGAAATTTGAGGAAGAGGTTTAGATAGAAATCCAAGTAGAGGAAGATCTAATCTAAGAAGAGAGGAAAGCCTACTTTTGGTTGTAAAAGTTGTTTGTTAGAAGTTTGAAAAGAATGATCACTTGAAGAATGATTATATTGTTCCAAGAAGGCTAGCGATGGAGATCAAGATAAATCACTTTGTTTTACAAATGCATTTGTTGACCTCTGTCATACAAGAAAAAAAGAGCTTAAAATAAAAAATACCTGTCATTATATTGTTGTAAAAGTAGAGGAAGATCTAAATCAAGAGAGGAAAGCCTACTTTTGGTTGTAAAAGTTGTTTGTTAGAAGTTTGAAAAGAATGATCACTTGAAGAATGATTATATTGTTCCAAAGAAGGCTAGCGATGGAGATCAAGATAAATCACTTTGTTTTACAAATGCATTTGTTGACCTCTGTCATACAAGAAAAAAAGAGCTTAAAATAAAAAATACCTGTCATTATCCCTCAAATCCCGGACACCTCATATCCGTCGAACTTTTACTCAAAATCCCGGATATACCGTTGATTCTATGACACCTCTGCGCTGACGAGGAGATCAAATCCCCTAAATCCTGCAAACTCACCTCAATCGTAACTCTTCAGCGTCGTTAAAAGGCAACCGAATGAGGACTTCAGGTGCTTCTTCTCTCTTCGACTCCAAATGTCACAAATGCTTTCCCACATATGAACCCCCGTCGCTACTTCCGATTCCCCATCTGATTCCTTCTCTCCCCTTCGCAAACTCTAACACATTTTGTTCCTCAATCGAGAGACCTAATCGTGCTCATCTCCAAGTTCGAACTACTTCCACTCTCGACGCCTCCAGCCGCTAGAGCCGAACTTATCCTAGAACTGAGCCCCTCTGTTCGACTCCGATCCATCCTCCCTTCCTCTTCCCTAGACCCGCCGCCACTAGAGCCACAAAGCTCACGGCCCGATCTCCCCCTCCACGTAAAGCATCCGACCAAGATCTCCTCCAGTAATCACTCAACCCCTTCCCTATTCGCAAGCCATGCCCTCGGTCCAGAGAGAGAGAGAGAGAGAGAGAGAGAAAACCAAGCTCTCTATTACCTGTAGCTGATCCTTCCACTGCAGCGACTCCATGAATCTCCAGCCAATCCTCTATCTCTGTCTGAACCCAGCTCCTGCCGAAATCCTTCTGTAGCTCTAGCCTTTAAACCCCCGCCGAACCCAAGTAGCTCTTATTCGACCCGACCCCCATCAGGTTCAGCTGAAATCTCCATAGCCTCTTCATTTCCTATTCACTGAAGCTCGATTCCACCTCTGCATAAGTCTTCCAAGCCAAACCTGCATACCCGATTTTATCTAAGGTATATATGTATCATATATTAGTTAAATAATTACTATTATATATATATATATATATAATATATATATATATTATATATATATATATTTGTGTTTGTGTATGTGAGAGAGTGAGTTTGTATTTAAAAAAAAAAGAAGGTTCTTCCTTGCCTCGATCTACATGCCAACCCCGCGAAGGTATGAATTTTTCTAAACTCAGATTCTCGCTCTCGAAGTTCGTGGTGCACAGGAAAACCGTCTTTTATTGCGCGTGATGGGATGGGACCCTTGTGCGACGCCTACGACGAGGCGGGTAAATCACCTAAAAGCCCCATTTCAAAGTTCGTGGCGCACCAGAAAATCGCCTATACACGCCTTTATTGCGCGTGGTGGTATGAGACCCCCGGTGCAACATGTACGGCGAGGCGGGGTTACTCTATGTACCCTTGAGCGAGGGAAAAAAAATTGTCTTTTTAAAACATGAACCGTCAAAGACCCCATACATTTCTTTATTGCGCGTGATGGGAATAAAGATCACGACCGCGGTGTCCTCGTTCGAGGACACCTACCATACACGCCTTTATTGCACGTTGTGGGAAGGCCCAGTTTCTCGTAGTTTTCCCCTAAACAGGGAAGATATCGAGAGGCTGCCGAAATTTTGGGTAAACGTGAGACCGTACTTGGACTTGACTGATTAAGCATAAAGAATTTGCAAGGACTTGAGCTAAAGTTAAACATAACTCACATAATAAATGAATTGAACTTGAACGAAATGCATAAAGAACTCAAACTCAAACGAATATATGCATCTGAATTCGAATCATAAGGGACATAAACAAATTTGTGCGCAACTTGATTTGAACAATCATGCAATGTTTGAACTCAAATAACTGCAGTGTACTCAAATTTGACAAAGGACTCAAATCTGATTTGAACTTGGACCGCAGAAGACTTGGACATGAACTGGACTTATGGATTTCAACTCAAGCTGAACTTGAGTTTGATTTGGACGGCATGAAACAAGACTTAATACTTAAAGATAAAAATTTAAATTAATAATGAGAATCAGATCCACATACACAAGCGAGAAAATTATGGTGAATAAAATTACATGTAAAATTTGTTTGCAAATAACAATCAACTAAACAGGATGTGGCACATGTCATGAATACGAATAGTGCACCTCAATCATGCTCCCAAGTAAATAAAGATAGTTGGTGCATTTATGAATAAGATGTGGGGACTTGCAACGAATGTGTGATGAACAAGGCTAAATACAATTTATTTGCAATAAAAGAAAAGAAAAAGGTCAAACTTGCAAGTGATGATAGAAGCAACTCCTAATATATAATAAGATATGTCATGATGATTGGGGAATAAGCATCAAAATACAAGATCACTAGGTCCATTATGACTGCTACAGATTATTTTCAAAGACAAACAAAGAATTTGTAATCAATGGATTTTCGAATATGAATTTAAAAGCTCATGTACCCAACCATGCAAGGGACAAAGTTGAAGAAGATATTTAAGGAAGAAGAATGAAGGGTATCAAGTAAGTAAAAATGTCCTTTGCATATTATGCACAAGTAAGAGTAGTATGATTGCAATGCACACGAGCAACTACAAGGTCCACTATTCGCAAGTGCGGTACAAAGGGAAGTATGATAAATATGGTTCATCTATAAGAAACAGTTGTAGAGAAATTGCAAATACAAGGGATCCTCTATGGACGTGGACATGCAACACTTCATATCACAAGCAAGACATAGAAGATATTGTAGCAGAAGAAAGCATCTACAAATTGTATAACAAGGGGGCATAGCAATAAAGAGGTTTATCTCAGATGCCTGAAATTTTTATTTTACTGAGATGTTTTTATGACATGTCAAATTCTTCAATAATTGAAAAAGCATAATTATAAGTCACTTATCCAGTCAAGTGAAATTAATGACAATCAAGAGAGATTATGATCTAATTATATATAGATCACGAAGAACCTAAGCAACAATTTGGTTCTTTAAAATGTGTCTAAGAAAGCTATCCAGAAGTAAAGTGCAAAGTGACTACAACAAATGCAAGCTCCTACGAGTCACTATAGGAAATTCGTTGTACACAAAGTACACTATCTGCAGATATGAAAGAACTACAATAAATTCAAGCATGGACAAACATAAAGCAGGAGATTCGTTAGTACACAACAATCTACCTGCATAAATCATGTAAGTAGTGCACGACAGTCTACCTGTATAAAGCAGCAAACAACTCAATTCAGAAGCTGTTACGCCATGCCACCGGATCCGCAACATTCATGCAAGCGGACAAAAGGCGTTTACAAATATTTCAAAATACTCCTCCACGTGCACTGTAATTTGTACAAATAGGTACACTAAAGGGGTACATATAATTGTGACCCACATGGGCTCCAACCCAATCCTTCTATGCGGAGCAATAGGAGTCGATAGGGTTCGAACTATCAAATAAATATACAGTGGTGGCGACCGGTATATTTGTCTTAATACATTCATAGCAGACCTTTAAGGCCTATAACGATGAAAATTCACTAATAAATACATGAAGCCTACGAAACCCGATCCTCTGCCGACAAATGGGCAGAGTTGACAAGTTTCATCCATGAAATGCAAATATTTTTAAATGGAAATAACCCCTACACACCCCGATGATGGCCGCATTGAATGTAGATCTCAATTGGAGGGTGATTCAAATACTTTCAGATGCCTCCCAAATGCTCAAATATGCCCGAAAATCATAACTTCCAAAGATCATGCAAATTCCAAAATATTAAAATTGAAATTCAACCATAAAAACACTTAAAAGAAAAATCCATCCACCCTCCGCAATAGTTTGCCGAGGTGGACAAATTTGAAAATCACTTCATCTCACATAGAGCTAATGCCTAGTCAAAAAATATTACTAGGATCAATTCTCAAACAATCTCCTGACAATAAGAATGTGGTACGTGTCCTCTAACTGGCGATTTTATCGCCAAATGGCACCACAGGATAAACGGTTATGACCCGGGGCCCTCTGAACCGAGTGGTTTTGCCATCAAATGGCACCATGAAATACCTGTTATGGCTAGAGCCAATACGTTCCTTAGTGGCATCAAATCCTTGAGATATGAATCAACAGGATATAATCGATAGGGCAAAAAGCCCTATGTTAGCTAAGTGGATTCAAATTTGTCCCCTTAGACAAACATTCAACCCAGGTCTACAAGGTCCCCTTGGACGAAACAACCCGTGGCTGCCGACAAGGATCCTTCTGTCAGGTTGGGTCAATTACCTCATCTGACTAAGTAGACTAGGGACGACGGAATCAAGGGATCTTGATCGGGTCTATCATCCATTCCCCACCATCCGATTTAATTGTAAGATGGTGAAAATTTTTATTTTAAATTTTAAACCTTCAAACTTCCAATTCCTTAAACCCATGCAACTACTATATGCCTGATACTACATATCTGATTGACGACTAGCCTTAATCGAAAGTTCTCTCTCATGATCGGGAGGGATAATTAACTATAGGGGCTTGCGCCTATAGGAAACCAAAACTCAGATCATAAAGTCCTCGCAAAATGAGGGTGAAATCTCTAGGTAGTGTCTTATCTACAAAATCATCTGCCTTCCAAAATTTACCCCGAAACTTAATTCTGTTAAAACTCCCTCGTCGTAAAGAAAAAAGCAAACAGTCGGGCGGAGGCCGAGGCTGAAATTTCAGAGCCCACAATATTTGCAAAAGAGTTACAATTAGATTTTCTAATTTTGTGTTTGGATAATTATGAATCTTGGGCTATAAATTTAGGTGCTTTATTTCATTCAAGTCTTAACAAGGAGGCATTCAAGAACTACACTAGGTGATTTGGGAAAGTGTATTTAGGAGACAACAAGCTCTGCAGCGTTGTAGGACAGAGAGATGATATCAAAATGATAGATGGTTCAACTTGGAGACTCAAAGATGTTAGACATGTTCCTTGTCTGAAGAGAAATTTAGTTTCTGTGAGTCAGCTTGCAAACTCAGGCTATGTGATATCATTCACAGGAGATTTGTGGAAGGTGACAAAAGGCTATGGTTATAGCTCAGGGTAGTATTGAAGGCATCTTGTATATTATCAACAAGAGATCATATTTTATTGGAGTAATTGATTCAGATATTGATGGAGGTCTTTGACATTGAAAGCTTGGTCATATGAGTAAGAAAGGTAGGCATTCAATTCTTACTACAAGAAAACTTCCTGATTTAAAATCTATAAATTTAGATTTTGTGAAGAATGTGTATATGACAATCGACAAAGGTTGAGCTTTAAAAAAATTAGTCCAAAAGTAAAGTCAAAAAGTTGGAGTTAGTACATACTAATGTATGGGATCTTGCACCAGTTTCTTCTATAGAAGGTTCTCTCTATTTTATCACTTTTATTGATAATCACATCAAAAAGTATAGGTTTAGTTCTTAGAACATAGGTCAAATGTATTTGATGTTTTCAAGAAGTGGAGGGTCGTGGTTGAGAATAAGACAGGTTTAAAGCTAAAATGTCTCAGATCAGATAATAGTGGTGAGTATTGTGATAAGAAGCTCAAGAAGGATTATGTTTTGAATGAGATTATACATGAATTCACTATTCTAATAACACCACAACAAAATGGTATTGCATAGCACATGAATAGAAATATCACTGAGGGTGACAGGAGCATGAGGTTGCATACAAGTCTATCCAAATAATTATGGGTAGAGGCAGTGAATATTGTTGTTAATATGATCAATTGTGATCCTTCAGTTTCCCTGCATAAGAGTTATCTGAGGAAGTGTGAAGTGACAAGGAGGCAAGTTTATTTCACCTCAAAATTTTTAGTTCATCCTATGTTCATATTAATGCAAAGATCTAGGAGTAAGCTTGATCTAAAATGTATTAAGTGTACATTCATTGGATATGGCTTAGATGAATTTTGCTATAAAATTTTGAGATTATTAGAATTAGAAATTCATTAGGAGTAGAGAGATTAAATTCAGTGAAAGTGAAATGTATAAGGATAGAATTGAGATTCCTTTATATTTCTTCCAAATATGTTGAGATTGAGGATGATAATAATGATCAAAAAGATAAAGTTGAAGAAGCATAGAGAGTTCCTCAGACACCTATTGAAGTTAGAAGTTCTAGTAAATCTCAAAAACAGCATAGAGGTATTCTCTTTCCTTATATTACTAGAGTGTTATGATGAGATCGATGAAGTTGATCATTCAAAGAAGTGGGAAAAAGACATTGATGATGAGATGTATACACTTGAGTTGAATTAGACTTGGTAGTTGACATAGCTACTAGGTGGCAAGAAAACACTACATAATAAATGTATTTATAAGCTGAAAGAAGAACCCGATAGTAATAAACGCTAAAAGGTCAGACCTGTAGTTAAAAAAAATTTTAGTATAAGGAGTGGACTACATTGAAATTTTTTTTACTAAAGTGGTAAAGATGACTACAGTCGAAGTTATGCTGAGTATAGTAGCGATGAAGTATTTACATCTATAGTAGATGGATGTAAAGACAATATTTTTCATGGTGACCTGAAGAAGAGTTATACATGATACAAACATCAGGGATATGTGATCACAGGTAAAGAAGATTAGGTGTGTAGGCTTAAAAACAACTTATATGGCTGAAGCTGATACGAAAGGCAATAATACCTGTTATTTCTTTAATATTTTGATAATTGTTATATCATTCTATTGTTATATGTGGATGATATGCTAATTGCTAGGTTAAATATGAAGAAGATAAGATGTATGAAGAAGCAATTATCAAAGGAGTTTAAAATGAAAATTTTGGGTCCAACAAAGAAAATTCTTGGTATGAGAATCAGTAGGGATAGAAGTGTAGGTATACTGAAGTTGTCTTAAGATGAGTATGTTGAAAATGTGTTGTAGAGATTCAACATGAGTTAGACAACACTAATTTGCAATCCATTGGGTAATTATTTTGAGTTATATAAGAAACAATCACCTAAATATGAAGTAGAACAAGAACATAATAAAATAAAATAAAAATATTAGTTTATTTCTCGACATTTTAAATCAAACATGGATGTGCAATATCTTCACTTATTAAGTAATTCTTGTTATCTTAATTTACTTCATGAAGATGCAAATCATCCTGTTATCTTCACTTTCTTTAAATATTTTGATAATTGTTATATCATTTTGCTGTTATATGTGGATGACATGCTAATTGTTAGGTTAAATATGAAGAAGATAAGATGTCTGAAGAATCAATTATCAAATGAGTTTGAAATGAAATATTTGGGTCCAGCAAAGAAAATTCTCGGTATGAGAATCAATAGGGATAGAAGTGTAGGTATACTGAAGTTGTCTCAAGATGAGTATGTTGAAAAGGTGTTGCAGAGATTCAACATGAGTTAGACAAAACTAATTTGCAATCCATTGGGTAGTCATTTTGAGTTATATAAGAAACAATGACCTAAATCTGAAGTAGAACAAGAACATAATAAAATAAATATATTAGTTAATTTCTTGATATTTTAAATCAAACATGAATGTGCAATATCTTCACTTATTAAGTCATTCTTGTTATCTTAATTTACTTCCTGAAGATGCAAATCATCCTGTTAGTGGCGGAGCCAGGAATTCTTCTTAGTGGGGGCATAAATTATATTTTTTTTCAAATAGTCTCTCTCAAATTTTTATCCAAATTTGAGGCCAAGGTAGTTTAAAAAAATTTTTGTGATAATTATTATTTTAAAAAGATAAAATAAAGATGAAAAAAAATATATATAAATTGTAATGTTTACTCGTTATATGTCTAAAAAAGTTAATATTACTTCAATATCAAATATAAATCAAATATTTCTTTCTCAATGTTATGGC